>CAMZMU010000064.1:11346659-11881316 GCA_947311845.1 Poa pratensis
TAGCAGTTTTAGTTCTCGTCGCGTTGACAAATCCGGTGTCAGACCCGGAAATTTCCGGAACTGAACCCGGATTCACCCGGTACCAGACCCGGAATTGTCCGGAATCTATACCGGATTAAGAAAAACGGTACTGGACTCGACCATTTTCGCCCGGTTCATACCCGGAATTGACCCGGAATTAAACCCGGTGCCAGACCCGGTATAAAACCCGGAATGACCCGGTATAAAACCCAGAATTTTCCGGATTTCATTCCGGATGCTCCGTTTTAACCGGTTTCAGCCCAATTTTTGGAACTTGTTTACACTAATGTTTAAATCACCTAAACCATGCATTTCATCACATGATCATGCCATTCACATGCAAGTTAACCATAGGATCATCTATGCTAATTAACAAGTAAAGATGAATCTTGATTTAACTCCACGGTATGTTCGAAGTGCACCCCTCTAAGCACCCGAACCCCATTTAATTTGAATAGTTGAAGCATCCTCCTCCCGGGGATTTAAAAGGCCATGTCATCATGTGTTTGCGCATTGCATTTGTTAGTCATATGTGTGGTGATTGATTGCTCTCTCCCGATGTTTGTTTCTCGCTAGATCAAGCAGCCGGGTTACTCCGCAATACCCCGAAGATCCGTACTACCAGCACGTTGAGCAAGGCAAGCGTAATCCCCCCTCTGAGCATATCTTATCCTATGTTTCCGCAAATATTTTCTCCACTATAATATTGCATGCGGTTCTAAATGTCAATTTTCTTGGATTAGAGTATCCTATAGTTGCATTAAGTTCCCTATGCCTTTTACCTGTTTCCCTCCTATTATCCATAGTGTTGTATTGTTGGCCGAGATACTTACTATGCTATGTTGTTGCTTAGCCATGCTTAGTTAATTGCATAGCTATATGGTGGATGGTTTATGTTGGAAGCAGGTGTTGAAATGAGAATGATGGTGGAGGAATTGTGGTGACGGGTAATAAAATGCTTAAAGGTGGGGATGAGAGGCCACTGTGGTTGTGGTGTTTTGTCTCGTTCTCGCCGCCTAGGTGCGAGTTCTATACCTCTTGAACCAAGACTGAGCGTGCAACCATGCGTGAGGCCTATGCATTCGCAGTGCAGGAACCCTCATAGACTAAATAACTCGAGCGGGGCTAGCCAGGGTCCTCTAGTTCGGGCTTCCATTTGCGCGTGCGTGAGTTGGTGGCTGAGAATGGTATGAGGATTGTGGTGTTAAGAAAGTAAGTGTCCGCGGGACAGGGGGTTGGAGGAGTCACCAAACCTGTCCTACCGGCACTGATGATCCTGGAAAGTCCTTAACGAGGGAGAAGTCGACACCGCTCCCACCCAGCCGGCTTTCCATGGAAGAGAGCTAATGATCAGGTAATGGGCCGGACGGTACGCGTGGCAAACATTTGTACACCCCTGCAGGGTTAAATCTTTTCGAAAAGCCGTGTCCGCGGTTATGGACGACTTGGGAAGTGAAGGTAAGATCATAGAATAACTTTAACGGAATGATTAAAAACTGGGTACTAGAGGTACCACTCACAAATGCAAGGTGAGCTTCCTCGAGGGTGATTCGGGGAGGTGCCTTTGATGAACAGGTACAGTGGTTGATGTTGATAAAGGTGATGAAAGAAAGAGTACTTCTTACCTCTTTTGAAAATACTCTGAATAGTCGATTGCCTTTGAGTTATGTTTTCATAAATAAAATCAGCTTTATGCAAAACAACCATATAACTTTGAAAGCCTCATCGAGCATATATTAGCTCTTAATCTTGCGAGTTCGTCGAACTCAACGTCTTTGCTTTTGTTTCAGTGGAGGACTTCACCGACCTCGAAGGTGGGTTCTTTGTGGACGTCGACGAGTAGTCTGGGGTTCCCAGGTGGCAGCTTGGGACATCCTGGAGCAGCTGGCGCTGTGATGTTTATCTGTAGGCCTCTTAGGCCATATTTTGGTTCTTGTTGTTTAGAACAACACACTTCGCTTCCGCATGTTGTAATGTTGGGTCGGTGACCTCTGGTTGTCATTTGCTATCTTTCTCTATTATAAGAGTTGAACTATATGATTTTGTGTCGTAGAGTCTGTGATGTGCCAGTTGTTCCACAAGTCTTGATCTCTCTCTTATGCTTTGATAGTGTGCCTGCTGGTATCGGATAACCGGAGACACAGTATCACTGTATAGCAGTCGGGTCAGGGCGCCACAGCTCTATCCCGGTTGATGTATGCACGGCCGAACTGCGATCCAAGCCTCGGCCGCCGAACTTCATCGTTCAAAATGACGGCCATGGCCATCTCGACGTCGTCGTCGTCGTCCTCCTCTTCCTCCGATGATGAGTCGTCCAAGAGGAACTCCCTCAACCTCTTCATCTACACGACGACGCCGTTCAAATTTGAAAACAAAAACAAACAAATTCGGCTAAAAAATCTCACCTTGCTATTCGGTCGAACACCTCACGGGCGGAGGAGGTGACGAGGTTGGCCGGGCGGTCGTCGGGTAGGGCAGAGGAGGCGTCGAGGGGGACGGTGCCTGCCTTCTACAGCCTTCCCAACCTCCGATGGCTCGAAGTTGCGGCGAATCGACGGCGACGGAGCCCGATTTCCTCCAAATTGGGCCGGCGGCTGGCGAAAACGAGCTCGCCCCGTCGATTCCGGCGACGGCGAGAGGCGGCGAGCGAGGGAGAGGTGGGCCAGAGGGCGGCGGAGGGACCGGGGTGGGGGCGGCGGGGTATGGGGGTCGCCGGCGGCGACGCCGGCGGGAATAGGTGCGGCGGGTCGAGCGGCGGAGGTTTTCTCGGAACTGGCCTCGGAGGAGTAAATTTAGGAGTCGGCCGCCACTTTTACTCCTCCGATGAGTAAAAATTCCCTCCTCTAACTGTTTTGGGGATCGGTTAGGTGCCGCCACTGCCTATTTTTACTCCTCTAACCGATTTTAGGGGATCGGTTAGAGATGCCCTAACAAGTGTTTTTAGGGAGCCCTAACCGGTGTGATGTGCAATTTTCTTCCAACCGGGGTTTGATGGCGGCCGAACTTGCCGCGCCAAGCCTGCTAATCCAGTGAACCCACGTGCAACTTGTACAGGCGACTAGGCGCATTGTGGGCTGCGTGTCTGAAAAATATTGCTCCTACGCCCCCCCCCCCCCCCCCCCCCCCCCCCCCCCCATTCCAATTAATGGCTGGTTTTGTTTACGGAGCTCGCGTCGGATTTTCAATGTCCGTCTAGTTTTCCCATCTTCACGGCCAACCAAGCGGTGCCTACATCATATCAAGTTACCATATTCAGGCAACAAGTTACCATATTCAGTTTCTTTTAAATTAATGAAATCAATGGGTTTCAATCTTTTCTCTCTCTTTGCAACCAGTCGATTTCGGTGAATTTCATCGGGCTAGCAACGATTTAAAACATATTTGGTTGGAGGGCCCTTGCGCCACGTCTAGAAATAGTGACACCTTAAAAATCTATGAGTACTTCAGAAATCTATAGTTTTCAAACCAAGCCCTGCAATCACTATCCGGTTTAGCCATCGTTTTGTTAATGCGCATGTCAATTAAATTTGTTATGCAGGTGGACGTTTACTCTCATCACGGTTTATTTCGGGGTAAGTGAAATTATTTGTGTCTTCACCGAATTCCTTACAAAGGATGGTGTCTCAGAACAACTCTTTGTCCAAAATTTTCAGCTTGCTACGGCTTCGTCGATCTATGGATGCATCAAATATGTCGGCACAACAGCGAAAGATATCGAAAATGGAACCGACGGAGAAGACGAGTCACGAGAGTTGGCTGGGTTCTGGACATACCTACTTCAGATTCTCTATCAGGTATATACTGCAATGATTCTAGCCATTAACCTATGTAGAATCCATCAATCCCAGTTTGTTACCAGAATTGATAGGTTTAGAAAATGCTATATTATTACCATATTAAACATGCACATATTTACATTCTGAACGTCGGTATGCCACAGCTCATTCCTTACTACAATAATACACTCTAATATACCATAAACAGCTACCGTGGCTCTTTCCCTTTTGACTGGATTTTCCTATACTCACTGGTTCTCACCCAAGCAACTCTCTACACAGCTAGCTGCAATAATAGTTAAAATTTTCAATCACAACCTGCTCTATTAGTTTAATACTTGTTTTTCCCTGACAGACAACTGCAGGGGCCGTGAAACTTACGGATTCCATTTTTTGGTTCATCATTTTCGCATATAATCGGATCCACCATTTACAACTAACCTATGTATGTATATATGCACGCTTTTACACTTTGTGGTTCCAATTTATGCAGGAACTAATTAATATGATTCTTATCTGGCAGATGAAAATTGTGATGCACTCTGTCAACACGGTGTTCCTACTTGGTGATGCATTGCTGCATAGCTTGGTAACTGAATAATGTCATACTTGATTCACTCGCAATAGTGCATTTACTGTTCCATTACACTGGGAATAATGGTTGCACAATTTACAGCCCTTCCCTTGGTTTCGGATCGCATACTTTTTTCTCTTCACTTCTATGTTGTTTTCCAGTGGAGTGTTCACGCCTCGCATAACATCTGGTAAAATTTCACTCACATTTTATTCAGGGGTAACACCTTACTTTCCTTTTTGTTCTACCACTGAACATCGGTCATGTGAATTCCACAGGTGGCCTTACCCATTTCTAAATATATCCTCCAAACTGGCCCCGTTATGGTAATTTTATTTTAGTTGTGTCCTTGAATAAGTCATATTTGGAAGAGGAACCTTGGTCCTCACCTTTCCCCGTCTACAGTAGCGAAAGGAGAGTTTCTGAAACCACCTGCCCAGACCACCTCGCCGCCGTCGATCCGGCCGATTTCTCGCCCTCCGGCGGCAGGAGGACGGGGAATCGGCGGATCATGGCGTGTATATAGTGTAGGCCTAGGTAGGTTGTCAGCTGGCGGCGCAGAGGAGGTGGAGGCGTCGCCGGAGTGGCTTTTGCGGTCGTCGTTCCCCTTCTCCGCTGGTGGTGCTCCGGTGGTGTGCTGCGGCGGATCTGGCGACCTCTTCATGCTTGCTGCTCTGCGGAGCGGTGGAGCATGCGAATCCCTGGCCGGCGACTGAGAGACGGCGGCGCTGGGAGTTGAAGATCAAGAAGGAGATGATGTTCGGGTGCAGGACGACGGCGACGAAGCACCAGGATGGAGGCTCGTTCGAGCTGAGCTCCGAAGACTTCCCGCTCGCAGAGGGGCTCCTCCGATACCAAGGCGTCAAGGGAGGAGTTGCGGCGGCACGCCGGCGGTACGTGCTGGTTGTCTTCGTCAAGGTCGGGATCCAGGAGGACTTTTCTGTATTTTCTACTTTGTACTGGGTCTTTCTGTAAGAATCTTGTTCCAGTAATATTATCTCCTTTACCGCAAAAAAAAAAAATAAGTCATATTTGGATTCTGAGAGAGTTAATTCCGTGGTTTTGCAGGTACATAGCCGCAGCGTTGATGCAGCTTCCATGCTACGCGGCATTCCGACTACTGATCCAACTGAACCGGCGAATGTTGCAGAAGTGGAAACCATTAAATACTTAAGTGCCTAGGGTCGTATCATTGGCGATGGTAATCAGTTATTGAACATTGCGTGGCATTGATACTATGGTACAATATGTACAGCTGACAACCAATATGTACCACTTCGGCGATATCATATTACCTCCTCCTTTTGTAAATATAAGCCTTTGTAGGCCTTTCCTTGATTTGTACATATCTTGATATATGTGGACACATTTTAGTGTGCAACTTCACTCTTTCCTGCAGACTAGAAAAGTTACGTGAGGTGTCTCTCTAGCCGGAGCATCTTCGGGAGGCGCAGCTCTCGCCGGAGCATCTTTTTTTTAGAAAAAAGGCAAAAATGTCCAGTTTTAAATTAACAAAGCTCAGAGTTTTGCATCGACAATTACAAGGTGTTGAGGAGAACCTCTCACAAAGAAGAACAAGGACAAGCTAAAATAAAAGGGCTACACTACGCCGAGCACCACATACTTGCGTAAAACGGCCAGCCAAGAGGCAGGATCAGACCACCAGCGAAGAAGCCACCACAGCTAGCACAGAGCTTGACATCGGAGAAGTAAGTAGGAGACGAAAGACCAGAGCCTCGAGCAGACGACGAGCACGAAGGAGAGGAAGCAGTGAATTACATCGCCGAACGGAGGCCGCACCAATGCAGCAATGAGCACCAAACCCTCGCGTAGAATAGCCAGCCACCAGGGGCGGGATCGGACATCACCGAAGACGGCGAGCACCAAACCCTTGCATAAAACGGCCAGCCACCAGAGGGGCGGGATCGGACCACCGTGTCCGCAAGCTAAACCTCCACGAAGCACAGGAACAAGGCAACTTCACTTCAGATCGCAGACTACAAAAAGGCACCAGCTTTGCACTCAAATAGCCATGGCGAGGCGAGGAGACCCCTGCTCCAAGACGGTGCCTCTAAGGAGGAAACGACGCCGAAGCGACGCCACCGTCGGGTCAGCTGACCTGGGTTTTCACCCGGAGTAAACACGAGGGAGGTGGGATGGAGCCACGGTGTCGCCCCCAAGAGGGAAAGCGGCGCCCACGGGCGTCGCCAACACCAGCGTGAACGACCGCTTGAGCTTTCGCTCGGTCCGGTCTCCTCCTACCCATCATCGAGGGCCACCACCTCCAACCCCCACCCCGAAGGGCCGGGGATAGCATGGCTACAACAGAGCCTCCAGATCGTATCTGGGCAAGAAACGGTGCCCTCGCCGAACCTCGCCAGACACTCCAAATGTCGAAATCCATGTCGCCCATACGACCACAGACCACGACCAACACCGAGACCACCGTCCAGGGCCGCCGCCCCGGCGTCCGAACTCCACGCACCACCGAACCAAGAGGAGAAACAAGCACCACCGCGACGGCCAGCCCCTACTGATCGTGATAGATGATGTCACAACGAATCGCAACCGCACCACCACACAGGACCTGCGGGCCTGTCCCGGAAGATTGACCCAACCGCAACCCCATGGTTGCTGCCGGAGCCAGATCTGAAGGGTGTGAGGTGGCCGGCGACGACTTCCAGTGAAGGTGAGCTGCGTCCAACAACCACCATGGCTGCAAGAGAGGACCGCATCGGAGGTGGGCAGATGGGCTCGCCCGGGCCTGGGACAACTGCCCCGGCCCGTGGCCGAGTGGCCAAAGCATGTGCCCGCGGCCGCTCCGCCCGACCTCGTCTTCAAGCATCCAAGCGAGTGCAGCAGCACCGCCGCCGCCGTTCCGATCCGCCGCCACAAAGGTTTGGCCGCCCGCACCCGAGCAGTTCCCGAGCTCCACCAGCCGTTGAGCGAGGAGGGGGCCTCGCCGCCGCCGTCAACCGCACGGGCGATGACCGCCGATGGCGGCGAGGGAGGGGGAGGGAGGAGGTGAGGGTGCTGGGGCTAGGGTTCGGTCTCCTCCGGAGTCGACCCTGTGAGCGCCGGAGCATCTTCAGGAGGTATTGCTGTCACCGGAGCAACCACGGTGGCCGGCGGCATGAGCTCAGCCTAGCGCCTGAAACTCAGCATGATGTGGGACGACGAGTGCTGGGGACAGTGGAGGCGACGAGAACCGGCGACAGCGAGGTGTGGGAGGAATGGGTAGCGCGCAAAGGGAGAAGGGTGGGCAGTGCCACTGGACGAAGAGCATTGGTCGGAAGGTGGGACGGTGGGTCTGATACGTCCAAAACGTATCTATATTTTCGATTGTTTCATGTCACTTTTATGCTTTTGACACTTATTTTTATATTAAGTTTATTATTTATTTAGACTAACCTATTAATAGTTGTAAAAGTACACAATGTTCTTGTTTTACTCTTTGATGTGTAGAAATTATCAAAATATAAGAGGAAACCTTGTTGGAGTCAAATTAGGACTTTCTTGAAATCTATCTGGAAACGTTTTTCGGAGATGGTCACGTTACGGATAGAAGACGACGTTAAATGGAAAAAGTCTAGTCGCGAAACTTGCAGGGAATTTTCTGTCGAACGATCTGGACTTAAAATTCAGCCCAATCGGAGTCCGGACGCTCCAGATATCGCCGTCTCACTACAACCCTAGATGGGATGACGAAAATCCGAGAAGCTATATAAACGGAGGAAACCTAGGTCGTGGCCAACACCTCATACCCACGAATTTCCAGCCGCCAAAGCCACGTTTTTGCCTCCCCATGGACCTCATCTCCATGGGGAAGGACTCCCAAGAAGCCATGAAGGAAGGGGGCTAAGGGGCGGCGCATCCCCTTGATGCCGGCGGCGCGGGACCGCCAGCGCCGGCGCCGCCCTGCGCTCCTCGCTGCCCCCTCCACCGTATTCATCGCCATCTCCACCGCCAATTCCTCCTTGTATACAGTGGTTTATCCTCCCACAAACCTCTGTACCGCTGTATGTAAACATGGTGTTTGATGCTATAAATTATTATCCTATAATCTATGTCATGTTTGTGTAGTTTCTTTGTTCTTAGATTGAATGGTTGAATGTCTTTGGTTCATTAGAATTGTATGTTGATATGGTACTGTCCTTTGGTGTCCATTATATTTGTGCGCGCATGGATCAACATCATAGGGTTGGTAGTATGTGTGAAGGAAGGGGTAGTCCTGCTGGAGCGACAGAAACCTGAGGACCCGGACCGGTGAGTTGCACGTATGTGAGTAAGAGGACCATGAACTTAAGTCTATGGTTGGAGAAACCTTAATGCATTATTAGTATTTACGGATGTTTGCTAACGATTCAATCATATAGTATGTGTAATCCCAAGTAGAGGAGTGCATGTATATTTAGCCTCTCCCACATAGAAAACTGCATCGAAGACAATGAACCAAATATCTTCACTAATTAATCTTGTACAAATCCATCACACTTACCACCACTTTTTCACACTCATGATCCTGTTAGTTTATGGTTATTTAGTATACTTTATTGCTGCAGCAACTAACATTTACTTTTTTGTCATTTATTATCTCGCAAAGCTATCGCTCATACCCGTATTGTTACTCTAATTTTATTTTCTAGATAAAGTAAACGTTTGGTGTACGTAGAGATGTATTAGTGGTTGATAGAACTTGAGAGAATACTTATCTTACCTTTAGCTTCTCGTTGGGTTCGACACTCTTATTTATCGTAAAGGCTACACATGATTCCCTATACTTGTGGGTTATCAATACGTTTTCTGGCGCGGTTGCCGGGGATCCATAGCGTAGGTGAATATTCTTGTGTGCAGATGTTTGCTTTATCTCTAATTAATTTTTATTTTCAGTTTTAAGTTGTTCTCTATCTTAGTATGGATAGGGAATGCGAATTATAAAAAAAATTAGTTGTACTTGTTATCTAAAAATATTTTCAAAAAGAAAAGTGATTGGAAAGATGTGTAATGGTTAAGTGGGGGTCGATCTTGAACTATTGTGTTCATGCCTATGAAATCAAAACAAATCTTTCCGTGGAAGCTTTTCATCAAAAACATGTAAATATTGTGTATATACCTCTGTACATAAAAATAAAATGCTAATAATAATCTCTAAGTTGATAGTTTTACTTTGCTGTCCAGAAACAGATTTTCTATGCTTCGCCGTATAAAATGTTTAAAATCACCAGAACGTGATATTGATCTGAAATTTCTTGAGTGCAAAGTAATGCTTATTACCTTTCTTTCATTAGTTTTGACTTTTCTTATTTGAGTTACGTAGCTGTCTCGAAAAATTCGATCTTTACTGACTGTTCTGTTTAGATAGATTTTTGTGCTTCTATGTAAATAAAATCGTGATAAATCTCAGAATAGTATTTTATCCTGAAATTTTTTGTGCATAAACCTGAGATTATTATATGTCTTTCATTAGTTTTAAGTTTTTTCATTTGAGCTACGTAACTATCTCGTTAAGTGTCATCTTTATGGACTGTTCAGTTTTGACAGATTATTGTGTTTATTTAGTATTGTGTTTATACTCAATGTTTATAATCTTTATTTGATCGATAAAAGTTATCAACTGGCTAGTATACAGTAGGTAATGTTAAATTAAAATTATGTAACTTGCCAATGGTTAAACATGAGTGGATTTTATTTAATGAGTACTAACCATACTAATGAGTTTTGTGAAGTTTTATGTGGATGTAGCCTATAAGTTCTAATTAATATGGTGATATGAGATGAACAAGAAGACGCAAGAGTTCAAGGTTGGGGATGTGTAGGTGCATCCTAAGAACATATTCAAATAGATTCAATCATCTAAGCTTGGGGATGCCCGAGTCATCCCCCTATTCATCAACTAACATGAGGTTGTCTCGTTCATCATCTATAATACCCGTTCACATGATATGCATTGTCTTAAACTTGTATTATAATTGCTTTTAGGTTTTGGTTTTACCTTATTTAGTTTTATTAGGTTCTTTATTAGGTTTTCATTACTTCTTCTTTTGCTTTCACTAATAAACTCAAAACAACAAAAGGGTTTTCTTTTCTTTTGCTTCTTTATTTGGTTGTTTCTTTGTATTCTGTATAGGATTTACTTTTCATTTTTATTTAGAGTTTTCCTTGCTGTTACTAGCATGTTTAGGTCTTGTTTAGCCTCTGGTCTATTAGTTTCTCAAAAAAAAATTAGCAAGTTTTACCCATTTGGCTTAGTTGATACATATGCAAAAAGTGATTTTCTGTTTTCAGCATCTATTGCTCATTGCGCGATTTGACGTATTTTACTGGAAGCTCTAAAAATCACGTAAAATTTACTGATTACGTATCACCTAATTCTCTGCATGCACAAAAATTGGCTAAAATGTTTGACATGTTTAAGTGCACCTAAAAATTACGTTTTCCCGTTGTTATTTTTCAGAACAGATTCTGACTTTTGTTGCAAGAGTGGACTCTTTGCGTTTTCATATGATTCTTAATAGTTCTTACCTGTAATTTAGAAGTTAGATACTTAAGCAATGTTTCTGTAACTTAAAAACAAAATTTTATTTGGTTTAATAGCAGCACTTTGGAAATATTATCTATTGCACTAATGTCTAACCGCAGAAAAGAATGGGAAAGTTTTTGTGTTGAAGTTTTTTCACATAGAATGAAGGAACACCAAACTGGAAAATGTTGAAGAATGGCCAAAGCCATAAGCTTGGGGATGTCCCCGCATCCCTCTTCATCAATAACCCTTCGGTTTGCAAACCTTTAAACTTTGTTTTTTGGCAACATAGAAACTTGCATAAACTTGGAGCGTCTGCATCTTATTATTTATCTTAGCATTAAACACCGGTTACATTAATAAGTTGATCTTCATATCTTTTATTTATCCCATGTTTTCAAAGTTTACTTAGTTAATGGATTATTTGTTGAAACTTAAAAATGATGTGTGAATGATATTATTTAGTAGTTTATGTTTTCGTATGGTTAGTCTCAACTAGCTAATAGTGTATATTATGATATTTTGGTATTAACATGCATTGTCTTGTTCATAAGATGGTATGCAATTGTGGTATCCTCCTCTGAATAATTTAGTTGAATCGACTTGGCACATGCTCACACGTGTTATGACTGAAAAATAAAAATCAATTAAGTCTTGATGATTTATTTTGCCTCAGAGTTCTAGTATCACTTTTACGCATCTGTTAATTTTATTCTGTCGCAAGTATGATTATGACAATTATGCTCTCTTGATTGTCGCTTCCTAGTCTATTGCTAGCCTTCACTTGTACTGAGCGGGAATGCTGCTCGTGCATTCAAATCCCTAAAACCAAGTTATCCCAAAGAGTCACCATAAATTTCTATGCATGGTATTTCAAACCATTCCAAGTAAATTTTCATGTGCTACCTTTAAAACCTTCAAAATACTTCTCATTTTGTGACACTGTTTTTAGCTCATGAGGACGTAGTAGTTGGGTTTGTTATCTTCTATACTAAATAAAGTTTTCCCGACTTGCATGCTTCATCTGCTTGTCACTAATTTTGCAAAGAGCTGGTTAGACCATTATAACATCTAAAGTAAAATAAATAGACACTCCTCCATGGTATGTGATTATTGGCAGGCACCCGAGGATTCGGTTAGCCATGGTTTGTGTGAGCAAAGTTGAGAGGAGTGTCATACTATATAAAAGTGCATGCTATAAATGTCTAATATCAATAACTCGGAACCGCTCTCAAGCTTGTTTATTTTGGAAGATAACAAGAACTCTATTACCGATTCGTTAACATGAACAACCACCTCTCAAAACATTTTTACTTCTATTTTTTAAAATAAAAAAGCTCTAGCACATGTTAATCTCTGCTTCCCTCTGTGAAGGGCCAATCTTTTATTTTAATATTGAGTCACCATCATTTCTTTGAGCACTTCTTCGAGAGCATAACGGTCATTCTTAGTGTAATGTGTTTGTCCCAGAATACGTTTAACTGCGGTATAACTTTGATACTTTTATCTTTGATATCTTTATATCTAGTCTTCACTTAAACTTCAGGGGTGCTCTAGCATTTATGTTTTGCTCTACAAATAAAGGGCAAGCGAGATACCACTCTAACATGCTTTATTATGATCATTACAATCTTGTTGATATTTATAAATTTCATACTATGAACTCTTAGTTCGTTGATATCTATTCATTAGGTAACATAAGTACTAAGTTTTATTATCGTTACACCATTTGTCATACAATTGTTAAAGACCTGATCATAACATTTACAATCAAAAATTATTTTGTTATCGTTTACCTACTCGAGAACGAGTAGGAACTAAGCTTGGGGATGTTGATACGTCCAAAACGTATCTATATTTTTGATTGTTTCATGCCACTTTTATGCTTTTGTCAATTGTTTTTATATTAAGTTTATTATTTATTTGGACTAACCTATTAATAGTTGCAAATGTGCACAATGTTCATGTTTTACTCTTTGATGTGTAGGAATTATCAAAAATACAAGAGGAAACCTTGTTGGAGTCAAATTGGTACTTTCCTGAAATCTGTCTGGAAACATTTTTCGGAGATGGTCACGTTACGGAAAGAAGACGACGTCAACTGCAAACAGTCTAGTCGCGAAAGTTGGAGTGAATTTTCTGCCGAACGATCTGGATTTAAAATTCGGCCCAATCGGAGTGCGGACGCTTCATATATCGCCGTCCCACTGCAACCCTAGATAGGATGACGGAAATTCGAGAAGCTATATAAAGGGAGGAAATCTAGGTCATGGCCAACACCTCATACCCACGAGTTTCCAGCCGCCAAAGCCACATTTTTGCCTCCCCATGGACCTCATCTCCATGGGGAAGGGCTCCCAAGAAGCCATGAAGGAAGGGGGCTAAGGGGCGGCGCATCCCCTTGATGCCGGCGGCGCGGGAGAGTTCCCCGCGCCACCGCTGGCGCCGCCCTGCGCTCCTCGCTGCCCCCTCCGCCGTCTTCACCGCCATCTCCACCCCAGTTCCTCCTTGTATACAGTGGTTCATCCTCTCACAAACCCTGTACCGCTCTATGTAAACATGGTGTTTGATGCTATAAATTATTATACTATGATCTATGTCATGTTTGTGTAGTTTCTTTTTCTTAGATTGAATGGTTGAATGTCTTTGGTTCATTAGAGTTGTATGTTGATATGGTACTATCCTTTGGTGTCCATTATATTTGTGCGCGCATGGATCAACATCATAGGGTTGGTAGTATGTGTGAAGGAAGGGGGTAGTCCTGCTGGAGCGACAGAAACCTGAGGACCCGAACCGGTGAGTACGTTGCACGTATGGGAGTAAGAGGACCATGAAATTAAGGCTATGGTTGGGGAAACCTTAATACATTGTTAGTATTTACGGATGTTTGCTAACGATCCAATCATATAGTATGTGTAATCCCAAGTAGAGGAGTGCATGTATATTTAGCCTCGCCCAAATAGAAAACTGCATCGAAGACAATGAACCAAATATCTTTACTAATTAATCTTATACAAATCCATCACACTTACCACCACTTTTCCACACTCATGGTACTGTTAGTTTATGGTTATTTAGTATACTTTATTGTTGCGGCAACTAACATTTACTTTCTTGTCATTTATTATCTCTCATACCCGTATTGTTACTCTAGTTTTATTTCCTAGATAAAGTAAATGTTTGGTGTGCGTAGAGTTGTATCAGTAGTTGATAGAACTTGAGAAAATACTTATCCTACCTTTAGCTCCTCGTTGGGTTCGACACTCTTACTTATCGAAAAGGCTACACACGATCCCCTATACTTATGGGTTATCAGGGTCACTGACGGGTGGGCCTCTTGTAGCAGACTTTTTTTTGAAATATGGTTTTTGGTAGTGAGTGGTTGAGTTCATCTATGCCTATGAGACAAACGAGGTTCGCGCTTTTATACAGTATCTAATCTAGGAGGGAACCCCATTGTACTGTAGGTGCACTGAATACTGATTTTTCACTACAATGTTTTTGGTCTCTTCTACACTTGCTATAGAAGTCCTTTCGTCTAGTCGTTTGTAATGCACGTGTTCAGCATATTTTGTGAAGGTGTAATCCATGTAGTATGCGATAAGTTTATGTCTTCAAAACATTTCCCGATTAATCACATAGGTTATTTATAAGTGTCTTTTTTTACAAAACAAACGATAGGGCTGGATATTCCACAACAAATGTGATGGTTGTATACCAAAACAAAAAATATTTGGAGAAAACCATAATTAGGTTAATTTTGATGAAAAGGGACATATGCATGAAACCTCTTGATAATATGCTTATGCATTCAGCATTCGGTGCGCACATCTCTACATAACTCCATCAAACTAACTTCTTGGGCACTTAAATCCGGCTAGAGTCACAAAAATCAGAATGCAATCTGTAACAACTAATCCAAATCTTGTATGTAAATGAACATTATGAGCTAAATCTGGCTGGATCATTATAAACCATTTATTTGACGAGATACACATAATCCAAATTATTTTCTAATCTTAGCAACTAATGTCATAGTTAAATGCTGGATCAAAATATATTATGAGGAAAATACGAAAGTAGGTTTGAAACCTAATGTAACCAAGGAAGGTCGCCCTCACACAATATGTTTAGTCCTATAAATACATGGAATTTTGCCCTCACGCAATATTTCTAGTCCTATAAATACATGTCCAGGTAAAGTGGTAAACCAACACCCACACTCAAAGTGTTCACCATGGCTCGCAAGATCACCATCGTAGTCGCTATTGTGTCTATCTTTATGTTGGCACTCCTCATGTCTTGCGGTAAGGAGAAGCAGCATGTTGCTAACTTGAATATACTTAAGGACAATGATCCTTCCAGATTTTTCTTCATGTTTTGATAATATGGATTAATGTTTATTTATTTATATTTGTAGATACGGTTCATGGGAAGTGCAGGGAATACCATACTACAATATCATGTACTAACTCTGATACCTGCGGTGAAATGTGCTATTTTGGAATGGCCACTCATGGTGGGTACTGCGATATTCAGCCCGGCGGAGGTATTTGTGTGTGCAAGGATTGTTTATCATCAGTTTAGTACTGCTACTTTGTATACATGAGGATGCTCTAAAATAATAAAGTGCATGTATCTTGTCATGCAAAACCCTCCGAGCTAAGAAAAGGTGAACACTTCGAACGTTGAGTAGTTCATTTGCTATCGTCGGCGGTTGCCACCGATGGCATGGGATGAATACTACAATTGCCTTGGTATACGCTGGAAAAGAGAGGATTTGCTAATCATGGTGGTACCTACACCATGGCGTCATACGGTGATGAAATCCGTATATATCCGTGTTAACTTGTTTTTCTAGCATGGAACAAAATTTTGGTGTCTAAAACTGGTTTCAAATTTTTGAACAAAATAACGTTTGGTCGTCATTTTGATGCGTTGACTTTAAATAATCATAGTTGATGGGGGATGACTTTACAAAATCAAATCACTTCCGAATAATGCTATATATCCTAATTAATTATAGCCTTGCATACATGTGATCCGAGAGGACAAAGTGTTGTTTTCTGTCACCATATGAGAAAAAATTAATATAGAACTGTGATGGGAAGCCTGGCCGACGGTGAATATACAGAAACACCCCAATAAACTGAATGCCCCTAGCGTTTGTCTCCCGCCATGTCATCCTGTCAGTGGCCCAACCAAACACCGTTAGCTCGTCTAAACTGACATGTCAGTGTTTTTTGCAAAACTATTAGACTGAAGTGGTGATGTTTTGCCAAAAAAAATGTAAACTGGTCGTTTTTTAAAACCCTAACATCAAATATGGTGAGTTTTTTGCAACTTTCTCGATTAGAAAAATACATGTCCTTAGGTTATCTACCAACAATGGCCCCGAGTCCTTATAGGAAAACTGGATGATGTAAAACTCGTAAGTTTCATTTTGATGAATGGAACTGGGGCTTCGCCCTTTACCTCTAAGAAAACTGATTAACAAAATTCTGTTCGTAGTAATAGCAACATCATAATCAGGAAACTTCTTCAAATAGTTTAGAATGAATAGAACCCATGGATCTTTCAAGTAAGTAAAATTGTAAGCAATACATGGATTTTAGGCTTATCAAGATAACTAGATCAAATAATAGGAGAATTCAAGAAGACCAATTGACCAAAACCTTAATCATCCTCCGGATCGGTAGTTGGGGCGTCGGGGCAAAATTCAACAGATCAATTTTGAATGGCGGCAGTACGCAGGAGACGAGATCAAACGGAGCTGGGGCGAGGGGCACTGGCAACGCTGCCGTTGGTGTTAGTCTGGGCGATGGCGCAGGGTGAATTTGATCGATTTATCTGGACTCGTCAGTAGCGAGCTGTTAGTTTTTTAGCAGAATCATTCATCGTTACTGGATCGGGAATGGTACCAGTAATTTAAGATGCCTATTCCTTAGCTGAATCGGTGTGGGCTTCTTACTGGGCCAGGGTACTTGAGAATGAGAACACGGACCAGTCTTTTCAGTTGCAAATCCACCATATACTCTATGCTACAGACTTGGGCAGCGCTGAGAATTGGGGGCCCTAAAATTTGGGTGCCCTATGCGGCCGCCCAACACGCACGGGCGCTTCGACGGGCCTGTCCTCTCTCCTATCTTCTCCCTCGCTCCCCACGCAGCAGCCCCACGTCCACCTGGTCCCCTGGCCACTGCTTCGCTCTAGCTGTCGGCCTCTCCTCCCTCTCGCCAGGACCACAACGGCCACCAAGCCATTCGCCGTCAGCTGCCTCTTGCATCTCAAGCCGCCGCCCGTGTCGACCACGCCCGCCAAGTGATGGATGTTGTGCATTTTGTAATCTAGTCGGGAGCGGATCCGCGTTGGAATAGCAAACTTGGGACTCAGTACTTTCGGCCTGGATAAAAATGGTTGGGATTTAAAAAAAAACTGCCAGATGTGTGACATCAGGCACTCACCAACCCAAATTAATAATACTAACCTCCGATCCGAAATAACTTTCGGGGATAATGTACTGCCGTAGTACAAACTTTGTATACAGCTTGCGAATGTTATTTCGGATCGGAGGGAGTAGCAAAGATAAAAAAGAAAAATATAGGGGTTTAAATAGAGACACCACGTTAAGCCACATCAATCAAATTATTTGGATGGTTAGATCTAAAATTAGTGAAGGTGCTGTGTGCACAGTATACTATAGGTTTATATAATGGAAATGGATAATTGACCCCCTTAAATCTAAAAAAATGGATAATTGACCCCCATCTAGCACATGCACAACGTGTCACACCTACTCGTTTCAACAATCGTTTTGTTAATTTGCATGTCAAATAAATTACTCGTTTCAACAATCGTTTTGTTAATTTGCATGTCAAATAAATTTGTTATGCAAGTGGACATTTACTCTGGTCACGGATACTACGAGGTAAGTGTTCTTCACCAAATTCCCTACAAACTATGTTGTGTTAGCATGACTCTTGTCTATGGCGTTGTCCATATATTTATGCATCAAATGTTTCGGCACGGTAACGAAAGATATCGAACATGGAACAGATGGAGAAGACGACTCAAGAGAGTCGGCTGGATTCTGGACATACGTACTACAAATTCTCTATCAGGTACAGACTGCAATATTTTTTGTCACTAACCTATGTAGGATCCCAATTTGTTGCCGGAACCAATAGATTTAGAATATAATACATTGTTACTACATTGAATCATGTACGTTTTTACTACTGTGGATCTTTTCCATTTTACTGCATTTTCCCATGCTCATAGGTCATCACAGAGCTACAAAGGATCTCTGGGGAGGGCCGGAGGGGGAGCCAAGATAACAACATTTGAGGAGGAAGGGGGGCAGGAAATAAACTGCTTGTTTTTTAATCAAAGCCAGCACTTGGGGGAGGGGGCAATGCTCCCTCTACTTGCAGTAAGCTTCGCATTGGTCCTCACGCGGCCAACTCCTCTACACAACTGATGCCTGCAATTATCTAAAATATTTAATCATATCTAGCTCTCTACACAAACAATACTTATTGTGTTAGTTTAATTATTGTATGTACCATAAATACTTGTTTTTTGCTCACAAAAAATATAGGGTGGTAATGCTTATGGAATTCTCTTTCGGTCTATCATGTCTCCATATAATTGAATCCACTGTTTACAACTCACCTATGTAAGTATGCACGGCTTCGTGATTCCAATTTCTGCACTAACTAACTAATGTGATTCTTATCCGGCAGACGAAATTTCGGATACTCTCTGAACGCAGTGTTCCTACTTGGTGAAGCCTAAGCTCAAAGAAACATGTACGCTCCTCTTCCAGAACATCGCAACACCCAGAATTCTTACCTCGACACTACACACAAATGTTGAGTCAACAGCTTGAACGCTGCAAAGCATGGAAGCTGCAGCAAACCTGCCGCTATGTACCTGGGCATGGTTTTAAAATTCAGTGAGATTTCAACGAAATTCACCGTTCGGTCAAAATATTTCACCAGTTTCAGTACTACACAGGAATATAAAAACTATTTAAAATATTTTTAATTTTTCAAAAATTTAAATGAATTTGAAGGGGGGAAAATCGGTCTTTTGGCCGAAACAAAAACTGAAATTCCTGAAATTTTTCCGAAACTAAAATTTAAAACTACCTGCAAATCCCAGAAATTACTGTATTTCAAAACCCAAGAATGACTTATTTTAGGAGGCAAATGAAATTAAATTACCATAGCGGAGCAAGTTTGGATGATAGATTGAGGAAAGGGGTAAGGCCACCTGTGAAATTCACAGAACAGATAATCAGTCATAGAAAAAAAGGTCAAGTAGCGGTGTCATGGAAGAGAGGAATATGAGCTGAAATTTTACTTGGTGTTGTGGAAGCCATGGAAGGTCCACTGGAATATAACATAAGCAGCAGTCAGGAGGAAAAAGTAGGCGCCCCGAAATCATGGAAATGACTGCAATTGTGGAAATTATTAACTGTGACGGGAATATCGGAACAGTAAAACTACCATAGACTAACGACTGATTTGATATGACATGTATGCTCTTACCAGGCTATTCAACGTTGCTTCGCCTAGAAGGAACATGGCGTTTGCGGAGTGCATGACTATTTTCTTCTGCCGGACAAGAGTTACGTTAACCAGTGTACAAAATGAAAATAGGTGGTGCCAAAATATGCATACTTACATAGCCGAAGGATGAATGGTGGCGGTGAGTGTGAGGAAAGGCAGGGGGCCAACCCCCCCCCCCCCCCCCCCCCCTCCCTCCCCCAGACTTGTTTACTTCTAGTGTATTTTAGAGAATTATTGCGTATCTCGGAAAATCCCCATCGGTTTGTTTGCTTCTAGTGTATTTTAGGAATCAGAGGGGATAATCCCTAGATATGTCCCACCAACCATCTCATTTTTTACTAAAACAAAAACCCTAGTACATGCTAGTGTATTGTAGGGGAAGTATATTTGAATTTTTAGGGATTGGGTGTTCACCAAATCACTTCCCATCCCCATTCCTCTCATCCTGTAGAAAATCCTTATAGTAAACAAGGCCTAAGGCTATGTTTGTTTATAGTATTTTGTAAGGGTTTGGTGGGGATTATCCCTCCAAGGATTCGGTGCAACCCCTGTCATCACCCAATACTCAGTCCCATCCCCTGTCCAGTCAAACCATGTTCCCCACCTCAGTTCGCAGCACCCTCCAATGATAGGGATTAGTTTCTACAGGGAACTAGTGTATACAATCAACATATTTCAACATGAAATTCAAAAGCATATAACAGAAAGATCTAATTTTAGCAAGTTCCAATACAGTAATCTTAGTACGCAAACATCAGTACAGACTACAAGCATTGGTGCATTGCATACTCCAAAAACAAGCATGAAACTGCGGTGACCCAGCACACCACTGCATGTTGTAGTGTACAAGTCATTGATGTAATATGCACGGAAGGACCTCTCTGAATATATTACATCCCTCAGAGTAGTACAACAGAAACATAGCCGGTCCAAGGTAACACTATAGGATTACAACACTATTCAATACAAAATCTTGAGACCCTCCTTTTATATTGAAGCAGGTCTCTTGCAAATGAAATACAGAAAGATCCAAATCGTAGTACTAAGCTGGATATCAGCTCTATCTCTAATTCCTGATCCACTACTGTTGTTGTCACAGCCCTAATCTATTCCATCTGGAATATCTTTATCCAGGGTTGTCTCCTCCTTCCAATAGTTGTTGTCTCCTTCATTGGCAAAGTGGTCGTCATGTATGCCATTGACAATATTGTTGTTGCTCCACCATTGTCACTGTTGTCGTCGTTCTTCTGTTGGTTAAGCAGCAGTTGACTCCTTCAAGGTTCACCAGGTAGACTTGTCTCCTCGCTGAAGATCTTCTTGACGTCGTGATGGATAATTGTCAACTCCTTTTGCCGGCTCCACAAATCTAAGCAGGGGGTCAACGGGGAAAGGGTGAGCAACTCGAGCGGTACTCAGCAAGTTCAAATAATATAGGAAAGAGTTTTTGTTTTGAATGCACTAGCTACTGCCATGACCAACGGTCATAGGCATAATGCAAGTTTTGGATAACATTTCTTCAAAAGGTCAAGTTTTATTTTAGAAAACTATGCTCACAGTCTCCACGGGTTCATAGTCATCACTTGGGATGCCTTTCCCGCTGCGGTCTGTAGTTCCTTCCAGGAACACGGATGTGACAATCACAATTTCTTGTTGTTGACTCTGCAGAGCTGCGTAACTTTACCCATGAGAGAAACCCAGCCTTGTTGCCTTTCCGAGCGGCCAAACTCGTCCATACTTCCATGGTATGGGGCCAGGTGTGAGTCCAAAGCCATTCGCCGTGCTTCTCCAACAACCCCGCATGCCCACCCTTTTGTAGGTCTGTCCTCCCCCACTACAAGAAGACCCCTCCTACAACAACGCATTCATCCGTATCTAAATGTCCATATAAGTGTTGCTAAGGCCTATACCAACGAATAAATATGCGTTGCCTTATCTGGCGTTGCAAGGGTATAAGGCAACATATATTGGTCCGTTGGTAACCAATGGATCAAGCGTTGCAAACTAACAACAGATCGCAAACAACAATTGTATGCGTTGGTGGAGAACACATAAGGATTGAACCTTTTATTAAAAATAAATACTCCCTCCGTCCTAAAATAACTGTCTTAGATTTGTCAAAAAGTGGATGTATCTAGACATGAAACAAGTATAGATACATTCACTTTTGGACAACTTTGAGACACTTATTTTGAGACGGAGGGAGTATTATTTTATGGACTACATTGTTCGAGCGCTTCAATCTTTTTTCTCTGTGAGAATATAATTTAGAAGAGGCATACCAAAAGAAGGATAGGAAAGATAAATCTTCACTACTGATTCCCCGAGAGTTCGATATTAAACCCTCGAGTCACCCCTCGTGGGGAAAACACGTCTTCCGCTTACTACACACTCTGCACTTGGAGTCTCAACCTAACCCATTTACTTTTCACGCACGTAACTACGTGAAGGGCCATCAATATAGCAATTCACATCATTCGAAAATAGGTTTTTCTTTTTATGCGGATGATAAATATATAGTATTTTATAAATACTTTGATAAAGATATTTCAACGGACATGCAAGAATGAACTTGCTGTGGTAGAAATGGTCGTTCAATCCTTCGGGGTTCTAGGGTTTGCGGTAAAACCCCGAATTCTGAAAATAGCAAGGTAGCCCTGATAAGGACCACCGGAAATTCTAGCAGCATGCTATTATGCATAATCATGAGATGCTTCGTCACCCCAAAATTCCCAAGTTTTGGATTTTAATACTTTTTGAGTGTTTTGGAGTTTTTAATTATTTAAAGATTTTGACAACAATTTTCATGAGGAATAAATTTAAAGTGTTTAAATTTAAATAGTTCAATGTAATTGAACTTCAAAACTTTATTTTCCCATATTATTTTCTTTTAAGAAAATAGTTTTTGAAAAAGAATTTCAAGTCATTTCCACTTAAGGATCTTTGAATTTTTCCTCCACTCAAAACTTGCTAAATTCATTAATAAAACTTACAGAAAAATTCCTCATAATTTATAGAGTGTGTTTACTATTTTTAGCTGATTTTTGTTCCTTTTGCTTGGGAGTTAAAATTCTTTTATGTTTGGTTAATTTTATTTGGTGAATTACCAAAATTTCCTTGGTCCAAAGGTCAAAGGATGGGCTTGGTCAACTGGTCAACTAGATCGGCCTACTGGGCTGGCCCAACTAGGCCCAACGGTTTTGGGTCAACCGAACCAACTCTCTCTCTGTCTCCCGAGCTCACACGCACGCACTGCTCTCTCTCTCTCTCGTTCCCCATCTCCTCCTACGGCGATTTGCCGCCGCCACGCCTTGCTCCGGCCGCCACCGGCGTCGCTGCCATCTGGCTCCACTCCGCCACCGCCTCCTCCTACTAATCCCCGCCGCCTCGTTGCTGAATCGCCACCACGGACGCCCCAATCGAGCCCGCCGTGGAACCCTAACCCTAGCTCCGCCTCGGCTTGGTTCGCCGGTGCTTCTCCCCGGCTTCCGCGCCTCCTAATGCGCTCCCTGGCCGTCCACGACTACCTCCTCGAGCTCCTACCCAAGTACGCCATCTCGGCGTCCACGGCTACTTCTTCGACCTCAGGCCCCCTCTAGGGTTGCGCAGACACTGCTCTTCCGTCCCTAGAGCTACGGTCGAGGTCGATAGGTATGGTCTCCCTCTTCTCCTTCCCTCTATCCTCTCTGCCTCTCTTGATTCCTTGTTCGACTAGCTCCATCAGTAGCTAGCTGACCCAAAACGTTGTATAATCCATGTATAACTTTGTATTTTAGGTGACTGTGATGAGCTATACTAGCTCGTGATGTGCTCCACTGGCTTTCATACTGTCAATCGCAGTCTTGCTGCTGACAGAGGGAAATGACATCGAACTAGGGTTCCTGGACCTAACTGTGACCGAAACCAATGTCCTGGATGTGCTTCACATTAAGAATTTGATTCAAAAGGATAGCGCAAACATTTTTTATGTTTTCCTATGCTTCTTCAGAGCATAATCTTGCTCTGGTGTGTCTTAAGCTTGTGATAAGCTTGCAGCTCTGAAGCAAATGTTGTTGTTGCTGGAATGATTTAGAAAATGTGTTTCTGGATAGATTGGACTATTAACTGATAAGAACCGATTTATGCTTGCTTGCCTATGATGGATAATACTCCAGAGGCATTTTAAAATATTTGTATAAGGACAGATATTTACTAAACGGATGCAAAGCTCAGGGATGAATTTATTTGTCAAATCTGAGAGCACGAAACACTCTAAACACAAGTAACTAGGTTTGTTTGCCAGATCATGTGTCTTGGGTGTGCACTCCTGGTGATGTAGTGTTTAGTGTGGTTTGTATAGCAATTTCTTAGCTGGCTTGATTTACTTAGTCCCGATGAGCTCTTCCTTTTACTAAAGATAAAAACAAATGCTTTACTTGATTTCTTGGCTCTGCCAATGATACAAAGGCTGAGGTAAATATTTTCATAAGAGAAGATATTCATTTGGTGGCTTTTATTCTCAAGGATGAGTTATGCATAGCATTTCTATGCAGACCTGAGAGATACACTTCTTTCTATCCTCCTAGTTGAGATCAAGTTGAAGGGTAGTTGGAATGATTTAGAGATGTATTCTTAAATAGATCTTGGCTCAAGAAACTGATAAGAACATATGTTTTACCCTGCTCTCCTCTCTTTCTAGCATTGTCCTGTCATTTACATAACTTGCTAGCACCTCTCCTCTGCCTAACACACACAAAGAATTAACCTGCTGTTGTTGAGCAGCTTGGTCTTCTGGAAATTGATGATAACCTACGTCTTGTGGCTAGCCTGCTCCTCCTCGCTGCTTCAATTTTCCTAGAGTGTATTTATCTAGCTGCAATTTATTTTAGTGGTTGTTCTTGAGATGTTCTTGGGTTCTGGCTGATTTGGGAAAGATATTCGATAGCTGAATTAGCTGTTGGAATAGTTGTGCTGATGTGAGAAAAATATGGTGCTAGATAGATGATTGGCTGTTGTGTAGAACTTGTGGTGCAGCTGGCTGTTCTCGTGTTCTTACTAATATGGAAATATATTATTTGGGTCCAATTCGTTGGTCCCATAAAACCATGGTGTGTAGTGATCAAAGGGCTGCCATGGGATGTCTTTTATAAGGCTTTGCTATCCCTCACAAGTTGACACCTCAAGTGGTGACTCTTGTTTTACATGGGTGAGTAAGCTACTTGTTGTCATGCCCTCACACATGAGCATTACTTGGGGTTCAAGTTAACTTAGATATGTTGGTTGTGGATAACTCTCCTATGTGGCAAGCTTATCCATCCCAAGCTTCGTCTTATCTCCTTGCAAGATTTATTTTTTAGCAAGACAAGTGGCAATTGTTACTAGATGTACTAGTTTGGCTTCTCTCTTATGTGGGCTTTGTAATTTCAGATTTGTGGGCTTTATCAATTAGCTTATTTTCTTCCTTGGTAATTAATACTATTGGAGAAATTCTTATGTGGGCTTTCTTTAAAATGAATTTGACTAGATTAGAGGGAAACAAAGATCTTGCCTTGTTGACTAAAGATAGATGGATCAATGCTATATGCCTTTGCCCTGGTTGCCTTTGTTGCTTACTCAAATGGATCAATGTTGCCATCTTTTCCTTGCTGCCTATTTGCCTCTAGATGATCCAAATGATCCCAAGATGATCCATGATCCATTGCTGCCTTAGATAAAATTCTCTCTAATCACCACTTGGGTATTAGGACATGTTCCTAATATCTAGTAGTCGAGTTCCAACAACAAATTGCTTCACCCTTGTGGTGAAGGCAAACATTTTAATTATAAGAAACATTTCTTTTTGTTCTGGTTTGTATTTAGATGATATTCAATTGATTTATGCCTGCAAAGAGAAATCTGTTAACAAGGTCATGACTCTCGTTTCCAAACTACTTTTGCATAACACCAAACTTTTGAATCTCACACAGTTTCTAGAGAAGTTTATAAGAATAGTTACTTGCTTTCTTTCTTCCTTTCTTGTTGTCCTCCCTCTTTTGTTGATATGCAGGGATCCATGATAAGAAAATTGGGAGATAAGAAAATCAAGATAGGTTTATAAGATCAAGATCAACTTAGATTAGGCTTTCCTTTTATTATTTGTATTTTCCT
Source organism: Poa pratensis (assembly GCA_947311845.1). Lineage (NCBI taxonomy): Eukaryota > Viridiplantae > Streptophyta > Magnoliopsida > Poales > Poaceae > Poa > Poa pratensis. The sequence continues at coordinate 11,372,250 of CAMZMU010000064.1, forward strand.
TTTGATTTGGATGAGATATGTACTTATTTGTTTAAAGATGTAATATGATTTATTATTTCAACTTCAACTTGTGAAGTTTGTATGGATGTCCCATTTGTAAAAGATGTATCTTATTGTATTTTTGACATTCACATTCTCATTTGTATTTGAGGTGTGTGTAATGAAATGATGAGATGTATGTAATAGAAATGATGAATGTGAGAAATGATGTGTTAAGGTGATGATTTGAGATGGTATATTAAGATAATGGATGTATGAAATATGAACTTGATGCATTTGAATTCTTGTATGATCATAGATGTGAATAATGAGATGAGATAGCTATATAGATGTTGTTGGAATATGATTGAGTCTTATGGTGCTTTATTTGAATTATATACTTGTCATTTATTAAATTGTGATCAAAATTGTCGAGAGGTTTAGGAAAGGTCATGTCCACTTCTGGAATGCCACGACAAATGATTCTAGTTTCTAATTAGTTGTTTCAAAGATCATTTTGAAGTTTATAGCACTCAACAAGATGATCTAGCTCCTAATTCATCGAGTCGAGAGAAACATTGATCCCTTTGTCTCTTTTCTTAAACGCGCCAAAATTTCCCGCATTTTCAGATGCAAGCTATGCAAATGCACAATTATTATATCTACCCTTTCGACTCTCTAAACCCTGGGGTATTACAGAAATTGTATCAATTTTAAGTACATGTCATTTCTTAACATACTAATCGCACAAAATACTCCAGCTCTGCCATCATCAGGCCCATGGCAAGCGCTATGCTAGCCTAACTCCAGCTCTGAATAGCATCAAAACTTAGCAACTTTCTGAATAGATCATATATAAACACACAGCGGATGTAAATAAGATGTAAACGAGTATACAAACAACGGGTACCACTTCACGAACGAAATTTATTAGGACCAACTACATGAGAGCAAGCAGCAAAGCCACCAAACCAAGAAAAGTCAATTTTGTCGTTATACAAAACCAAGGCAACATGAGAATGGCAACAAGAAGGCACAGTTCCTCGAGAGGGAATTATCCGCAACTAGTTGCACCCGCAACTAGTTTTCGGATACCCCACTTCCGAGTGTCCAAAAATCACGAAACAAATCATGGACATGGGTTGTATATAGAACGTAAGTGCTTTTTTGCACAGAAGACAAGCTTGTGTGTCGGCCTGAATAGTGTCACTACTATTGAAACTTTCATTTGTCTTTTTTGCACAGTCCACATATGTTCATATTTTTGGATGAAATTTTGTGGGTATCGAAGGTTCAACATAGCCCATGTCCATGATTTGTTTCGCGATTTTTGGAAGCTCGGAAGTGGGGTATCCGGCAACTAGTTGCGGATTGTCATTTCCCTAGTTCCTTTTACTCAGAAATAACATGGTGGTAGATAAGGAGACATAAAATGAGGCTAATCTACAAGCTTTGAGTAAGCATGGCATATCTCTCTTCTACTGTCAACAGCAAGTGGAATAGATGATCGTTAACATGATAAAAGCTGTGACAAAAAATTACTAATTCCAACAAAGACATAACTTACAATTTCTAAGTTATCCCACAAATGAGGTTCAGCCTGAATAAACAATATATTCAGGCCGACACACAGAAGACAAGCCTCATGGACTGCTGGTATACAGAACGTAAGTGCTTAAACCATAAAGTAAGTGCAAAACAAGTGCGGCCATGTCGAAAACATGACTGATGCATGTAATTACTTTCTTCCTACTCAATAGTGGAATCCAAAGCAATACAAACCATAGCAAAGAAGTGTACAGAAATGACTTGCTTACATTGTGAAGGTAAAACTTTGTGTTCCCTCGTCGAACAGTGGTATTGCTCACCGGTTCAGTTTCTAGAATACTGCAAGAACAAATAATTCTCATAAGAAAATTTTAACTACAAATACACGGGGATATAAATTGATCTTTGGAAGTATATCATGATCCATTGATATCAAGATATTCTACCAATCCAGTACATTGACTTTCTAGTTAGTTAAGGTGGTGCAAATCTTTCCAACATCTACAAAATGATGCCCAGAGCAAACAAAATCCAAGGAGATATAGGATGCACATTTTTAATTAATCATATAAGTATAATCTGCTTCAAACCTGTGTTAAGTTGTTAACTGAATATCACGGTGACTAGAGGTAACTAAAGCACTAGTACCAAACTTAATCGAAACTTAATAGAATTTCATGTACATTCAGGTACAGATTTATACCCTACAAGGTGCATGTTACTACACATAGTAAGAAGGGGATCAAAGTACAACTATAAGACAAAACAAGCCCATGACCGAGACACGATTCAGGTTCAGTATCTTCCATCGATATGCAGAAAGTTCACGATGATGACCATGTTTCAAAAAATATATGCAGTCGACACTACTACGATAATAGTACGACTATAAGACTACACATCTCAATCTCATCGGGAGGGAATTTGGTAAGCACCCAATCCATACAAATCCCCACAAGTAGACTTCCCATATAACACACTAGCATTGACTAGAAGTTTTTGTTTTAGTCAAAAATGATATGGTTGGTGGGGATATCTAAGATTTATCCCCTCTGATCTCCTAAAATATATTAAAAGTAAACAAACTAGTGGGGATTTTGTGGGATACGCAATAATCCTCTTCAATCTCCTAAAATACACTAGAAATAAATAAGCCCTTCGCGTGCGCTCGGGGATGGGACAATACGTGAGGTAGGGCTCGCATCTTGGGCTTGCAGAAGAAAAGGGCCAGGTTTGGGGAAAGGTAGGGGAAAGCTCAGGATTATACCTGGCCAAAAACACGTGAAACAAACAGGCTTTTAGGAATTAGTGTGTTTCGGGATTAGGCCGGTTTTATCCCCGCTAATCCTTGAAAAGACACGATAAACAAATAGAGCCTCATGGAGTTTGGTTTCAGGGAGAAAGCACATCCGGATCCACCCTTCTCTTGAAGAGGCCTTCTTAAACTGCCGGCCCATTCCCGAGTTACTCTAGCGACGGTGGAACTGCAGCTCACTTCGCGTTTGTCAGTTGCCGCACAAAACGGATCCTTTGACATCTAGGAATTGATATAACCGAGGGCTGTGAGCTAATCGAGATCCTTTAGAAAGCAGAGAAGGTGTGTGAAAAACATTTGTTTTCCCGTGGAAAGGGATGAGAAAACAGTTAAAAGCGAGAAGAAAAGTGGGACAGACGACAAGTAGCTAGGCTCACTTAATCGAATGTCAATTATCGACCAAGTGGAGTTTCCATAACCAGTTTTCCTTTCACCTGTGTATGGTCATGAGAGAATATCATTTTCTTTGTGAAAAGTAAAATTGTCCGGTACATAACGCATATTTACCGAAGAACATAGTTTTTTTTTTTTTGCGGGAAACCGCCGATATTACAGCAAGACTTTTACAGAAAAGACCCCCACAAAGCTCAAAATTACAACCAGGTCCTTCTGTAGAACAAGAACAGGGCAACCACCGCAGAGCAACACGTTCCGGCAACGCGCCGCCGCCACATCTTCACGAACGCCTTGGAGACGAAGATGACCCCAGGCAGACGGGAAGTCACCGGTCCTCGAGTTCCGGAGAACCTCCATCTTGCGCTGCTTGTCGCCGTGCACCCTTGCTGCCGCATCGACTGCTTCAAATCTCAGATCTGGAGTCGCCGCCTCGACCTCCAGAGCGGGGTAGCCCACGCACGGCGACCACCGAGGATCGCGAGCATGAGGAAGACGAAGCTCCGCCACGGACCTCCAGAGAGCTCCATCGCGAGAGGGGGAAAGCTTCACCTGCAAAACCCGACGCCGGCACGCCACCACCTCCTCGACGCCTCCGGCAGGAAGACCTACAAAACCTACACTATAAACAGCAGGGACTCGAGGCTCCCCCACCCTCCGCCGCCGGAGCGGCCGACGGAGGTAGGGGGACCCGACGAGACGCCGGCGGCGAGGTGGATCTGCGGGGGGTGGAAAAATCGCCGATCTACTGTAGCGGGTAGTCGGGTCGCGTCCAAGGAAGCGAATGACCAAAGAGAATGTAAAGAGAGTGTTCTTTACCATGTAAAGAACATAGTTTCGGTAGAATGTAAAGAGAGTGTTCTTTACCATGATAGTTATGCATCTACTATCTAGACCATCTATTTTATGTTAAGATACAAGCGTAAATTACTTTTCTTTTTACCAAACAAAAGATAATAAAATCTTGGAACTCGCAAATCAATAATGTGGTGGAACTACAATGTACAAAAAAAATAACTTTGGATTGTTTATGCACCGTAAATATCTAAAATGGATATTTTACGGATATTTTTGAAATTTCATCTACAATTACATTTGGTTTGATCTCAACCAAACAAAATAGATGTTACGAACTTTACAATAGCTTCTTCTTCTTCCATATTATGCTCAAAATTAAAGGCAGCAGGAAGGTAGCTTATGAAACAGTTCTTACTTAAAAAGCCAGAACACAAAGCACCCATCTTTACCCAAAAAAAAACGAAGATGGAAAGAGTACCCAGATATACTAGATGAACAATTAGCAGCGCTCATACACACTATCATCTGACTGGTTCTACTGTACAGCCACAATACGTGGGCTAATCTCCGCTCCTCCGTTGCAGCACCGCCAAGCCCTGTCACTGCCGTCGCCTCCGCTCGCCTTCGGCACCGTCACGACGAGGTGCCCGTCGACGTACCCGGCCACCGCCATCGCCGGGCAGCTAGCCTCAGGCAGCCGGGACCTCCACCGGTCAAGCTCCATGCCGCCATCGCCCTCCTCGCCGCCTCCGGCTCCAGCAACCTGCACCACCACCACCTTCACGACGCCGGGGTGGATCCTCACGGCGCGCGCCCGCACCTCGCCGGCACCTCCGCAGGCCGCGACGAAATGGAACGCGCCGGGGCTCTCGAACGCCACGACGTCGGCGTCCGCCGGGAGCGGCAGCTCGAGCACCTTGCTGTACACGTGCGGCAGCCGCCGGAGGTCCTTCTTGCCGCCGCCGGGCGTCGTCGACGGGTGGATCGTCATGTACGTACACGTAGCGTACGGGCAGCTCGCAGAAAGATCGAACAGGAACTCCGACAAGTACTACTGCAGCCTTCGCTCGATCTCACTTTTGTCTCTCTCCCGATCGGTTCCTTTCTTGGCAAGTCTCCTTTGCTTGCTGCCGGACGATGCGATTTATAGGGATGGTGGCGACTGGCGAGGATGAGATGCTAAAAGGGTAAGGATCGAGGTGTCACACGGTTCTTGAGTGACGTGTGGGGAAGATAGGCCCGGGCAGGAGGTGGCCGGTGGCGGGAGGAGTCAGAGGGATGTAGATCGATCGGAGACGGCGATAGGATGAAGAAGACCAGTAGTGTGATGCGTGTCTCGCCCAGTTGCCCCTTTGTACATGATCATTCTGGTGGGCTGCGGGCACGTGGCACGTCACGCTGTGGTGTGGGCTCCGGTGGTCTCTCGAAGATAAGGGCGGTATTGGCTTTTCTCCATCAAGCGAACTGCCCAAACGTGGGGCTGCTCCAACGGTTTCAGGAGTTTTATTGGTCACGGGAGCCATGGGTTTGCGCCTTCTTTTATTCTAACTAGAACCAATTCTCTTTCCACCGCGACGACGGGCCAACAAAATTTTGAAAATACGTCGATCGACTATGCATGTTTTAGCGTGGAAAAGTAAAGCCATGGATGGGCAAGAGATGTGGTGGAGCTTGCTATGCTACTGCTTGCTTCAGAGCGTACAGTTGGTAGCAATGGGGGGAGAGGAAACGAAATGTATTCTTCTTCATATATATAGGACGATGGGCCACAGTCCTTAATCCTTACTAGACATCTGAGCGCGGCAAATGCCGCGCGTGTATTTTTGAATTTGAATTTGAAAATGACGGAGTTCTAAAATTGTCTAAGTTTGGAAATCATCGAAATTCAAAAATGCTTTCGTTTTTAGAATGGTCGGATTTTACAGGTTGCTCAAATTTGAAAATGGTTGCATTTGAAAAAAAAAATACGTTTTTAAAAACGTGTAGATTTTAAAAATTGGTTACAGTGGAAACTATAAAGGTATGAATTCTTGTCATGCTCATAAAATGATCGGATTTGAAAGAATTTTAGTTTTTTTTGGAGGGATTCAATTTGAAATTTGGGTTGTAATACTGTAATATGGTTATTTTTTTTCTTAATTTTTTATAAATGGTAGCAAATTTGAATTTCTCAAACGTGTTTGTTTTCTTTAACATAAGTAGTTGGTTTTATATTTTAAGAATGTTTTTTTTGTGTGGTTATGTTGGCACGTTTATTGTATTTGAATTCTTTTTGCGTTTATTAAATGCGCAGATTTGAAAAGCATTTAAAATTTTGAATTATCCAAATGTGGAATTTGATCATATGTTGTAAGTAGGTGGCTTTTTTGTGTTCATGTTGACACATTTGTCATATTTTGCCCGCCCGCTAAATTTAATTTTGAAAGTGTCCGCATTTAAAAATTGCACAGATTCGGAAATTATTGAAATGCGAATAGGGCTTACGTTTTAAGATTGTTCACATTTCGAAAATCGTTTAAATTGGGAATTCATCCAGTTTTGAATAATTTCTAACGTATTTGAATTCTTTTTAACGTCTACGAAATGAACAAATTTGGAAGGCACATGAAAATTTAAAATTTAAATTTTGATCGTACGTCAGGATTAGTCATCATTTATTTTTTATGTGAGCACTTTGACATATTTGTCATATTTTTTTGGTGGATATATTTAAAATTATTAGTTTACAGCATTTAGCATTTTTTTTTGAAATTATTTAAATAAGTTGAGTGATTTTAGAATAATTTCTAACGTATTTGAATTCTTTTTAAAGTCTACGAAATGAACAAATTTGGAAGGCATATGAAAATTTAAAATCTAAATTTGGATCGTACGTCAGAATTAGCCATCATTTATTTTTATGTGACCACTTTGACATATTTATCATTTTTTTTGCTGGATATATTTAAAATTATTAGTTTACAGCATTTAGCATTTTTTTTGAAATTATTTAAATAAGTTGAGTGATTTTTCCAAAAAAAACTGACAGGGTGGGCCCACTGTGACGTCGTGATGATGTCACAGTGGCCAGATTTGGCCGTCGCTGCCCGCGGCGGCGCCGTGCTCGCCGGCGGCGCGCCACCGCGTTCTGGGACGCGCGCGTGGGTGCATTCGACGCGCCTGGTCGCGGGGTGCCCGTACGTGGCGGCGCCGCCGCGCCTAGGTCGCCGGAACGGCGGCGGCGGCGCATGGACGCGGCGGAGGGAGCCGTGCACGGCGCCGGCGATTCTGGCCAACGCGCGGCGTCCCGCTGGCTGATCTGCGGCGAGGAGGGAAATGAGAGGACAGCGAAGCTTCCTGTGCTGGTCGATCTGAGCGGGGAGCAGTGGAATGGCGGGGGAGCGCGGCGGCGCCGCCGGCGACGCGACGGTCGCGAGAGAGAGAAGGAGAGGAAGGGGGGCTCGCTGGAAATTTTGCAAGGAAGTCCCCAGGGTTTTTGCAAATTACGAATAGGTCCTTTGCGGGCGGTTTTCTGCAAATTGATGCGCCAAAGATCGTGCGCGGGCTGTGATTGGTAGAAACTCGCCTGCTACAGTGCGCACGATTCTTGACGCGATCTGGACCGTCCGTGGCGTCGATCGGACGGACAGAAAAATTCGGGTGACGTGGCCACGGGACAGGGAGCGAATCTGTCGTACTTTTATATATAGGGGAATTTTTTTTAGATGTCCCAAAAATACTACAGTGTCTTTTTGGTATGCAGCTCTTTGAACAGATAATGAACCTTTTGTGTGTAAGATTCACAAACTATGTTTATCTTAGTCTTAGAGTTTTGTGTTCATATTTTTTAAAATTGTATATGCTTGGATGAGTGTTTTAGCATGTGGGTCTCAAACAATATAATGCCATGTCCGAGGAGGCGATTAGGTTAGCCTCTCGTCGGCGCCGCCGCTGATCTCCCCCACCTCTGTGGCCTTCAGGCCATGGAGGCGCGGTGGATCTCGGCTCTTGTCGACGGGAGGGCTCCATTTTCTGGTTTTCTTGTCAAGGTTTGTTGGGGCACCGTTTTGATGGCGGCGTCGTCTCTTTCAATAAGGTCTCCCCGGCTTCAAACCCATCTCGGCGGCGACATCGAGAAGCTTGTGGGAGTGGTGTGTTTCTCAAGAGCTTCTTCTGGCGGTGACGATCTCCAGATCATCGTGGAGCTTCATCGGCGGTTCATCCTTTTTCTTTGGCACCGGGACGGATGAGCTCTTCTTGACCCGTTCGGCGACTTCCCGTCAACAACCAACAACGTCAAGCCGGCTCAGGGAGGAGCAGCAGCGCTGGCGCGCCGTCGACACGGTCTGGAGGTTGAAGACGGAGGGCATCTCAAGTATCTCGTTGTAATTTTCGTTTTTGTTGAGATGTTTTGTACGGTTCGATGTTTCTTTTAATGCTAGGGTCCTTTTTGCAAAAAAAATATAATGCCATGTCCAAATCTCGCTCCTTCCATCGTAGCGTGTATGCTCTCTCCTCCCTTCCTATCTTCATCCTCACACTCCACCACCTCACTTCTCGTCGATTCTGAGTCGCAGTTGGCAGTCGCACAAGTCAGGCGGTAGCACCATCGAATCAAATGTTCGTGTAAGCTTATGGGCACTCATACCTATCAAATAAACCCTAAACCTCTCGTCAACCATAATCTCATCTTGAGGTTGAAGTCAGCCACCCCTTTACGTTGTGGAGATCAAACATGCCCTTCATGTCTTCATTCTTCTCTTCCTCATATTTCCGCCTTTTTGTCCATCCACTGTTTGTCCCCTCGATTATCGTGTAAAAAGGTTTGTTCCCTTGGAGCAACAATAGCAGATCCTCTAGAACACCCTCATCCTTAGAATTGCAGTAGTTTAGAGGTGAAAGGGACAACAACAAAAAAACCCACCCCTAGTGCATCCTGTGAAAGCCTACTTAAGAGCATCTCCAACCGGCTCCCCCAAAGGCCACCCAAACGCCCGGGTGGTCCGCCCGGACAGCTTTTGGGCCAAAAACCGCCACCCAACCGCACCCCCTATAGTCAGCCCAAACGACCGGGCGGTCCGGCACACCCCAAAGCCAGCCCATATGTGGGGAGGGTTTGGGGCGGTCCAGACGCGCCCGGACAGGCCGCCATGTCGGACACGGCCCGCTGCGACCCCACCTATATCAACTCAATCCCCCCCCCCGGATGAAACCCTAACTCTCACTTTCCTCCGATACCCTTTCCACTCCAATCCAGTGTCAATCTTCTCCGCCCGTAGAGCTGCACGGATGGCCAACTCCGCCAGCGGATCTGCGGAGATGTACTGGGATGCGTTCGCGGAGGAGGAGGTGGGCAGCTGCCCCGGGGCGGAGATGGAAGACGCGCCGCCGGCAGCTAAATCGGTGGAGGCGGCGCTTTGCTCCGGCTGTGCTACCGTTTCCGGCTCATCAGTGGCGGCTCATCCGCGAGTATGTTCCTACCTTCCACCACTGTAGGATTTAGGAACAAGTAGGATGCGGATGTAGGAATTTGTTAATGTACGAAATTGTTGAACTCGTAGGTCGTTCCTAGAGGGAATAGGTACTCGGTTAGTGATGATGAGAAGTTGTGCAATGTGTGATTGTCCACCCCGGCCGATGCTCAAAACGGATGCTACAACCAAGCTTCATTTTGGGGCCGGATCTCCGAACTGTTCAATGCGAACTCGGAAGTTTTCTGCAATGAGGGGTCTCTCCGCCATTGGTGGCAATGCATCGTCCTCGAGATTAACAAGTTTGTCGGATGCTATGCCCAAATGGGTTCCGTAAGTTCCATGTGGTTACTCAACAATGCACTATCCTACTAGTTTCTAATTTCGTTGATTAGCTATTGATTCAATTTGCATAGATGGAGGATGCCATCCCACTGTACAATGTGCTTGCGGGGAGGCAGGCGAGGACGGAGTCGAATCTCCTCCATTGTTGGGACATACTCAAGGAAAGTCCGTTCGTGGACTACACGCCGGACGCGGAGAAGAGGGATAGGGTGGTGCGAGCGGAGACCCAGGCTCGGACTGAACGCCGTGCTCGCCAAAGGGAACGTGAGGCCAGGGAGGCACGACACCAAATGGAGCGTGAAGCTGGGGCTCGCAAGGCACGGCAGGAAATGGAGCGTGCAGTTGGGGTTCGCAGGGCACGGCGAGCTCGAGCAAGGGCCCTTGCAGAGGAGGAAGCGGCAGCGGCGGAAGCGGCGAACAACGGCCCGATTCCGCACAATCTCTGATCACCTCCGGTCTGTCCGACGAATGTGCATCCGTCTGTGATGATGCCCTGAACCCTGTCCGTTTAATTTGTGTGTTGAACTATGTCCGTGAATGTTCGAACTATGTTTTATTCGTATGATCTTTGAACTATCTATCCCTATGATTTACGTTGCATGGCTTGCATGTTTTTGGGTGTGAAGATTTGAACATTGTGGTTGTAGAACACCACATTTGGGGGTTGTCCGATCACTTTCCGCGGACGCGTCCCGGACAGTTTGGGGACCGATTTTGGGGGCTCCGACTGGAGATGCTCTAAGGTCCAAAAAACCCACTATAGTGCATCCTCTGAAAGCTTACTATGTATTTATTTTTTTCACTGAAAAAATAGCGCGCTATAGCACTGCTAATAGCACGCTATAGCGTGTTTGGAGCTTTCTCGTTAAAAAATCAGGGCACAATGTCGATCCGCGCTATGTTTTTTTCAAGATAATTCTCCAAAACAATTCTTGGCTGGAAATACAGAGAAGAAGGGAAGAAAAGTAGAGGAGCACGTATGTAGTCACGAGTTTTTTTTGTTTTGTGCTAATGAAGTTTTAGCCCACCCGAGCTTCCGATGACCTACGTGTGCACCTACCATGGTTGTTGACGCGATCTCGACAAAGCAACCCGACACCGCCGTTTTGCGTGTGGAGTGCTCGAACAACTTTGTGTTTCATGTATACTACGTTGAAATTACAATCCGTGTGTATATGGAGCTTGGCTCTGATGGTTGGGTTCCCTGTGGTGGAACCAGCCCACCCAGGTTCAAGTCCTAGACTTGGCATGGGCGTTTGCATTTACCTGGATTTATTTCAGGTTTATCCGGCGCTATTCTTTCAGTGGTACGTGGCGTGCCCGTCAACAGCGAGGCGCCTGTGGTGACTTCGTCAACCTCAAGATTTGCCGGCTCAGTCCTTCAGAGGTGCTCATAGGGGTAGGGTGTGCGTGTGTGCGTTCATAGGGGTGAGTGTACGTGCGTATTTGTGAGCGTCTGTGTTGTACTGTGTTCTCAAAAAAAAAAGAGCGCTCGACTCTCAAAATTTAGAATTATGGATCTTGTTGAACTATATTGATGCTAGATTGCATTTGGAATAGGGCTTATGTATACAAGGAAGACAGAAGATAAATCGAGAAGATGCGGCTTTAGGTATTCCGTAAAAGTTGCACCGCATATATACTCGAAAATGATTTTAGAGGATATTCGCAAACCATTTTATAGGATATTCTACGGTTGCTCTAAGTCTTCTTACCCGATTCTACCTTCAAGCAACTGCGAATTGAAACGGAATTCATTGGAAGTTTGAAATGAAGGTGCGAGTAACTTTATACGGCAATAGTGCACACACGCGTACTGTACGTGGCTCATGTCTCATGCACGCCGGAGTCTCCGCCCCGCCTCTGCTTTTAGACAGTGCAAGCGTGTATCCTTCCTTCCTGATACGGAGTACTCCGTAGGAAATAATGCCGGACGTCGCTTTGCCATTTGTATTACTGTACTACGGTTCTCGTTAACCACAAATCCCGGCAAAGGTGCGTAGTCAGGTGATGAATGGAAGTTGCATGCGAAGCTTCCTGTGCTAGGTCGAAATAGAAGCGAAAGCCCGACGACAAAGATGTACTGTTGACTTCTCTGGTAGGAGGACGTACGTACCGACACTTGGGCCTGTTTGGATAATGGATATGCACCAATGAACGCGCGGAGCTTATCCAAAGTGCCGCACGGTCCTGTACGTTTCCGTTGCTGTGTCAGCTCACAACTTTTTATAGTTTGTTAATAACTAACTGTCTAAACAATTAGTTAGAGTAAGGTACACTCCCCTTGAAGATCGAGTTACGATAATCAGGTCGTTGTCTGCCGTGCATTGACTCGCAACAGGAAAAAAAACTAGCTTCTATCTAATCGAGCGGTGGATATCGACCATCTTAAACTAAAAAAAAATAGCCTTTCCAGACGGAGGCCCAAAACGGACCTTGTCACGTCACGTCATGTCACGCGCGCACAAGGTAAGTGGTTTCTCATACGCGTGATTGCGAACCGGCTATTTTACCGGTGATCGCTTGAGTGAGTGAGTGTGATCTCACTAACTAGCTAGCTAATGAGAGATCATGTACAGTGCGATTCGCCAATTCGCCCTTTTTCGACACGATTCGATTGAGTGAGTGAGTGAGTGTTGATGTTTATAAATTTCATACTATGAACTCTTAGTTCGTTGATATCTATTCATTAGGTAACATAAGTACTAAGTTTTATTATCCTTACACCATTTGCCATACAATTGTTAAAAACCTGATCATAGCATTTATAATCAAAAATTATTTTGTTTTCGTTTACCTACTCGACAACGAGTAGGAACTAAGCTTGGGGATGTTAATACGTCCAAAACGTGTCTATATTTTTTATTGTTTCATGCCACTTTTATGCTTTTATCAATTGTTTTTATATTAAGTTTATTATTTATTTGGACTAACCTATTAATAGTTACAAAAGTGCACAATGTTCTTGTTTTACTCTTTGATGTGTAGGAATTATTAAAAATATAAGAGAAAACCTTGTTGGAATCAAATTGGAACTTTTCTGAAATCTATCTGGAAATGTTTTTCGGAGATGGTCACGTTACGGACAGAAGACGATGTTAAATAGAAAACATCTAGTCGCGAAAGTTGCAGGAAATTTTCTGTCGAATGATCTGGACTTAAAATTCAGCACAATCGGAGTCCGGACGATCCAGATATCACCGTTCCACTACAACCCTAGATGGGATGATGAAAATCCGAGAAGCTATATAAACGGAGGAAACCTAGGTCGTGGCCAACACCTCATACCCAAGATTTTCCAACCGCCAAAGCCACGTTTTTTCCACCCCATGGACCTCATCTCCATGGGGAAGGGCTCCCAAGAAGCCATGAAGGAAGGGGGCTAAGGGGCGGCGCATCCCCTTGATGTCGGCGGCGCGGGAGAGTTCCCCGCGCCACCGCCGGCGCCGCGCCACCCTGCACTCCTCGCTGCCCCCTCTGCCGTCTTCATCGCCATCTCCACCGCCAATTCCTCCTTGTATACAGTGGTTCATCCTCCCACAAATCTCTGTATCGCTCTATGTAAATATGGTGTTTGATACTATAAATTATTATCCTATGATCTATGTCATGTTTGTGTAGTTTCTTTGTTCTTAGATTGAATGGTTGAATGTCTTTGGTTCATTAGAGTTGTATGTTGATATGGTACTGTCCTTTGGCGTCCATTATATTTGTGCGCGCATGGATCAACATCATAGGGTTGGTAGTATGTGTGAAGGAAGGGGGTAGTCATGCTGGAGCGACAGAAACCTGAGGACCCGAACCGGTGAGTTGCACGTATGGGAGTAAGAGGACCATGAACATAAGCCTATGGTTGGGGAAACCTTAATGCATTATTAGAATTTACGGATGTTTGCTAACGAATCAATCATATAGTATGTGAAATCCCAAGTAGAGGAGTGCATGTATATTTAGTCTCTCCCACATAGAAAACTGCATCGAAGACAATGAACAAAATATCTTCACTAATTAATCTTGTACAAATCCATCACACTTACCACCACTTTTTCACGCTCATGGTACTGTTAGTTTATGGTTATTTAGTATACTTTATTGCTGCAGCAACTAACATTTACTTTCTTGTCATTTATTATCTCGCAAAGCTATCTCTCATACCCGTATTGTTACTCTAGTTTTATCTCCTAGATAAAGTAAACGTTCGGTGTGCGTAGAGTTGTATCAGTGGTTGATAGAACTTGAGAGAATACTTATCCTACCTTTATCTTCTCGTTGGGTTCGACACTCTTATTTATTGAAAAGGCTACACACGATCTCCTATACTTGTGGGTTATCCAGACCTTTTCTGACGCCGTTGCCGGGGAGCCATAGCGTAGGTGAATATTCTTGTGTACACATGTTTTCTTTATCTCTAAGTAATTTTTATTTTCAGTTTTAAGTTGTTCTCTATCTTAGTATGGATAGGGAATGCGAATTATAAAAAAATTAGTTGTACTTGTTATTCAAAAATGTTTTCAAAAAGAAAAGTGAATGGAAAGATGTGTAATGGTTAAGTGGGGGTCGACATTGAACTCTTTTGTTCATGAATATGAAATCAAAACAAATCTTTCCATCGAATCTTTTCATCAAAAACATGTAAATATTGTGTATATACCTCTGTACATAAAAATAAAATGCTAATAATAATCTCTAAGTTGATAGTTTTACTTTGCTGTCCAAAAACGGATTTTATGTGCTTCGCCGTATAAAATGTTTAAAATCACCAGATCGTGATACTCATCTGAAATTTCTTGAGTGCAAATTAATGCTTATTACCTTTCTTTCATTAGTTTTGACTTTTCTTATTTGAGTTACATACCTGTCTCGAAAAATTTGATTTTTACTGACTGTTCTGTTTAGACAGATTTTTGTGCTTCTCTGTAAATAAAATCATGATAAATCTCAGAATAGTATTTTAATCTGAAATTTTTTGTGCATAAACCTGAGATTATTATCTGTCTTTCACTACTTTTAATTTTTTTCATTTGAGCTACGTAACTATCTCGTTAAGTGTCATCTTTATGGACTGTTCAGTTTTGGCAGATTGTTGTGTTTATTTACTATTGTGTTTATACTCAATGATTATAATCTTTATTTGATCGATAAAAGTTATAAATTGGCTAGTATACAGTAGGTAATGTTAAATTAAAATTATGTAACTTGCCAATGGTTAAACATGAGTGGATTTTATTTAATGAGTACTAACCGTACTAATGAGTTTTGTGAAGTTTTATGTGAATGTAGCCTATAAATTCTAATTAATATGGTGATATGAGATGAACAAGAAGACGCAAGAGCTCAAGCTTGGGGATGTGTAGGTGCATCCTAAGAACATATTCAAATAGATTCAATCATCTAAGCTTGGGGATGCCCGAGTCATCACCCTATTCATCAACTAACAAGAGCTCAAGCTTGGGGATGTGTAGGTGCATCCTAAGAACATATTCAAATAGATGCAATCATCTAAGCTTGGGGATGCCCGAGTCATCACCCTATTGATCAACTAACATGAGGTTGTCTCGTTCATCATCTATAATACCCGTTCACATGATATGCATTGTCTTAAACTTGTATTATAATTGCTTTTATAGGTTTTGGTTTTACCTTATTTAGTTTTATTAGGTTCTTTATTAGGTTTTCATTACTTCTTCTTTTGCTTTCACTAATAAACTCAAAACAACAACAGTGTTTTCTTTTCTTTTGCTTCTTTATTTGGTTGTTTCTTTGTATTCTATATACGATTTACTTTTCATGTTTATTTAGAGTTTTCCTTGCTATTACTAGCATGTTTAGGTCTTGTTTAGCCTCTGGTCTATTAGTTTCTCAAAAAAATAAAGTACCAAGATTTACCCATTTGGCTTAGTTGATACATATGCAAAAAGTGATTTTCTGTTTTTAGCATTTATTGCTCATTGCGTGATTTGACATATTTTACTGGAAGCTCTAAAAATCACGTAAAATTTACTGATTACGTATCACCTAATCCTCCGCATGCACAAAAATTGGCTAAAATGTCTGACATGTTTAAGTGCACCTAAAAATTACGTTTTTCAGTTGCTGTTTTCTGAACAGATTCTGACTTTTGTTGCAAGAGTGGCCTCTTTGCGTTTTCATATGATTCTTAATAGTTCTTACCTGTAATTTAGAAGTTAGCTACTTAAGCAATGTTTCTGTAACTTAAAAACAAAATTTTATTTGGTTTAATAGCAGCACTTTGAAAATATTATCTATTGCACTAATGTCTAACCGCAGAAAAGAATGGGAAAGTTTTTTGTGTTGAAGTTTTTTCACTGAGAATGAAGGAACACCGAACTGGAAAATGTTGAAGAATGGCCAAACCATAAGCTTGGGGATGTCCCCGCATCCCTCTCCATCAATAACCCTCGATTTGCAAACATTTAAACTTTATTTTTGGGCAACATAGAAACTTGCATAAACTTGAAGCGTTTGTATCTTATTATTTATCTTAGCATCAAACACCGGTTACATTAATAAGTTGATCTTCATATCTTTTATTTATCCCATGTTTTCAAAGTTTACTTAGTTAATGGATTATTTGTTGAAACTTAAAAATGATGTGTGAATGATATTGTTTAGTAGTTTATGTTTTCGTATGGTTAGTCTCAACTAGCTAATAGTGTATATTATGATATTTTGGTATTAACATGCATTGTCCTGTTCATAAGATGGTATGAATTGTGGTATCCTGCTCTGAATAATTTACTTGAATCGACTTGGCACATGCTCACATATGTTTATAACTGAAAAATAAAAATCAATTAAGTCTTGATGATTTATTTTGCCTCAGAATTCTAGTATCACTTTTATGCTTCTGTTAATTTATTCTGTCGCAAATATGATTATGACAATTATGCTCTCTTGATTGTCGCTTCCTAGTCTATTGCTAGCCTTCACTTGTACTGAGCGGGAATGTGCTCGTGCATCCAAATCCCTAAAACCAAGTTATCCCAAAGAGTCCACCATAAATTTCTATGCATGGTATTTCAAACCATTCCAAGTAAATTTTCATGTGCTACCTTTAAAACCTTCAAAATACTTCTCATTTTGTGACACTGTTTTTAACTCATGAGGACGTAGTAGTTGGGTTTGTCATCTTCCATACTAAATAAAGTTTTCCCGACTTGCATGCTTCATCTGCTTGTCACTAATTTTGCAAAGAGCTGGTTAGACCATTATAACATCTAAGTAAAATAAATAGACACTCCTCCATGGTATGTGATTATTGGCAGGCACCCGAGATTCGGTTAGCCATGGTTTGTGTGAGCAAAGGTTGGGAGGAGTGTCATACTATATAAAAGTGCATGCTATAAATGCTAATATCAATAACTCGGAACCGCTCTCAAACTTGTTTATTATGGAAGATAACAAGAACTCTATTACCGATTCGTTGACAGAACAACCACCTCTCAAAACATTTTTACTTCTGTTTTTAAAAATAAAAAACTCTAGCACATGTTAATCTCTGCTTCCCTCTGTGAAGGGCCAATCTTTTATTTTAATGTTGAGTCACCATCCTTTCTTTGAGCACTTCTTCGAGAGCATAACGGTCATTCTTGTGTAATGTGCTTGTCCAGAATACGTTTGACTATGGTATAACTTTGATGCTTTTATCTTTGATATCTTTATATCTAGTCTTCACTTAAACTTCAGGGGTGCTCTAGCATTTATGTTTTGCTCTGCAAATAAAGGGCAAGCGAGATACCACTCTACCATGCTTTATTATGATCATTACAATCTTGTTGATGTTTATAAATTTCATACTATGAACTCTTAGTTCGTTGATATCTATTCATTAGAACATAAGTACTAAGTTTTATTATCCTTACACCATTTGCCATACAATTGTTAAAACCTGATCATAGCATTTACAATCAAAAATTATTTTGTTATCGTTTACCTACTCGAGGACGAGTAGGAACTAAGCTTGGGGATGTTGATACGTCCAAAACGTATCTATATTTTTGATTGTTTCATGCCACTTTTATGCTTTTGTCAATTGTTTTTATATTAAGTTTATTATTTATTTGGACTAACCTATTAATAGTTACAAAAGTGCACAATGTTCTTGTTTTACTCTTTGATGTGTAGGAATTATCAAAAATACAAGAGGAAACCTTGTTGGAGTCAAATTGGTACTTTCCTGAAATCTGTCTGGAAACGTTTTTCGGAGATGGTCACGTTACGGAAGAAGACGACGTCAAATGGAAACAGTCTAGTCGCTAAAGTTGCAGAATTTTCTGCCGAACGATCTGGACTTAAAATTCGGCCCAATCGGAGTCTGGACGCTCAAGATATCGCCGTCCCACTGCAACCCTAGATGATGACGGAAATCCGAGAAGCTATATAAAGGGAGGAAACCTAGGTCGTGGCCAACACCTCATACCACGAATTTCCAGCCGCCAAAGCCACGTTTTTGCCTCCCCATGGACCTCATCTCCATGGGGAGGGCTCCCAAGAAGCCATGAAGGAAGGGGGCTAAGGGGCGGCGCATCCCCTTGATGCCGGCGGCGCGGGAGAGTTCCCGCGCCACCGCCGGCGCCGCCCTGCGCTCCTCGCTGCCCCCTCCGCCGTCTTCACCGCCATCTCCACCGCCAATTCCTCCTTGTATACAGTGGTTCATCCTCCCACAAACCTCTGTACCGCTCTATGTAAACATGGTGTTTGATGCTATAAATTATTATCTTATCTATGTCATGTTTGTGTAGTTTCTTTGTTCTTAGATTGAATGGTTGAATGTCTTTGGTTCATTAGAGTTGTATGTTGATATGGTACTGTCCTTTGGTGTCCATTATATTTGTGCGCGTATGGATCAACATCATAGGGTTGGCAGTATGTGTGAAGGAAGGGGGTAGTCCTGTTGGAGTGACAGAAACCTGAGGACCCGAACCGGTGAGTACGTTGCACGTATGGGAATAAGAGGACCATGAACATTAAGGCTATGGTTGGGGAAACCTTAATGCATTGTTAGTATTTACGGATGTTTGCTAACGATCCAATCATATAGTATGTGTAATCCAAGTAGAGGAGTGCATGTATATTTAGCCTCTCCCACATAGAAAACTGCATCGAAGACAATGAACCAAATATTTCACTAATTAATCTTGTACAAATCCATCACACTTACCACCACTTTTCCACACCATGGTACTGTTAGTTTATGGTTATTTAGTATACTTTATTGATGCAGCAACTAACATTTACTTTCTTGTCATTTATTATCTCGCAAAGCTATCTCTCATACCCGTATTATTACTCTAGTTTTATTTCCTAGATAAAGTAAACGTTTGGTGTGCGTAGAGTTGTATCAGTGGTTGATAGAACTTGAGAAAATACTTATCCTACCTTTAGCTCCTCGTTGGGTTCGACACTCTTACTTATCAAAAAGGCTACACACGATCCCCTATACTTGTGGGTTATCAGGGTCACTGACGGGTGGGCCTCTTGTAGCAGACTTTTTTTTGAAATATGGTTTTTGGTAGTGAGTGGTTGAGTTCATCTATGCCTATGAGACAAACGAGGTTCGCGCTTTTATACAGTATCTAATCTAGGAGGGAACCCCATTGTACTGTAGGTGCACTGAATACTGATTTTTCACTACAATGTTTTTGGTCTCTTCTACACTTGCTATAGAAGTCCTTTCTTCTAGTCGTTTGTAATGCACGTGTTCAGCATATTTTGTGAAGGTGTAATCCATGTAGTATGCGATAATTTTATGTCTTCAAAACATTTCCCGATTAATCACATAGGTTATTTATAAGTGTCTTTTTCTTACAAAACAAACGACAGGGCTGGATATTCCGCAACAAATGTGATGGTTGTATACCAAAACAAAAAAATATTTGGAGAAAACCATAATTAGGTTAATTTTGATGAAAAGGGACGTATGCATGAAACCTCTTGATAATATGCATACGCATTCAGCATTCGGTGCGCACATCTCTACATAACTCCATCAAACTAACTTCTTGGGCACATAAATCTGGCTAGAGTCACAAAAATCAGAATGCAATCTGTAACAACTAATCCAAATCTTGTATGTAAATGAACATTATGAGCTAAATCTGGCTGGATCATTATAAACCATTTATTTGACGAGATACACATAATCCAAATTATTTTCTAATCTTAGCAACTAATGTCATAGTTAAATGCTGGATCAAAATATATTATGAGGAAAATACGAAAGTAGGTTTGAAACCTAATGTAACCAAGGAAGATCGCCCTCACACAATATGTTTAGTCCTATAAATACATGAATTTTGCCCTCACGCAATATTTCTAGTCCTATAAATACATGTCCAGGTAAAGTGGTAAACCAACACCCACACTCAAAGTGTTCACCATGGCTCGCAAGATCACCATCGTAGTCGCTATTGTGTCTATCTTTATGTTGGCACTCCTCATGTCTTGTGCTAAGGAGAAGCAGCATGTTGCTAACTTGAATATACTTAAGGACAATGATCCTTCCATATTTTTCTTCATGTTTTGATAATATGGATTAATGTTTATTTATTTATTTATATTTGTAGATACGGTTCATGGGAAGTGCAGGGAATACCATACTACAATATCATGTACTAACTCTGATACCTGCAGTGAAATGTGCTATTTTGGAATGGCCACTCACGGTGGGTACTGCGATATTCAGCCCGGCGGAGGTATTTGTGTGTGCAAGGATTGTTTATCATCAGTTTAGTACTGCTACTTTGTATGCATGAGGATGCTCTAAAATAATAAAGTGCATGTATCTTGTCATGAAAAACCCTCCGAGCTAAGAAAAGGTGAACACTTCGAATGTTGAGTAGTTCATTTGCTATCGTCGGTGGTTGCCACCAATGGCATGGGATGAATACTACAATTGCCTTGGTATACGCTGGAAGAGAGAGGATTTGCTAATCATGGTGGTACCTACACCATGGCTTCATACGGTGATGAAATCCATATATATCCGTGTTAACTTGTTTTTCTAGCATGGAACAAATTTTTGGTGTCTAAAACTGGTTTCAATTTTTGAACAAAATAACGTTTGGTCGCCATTTTGATGTGTTGACTTTAAATAATCATAGTTGATGGGGGAATGACTTTACAAAATCAAATCACTTCCGAATAATGCTATATATCCTAATTAATTATAGCCTTGCATACATGTGATCCGAGAGGACAAAGTGTTGTTTCTGTCACCATATGAGAAAAAATTAATATAGAACTGTGATGGGAAGCCTGGCCGACGGTGAATATACAGAAACACCCCAATAAACTGAATGCCCCTAGCGTTTGTCTCCCGCCATGTCATCCTGTCAGTGGGCCCAACCAAACACCGTTAGCTCGTCTAAACTGACATGTCAGTGTTTTTTGCAAAACTATTAGACTGAAGTGGTGATGTTTTGCGAAAAAAATGTAAACTGGTTGTCGTGGTGGGAACACGCAGATGCCTAGGGTAGGCTTATTCTGGGGCCGAACGGATGCTTTGGTTTCGGGGAGAGATTGCGCGATGGAGTCGCACACGATGAACACACAAAGAACACGAAGAACAAGCAAGAACAAGAACAAGAACCGCAAGAACACAAAGCACACACGATGTAACCTGCTTCGGGGCCCTCGTGAGGAGGTAAAACCCCTACTGCAGCATTAACCTACTTGGTGTATTCTCCTCTTTGTATATGATTTGTACAAGTGCTCCTTGAGCTGTGAGGATCTAGCAATGGAGAGGAACTCAAGAAAGAAGAAAGCTTCAGTGAGCAAGAGGAAGAAGAGAGAGCCCTGGGGCTGAGTCGCGTCTCCCTCTGTCTCTCCCTGGTGATCCTTATAAAGGGGAACCCAGGGGACAATGAGTGGATGAGGTGGCTCTATGCACTGTAGCACTTATCTTTTAGCGCGTGTTTTCTAGTACTTGTCTTCTAGCACTTGTCTTCTACCGCTTGCCTTCTAGCGTTTGTCTCCGGCATCTCCGGAAGATGCCGTCCTTGTCTTTGTCTTATAGCTGTTGTCCTCAGAATCTTCACGTTATCTTCTTATCCTCTCCTGAAGATATTTGTGTTGATTCGGATAAGGAGGTCTCCGCATCGGCGGAGATGATCCGGTCGAGGTAGAAGTAGCAACCGAGGTACACACGGCACGGCCCAGCTGAGGTGCTGCTGATTCGGCCCAACCGTATTGCTGCATACTCAGTCTAGACCGACTCGCTGGCGATGCTGTGGTGCAGTGATCCGGCCAGCCGAGGCTGCCATGATCCGGCCGGCCGAGGCTGCGGGACTAGAGTTGGATCAGAGGAAACGAGGAGCAGCTGGCCCAAACCGAGTCTGCAGCCGAGCTCGCCCTGCTGAGCTAATTCGGCCTCTGCCCGAGGCTGCATAAGCTGGCCATCTTGAGGTGTGCTAGAACGGCTCACTAGTCATGCTCATGCATGGATTAGCCGGCGTCAATACATGAATAATATACTATACAAAGGTAATTAGCAGCCCATGGTCTTGGTCGGACGTGGCAACATGCAAGGACTTGCTCCGAAGTGCAACCAAGGCCGGCCTACTCTATGCTGGAGCTTCACCGACCTTTATCCGCCTGTTGTGGCAGTGGCCTCTTGGCCCACCGAGGCTGGAGACAGCTCGTCCTGGCCTGGGATCGAAGGAGATTCGGCCTAGCCGAGTTGATTATTTCGGTCCATCTGGAAGCCCATCCGAAGCTGGGACCAGACTCGGTCCAGCATAGGTTACGCAATCCGGCCCAGCCGAGGCTGCGGCCACACCTGCCTGCTGGGTTGATCCGGTCAGCTCCGAGGTGATGGCAACCGAGTCTGGGCAGACCGCTGCTGGGTACTACGGCCCAATCCGGGCTTGACCTTGGCCCAGAATGCTTCTCTCTGTCTTTTCTTTATCTTTGTCTATTCCTTTCCTGCTTCTATCTCTTTTACTAACACGACAACCACACTACTTTGGGGTATCCGGGGATCACATCCCCGACACTGGTCGTTTTTTTAAAACCCTAACATCAAATATGGTGAGTTTTTTGCAACTTTCTCGATTAGAAAAATACATGTCCTTAGGAGTCCTTATAGGAAAACTGGATATGATGTAAAACTCGTAAGTTTCATTTTGATGAATGGAACTGGGGCTTCACCCTTTACCTCTAAGAAAACTGATTAACAAAATTCTGTTCGTAGTAATAGCAACATCATAATCCGGAAACTTCTTCAAATAGTTTAGAATGAATAGAACCCATGGATCTTTCAAGTAAGTAAAATTGTAAGCAATACATGGATTTTAGGCTTATCAAGATAACTAGATCAAATAATAGGAGAATTCAAGAAGACCAATTGACCAAAACCTTAATCATCCTCCGGATCGGTAGTTGGGGCGTCGGGGCAAAATTCAACAGATCAATTTTGAATGGCGGCAGTACGCAGGAGACGAGATCAAACGGAGCTGGGGCGAGGGGCACTGGCAACGCTGCCGTTGGTGTTAGTCTGGGCGATGGCGCAGGGTGAATTAGATCGATTTATCTGGACTCGTCAGTAGCGAGCTGTTAGTTTTTTAGCAGAATCATTCATCGTTACTGGGTCGGGAATGGTACCAGTAATTTAAGATGCCTATTCCTTAGCTGAATCGGTGTGGGCTTCTTACTGGGCCAGGGTACTTGAGAATGAGAACACGGACCCGCCTTTTCAGTTGCAAATCCACCATATACTCTATGCTACAGACTTGGGCAGCGCTGAGAATTGGGGGCCCTAAAATTTGGGTGCCCTATGCGGCCGCCCAACACGCACGGGCGCTTCGACGGGCCTGTCCTCTAAAATAATTCGTCTTCCCACTTTGTCCTCTCTCCTATCTTCTCCCTCGCTCCCCACGCAGCAGCCCCACGTCCACCTGGTCCCCTGGCCACTGCTTCGCTCTAGCTGTCGGCCTCTCCTCCCTCTCGCCAGGACCACAACGGCCACCAAGCCATTCGCCGTCCGCGCGTCCTCGCCGTCAGCTGCCTCTTGCATCTCTCCTGAAGCCGCCGCCCGTGTCGACCGACACCCGCCAAGCGATGGATGTTGTGCATTTTGTAATCTAGTCGGGAGCGGATCTGTGTTGGAATAGCAAAGCGAACAACACTAATCCATCGGTCAGGAACTTGGGCCTCAGTACTTTAGGCCTGGATAAAAATGGTTGGAATTTAAAGAAAAACTGCCAGATGTGTGACACCAGGCACTCACCAACCCAAATTAATAGTAGCAAAGATAAAAAGAAAAATATAGGGGTTTAAATAGAGACACCACGTTAAGGCACATCAATCAAATTATTTGGATGGTTAGATCTAAAATTAGTGAAGGGGCTGTGTGCACAGTATACTATAGGTTTATATAATGGAAATGGATAATTGACCCCCTTAAATCTAAAAAAATGGATAATTGACCCCCATCTAGCACATGCACAACGTGTCACACCTACTCGTTTCAACAATCGTTTTGTTAATTTGCATGTCAAATAAATTTGTTATGCAAGTGGACATTTACTCTGGTCACGGATACTACGAGGTAAGTGTTCTTCACCAAATTCCCTACAAACTATGTTGTGTTAGCATGACTCTTGTCTATGGCGTTGTCCATATATTTATGCATCAAATGTTTCGGCACGGTAACGAAAGATATCGAACATGGAACAGATGGAGAAGACGACTCAAGAGAGTCGGCTGGATTCTGGACATACGTACTACAAATTCTCTCAGGTACAGACTGCAATATTTTTTGTCACTAACCTATGTAGGATCCCAGTTTGTTGCCGGAACCAATAGATTTAGAATATAATACATTGTTACTACATTGAATCATGTACGTTTTTACTACTGTGGATCTTTTCCATTTTACTGCATTTTCCCATGCTCATAGGTCATCACAGAGCTACAAAGGATCTCTGGGGAGGGCCGGCGGGGGAGCCAAGATAACAACATTTGAGGAGGAAGGGGGCAGGAAATAAACTGCTTGTTTTTTAATCGAAGCCAGCACTTGGGGGAGGGGGCAATGCTCCCCCTACTTGCAGTAAGCTTCGCATTGGTCCTCACGCGGCCAACTCCTCTACACAACTGATGCCTGCAATTATCTAAAATATTTAATCGTATCTAGCTCTCTACACAAACAATACTTATTGTGTTAGTTTAATTATTGTATGTACCATAAATACCTGTTTTTTGCTCACAAAAAATATAGGGCGGTAATGCTTATGGAATCCTCTTTCGATCTATCATGTCTCCATATAATTGAATCCACTGTTTACAACTCACCTATGTAAGTATGCACGGCTTCGTGATTCCAATTTCAGCACTAACTAACTAATGTGATTCTTATCCGGCAGACGAAATTTCGGATACTCTCTGAACGCAGTGTTCCTACTTGGTGAAGCCTAAGCTCAAAGAAACAAGTACGCTCCTCTTCCAGAACATCGCAACACCCAGAATTCTTCCCTCGATCCTACACACAAATGTTGAGTCAACAGCTTGAACGCTGCAAAGCATGGAAGCTGCAGCAAACCCGCCGCTATGTACCTGGGCATGGTTTTAAAATTCAGTGAGATTTCAACGAAATTCACCTTTCGGTCAAAATATTTCACCAGTTTCAGTAATACACAGGAATATAAAAACAATTTAAAATATTTTTAATTTTTTTCAAAAATTTAAATGAATTTGAAGGGGGGAAATCGGTCTTTTGGCCGAAACAAAAACTGAAATTTCTGAAATTTTTCCGAAACTGAAATTTAAAACTACCTGCAAAACCCAGAAATTACTGTATTTCAAAACCCAAGAATGACTTATTTTAGGAGGCAAATGAAATTAAATTACCATAGCGGAGCAAGTTTGGATGATAGATCGAGGAAGGGGTAAGGCCACCTGTGAAATTCACAGAACAGATAATCAGTCATAGAAATAAAGGTCAAGTAGCGGTGTCATGGAAGAGAGGAATATGAGCTGAAATTTTACTTGGTGTTGTGGAAGCCATGGAAGGTCCACTGGAATATAACATAAGCAGCAGTCAGGAGGAAAAAGTAGGCACCCCGAAATCATGGAAATGACTGCAATTGTGGAAATTATTAACTGTGACGGGAGTACCGGAACAGTAAAACTACCATAGACTAACGACTGATTTGATATGACATGTATGCTCTTACCAGGATATTCAACGTTGCTTCGCCTAGAAGGAACATGGCGTTTGCGGAGTGCATGACTATTTTCTTCGGCCGGACAAGAGTTACGTTAATCAGTGTACAAAATGGAAATAGATGGTGCCAAAATATGCATACTTACATAGCCGAAGGATGAATGGTGGCGGTGAGTGTGAGGAAAGACAGGGGGCCAACCCCCCCCCCCCCCCCCCCCTCTCTCCCAGACTTGTTTACTTCTAGTGTATTTTAGAGAATTATTGCGTATCTCGGAAAATCCCCATCGGTTTGTTTGCTTCTAGTGTATTTTAGGAATCAGAGGGGATAATCCCTAGATATGTCCCACCAACCATCTCATTTTTTACTAAAACAAAAACCGTAGTACATGCTAGTGTATTGTAGGGAAGTATATTTGAATTTTTAGGGATTGGGTGTTCACCAAATCTCTTCCCATCCCCACTCCTCTCATCCTGTAGAAAATCCTTATAGTAAACAAGGCCTAAGGCTATGTTTGTTTCTAGTATTTTGTAAGGGTTTGGTGGGGATTATCCCACCAAGGATTCGGTGCAACCCCTGTCGTCACCCAATACTCGTCCCAATCCCATGTCCAGTCAAACCCTGTTCCCCACCTCAGTTCGCAGCACCCTCCAATGATAGGGATTAGTTTCTACAGGGAACTAGTGTATACAATCAACATATTTCAACATGAAATTCAAAAGTATATAACAAAAAGATCTAATTTTTATCAAATAGCAAGTTCCAATACAGTACTCTGAGTACGCAAACATCAGTACAGACTACAAGCATTGGTGCATTGCATACTCCAAAAACATGCATGAAACTGTATCAATTTTAAGTACATGTCATTTCTTAACATACTAATCGCACAAAATACTCCAGCTCTGCCATCATCAGGCCCATGGCAAGCGCTATGCCAGCCTAACTCCAGCTCTGAATAGCATCAAAACTCAGCAACTTTCTGAATAGATCATATATAAACACATAGAGGATGTAAATAAGATGTAAACGAGTATACAAACAACGGGTACCACTTCACGAACAAAATTTATTAGGACCAACTACATGAGAGCAAGCAGCAAAGCCACCAAACCAAGAAAAGTCAATTTTGTCGTTATACAAAACCAAGGCAACATGAGAATGGCAACAAGCAGGCACAGTTCCTCGAGAGGGAATTATCTGCAACTAGTTGCACCCGCAACTAGTTTTCGGATACCCCACTTCCGAATGTCCAAAAATCGCGAAAAAAAATCATGGACATGGGTTATGTTGAACCTTCGACACCCACAAAATTTCATCCAAAAATATGAACATATGTGGCCTGTGTAAAAAAGACAAATGAAAGTTTAAATAGTGTTCATATTTTTGGATGAAATTTGTTCATATTTTTGGATGAAATTTTGTGGGTGTCGAAGATTCGACATAACCCATGTCCATGATTTTTTTCGTGATTTTTTGAAGCTCGGAAGTGGGGTATCCGGCAACTAGTTGCGGATTGTCATTTCCCCGGTTCCTTTTACTCAGAAATAACATGGTGGTAGATAAGGAGACATAAGATGAGGCTAATCTACAAGCTTTTGAGTGAGCATGGCATATCTCTCTTCTACTGTCAACAGCAAGTGGAATAGATGATCGTTAACATGATAAAAGCTGTGACAAAAAATTACTAATTCCAACAAAGACATAACTTGCCATTTCTAAGTTATCCCACAAATGAGGTTCAGCCTGAATAAACAATATATTCAGGCCGACACACAGAAGACAAGCCTCATGGACTGCTGGTATACAGAACGTAAGTGCTTAAACCATAAAGTAAGTGCAAAACAAGTGTGGCCATGTCGGAAACATGACTGATGCATGTAATTACTTTCTTCCTACTAAATAGTGGAATCCAAAGCAATACAAACCATAGCAAAGAAGTGTACAGAAATGACTTGCTTACATTGTGAAGGTAAAACTTTGTGTTCCCTGGTCGAACAGTGGTATCGCTCACCGGTTCAGTTTCGAGAATATTGCAAGAACAAATAATTCTCACACGAAAATTTTAACTACAAATACACGGGGATATAAATTGATCTTTGGAAGTATATCATGATCCATTGATATCAAGATATTCTACCAATCCAGTACATTGACTTTCTAGTTAGTTAAGGAGGTGCAAATCTTTCCAACATCTACAAAATGATGCCCAGAACAAACAAAATCCAAGGAGCTATATAAGATGCACATTTTTAATTAATCATATAAGTATAATCTGCTTCAAACCTGTGTTAAGTTGTTAACTGAATATCACGGTGACTAGAGGTAACTAAAGCACTAGTACCAAACTTAATCGAAACTTAATAGAATTTCATGTACATTCAGGTACAGATTTATACCCTACAAGGTGCATGTTACTACACATAGTAAGAAGGAGATCAAAGTATAACTATAAGACAAAACAAGCCCATGACCGAGACACGATTCAGGTTCAGTATCTTCCATCGATATGCAGAAAGTTCTCGATGATGACCATGTTTCAAAAAAATATGCAGTCGACACTAATACGATCATAGTACGACTATAAGACTACACATCTCAATCTCATCAGGAGGGAATTTGGTAAACACCCAATCCATACAAATCCCCACAAGTAGACTTCCCATATAACACACTAGCATTGACTAGAAGTTTTTGTTTTAGGCAAAAATGAGATGGTTGGTGGGGATATCTAAGATTTATCCCCTTTGATCTCCTAAAATACATTAAAAGTAAACAAACTAGTGGGGATTTTCTGGGATACGCAATAATCCCCTTCAATCTCCTAAAATACACTAGAAATAAACAAGCCCTTCGCGTGCGCTCGGGAATGGGACAATACGTGAGGTAGGGCTCGCGTCTTGGGCTTGCAGAAGAAAAGGGCCAGGTTTGGAGAAAGGTAGGGGAAAGCTCAGGATTATACCTGGCCAAAAACACGTGAAACAAACAGGCTTTTAGGAATTAGTGTGTTTCGGGATTGGGCCGGTTTTATCCCCGCTAAACCTTGAAAAGACACGATAAACAAATAGAGCCTCATGGAGTTTGGTTTCAGGGAGACATAGCACATCCGGATCCACCCTTCTCTTGAAGAGGCCTTCTTAAACTGCCGGGCCATTCCCGAGTTACTCTAGCGACGGTGGAACTGCAGCTCACTTCGCGTTTGTCAGTTGCCGCACAAAACAGATCCTTCGACATCTAGGAATTGATATAACCGAGGGTTGTGAGCTAATCGAGATCCTTTAGAAAGCATAGAAGGTGTGTGAAAAACACTTGTTTTCCCTTGGAAAGGGATGAGAAAACAGTTAAAAGCGAGAAGAAAAGTGGGACAGACGACAGGTAGCTAGGCTCACTTAATCGAATGTCAATTATCGACCAAGTGGAGTTTCCATAACCAGTTTTCCTTTCAGCTGTGTATGGTCATGAGAGAATATCATTTTCTTTGTGAAAAGTAAAATTGTCCGGTACATAACGCATATTTACCGAAGAACATAGTTTCGGTAGAATGTAAAGAGAGTGTTCCTTACCATGATAGTTATGCATCTACTATCTAGACCATCTATTTTATGTTAAGATACAAGCGTAAATTACTTTTCTTTTTACCAAACAAAAGATAATAAAATCTTGGAACTCGCAAATCAATAATGTGGTGGAACTACAATGTACAAAAAAAATAACTTTGGATTGTTTATGCACCGTAAATATCTAAAATGGATATTTTACGGATTTTTTTGAAATTTTATCTACAATTACATTTGGTTTGATCTCAACCAAACAAAATAGATGTTACGAACTTTACAATAGCTTCTTCTTCTTCCATATTATGCTCAAAATTAAAGGCAGCAGGAAGGTAGCTTATGAAACAGTTCTTACTTAAAAAGCCAGAACACAAAGCACCCATCTTTACCCAAAAAAAAAACGAAGATGGAAAGAGTACCCAGATATACTAGATGAACAATTAGCAGCGCTCATACACACTATCATCTGACTGGTTTTACTGTACAGCCACAATACGTGGGCTAATCTCCGCTCCTCCGTTGAAGCACCGCCAAGCCCCGTCACTGCTGTCGCCTCTGCTCGCCTTTGGCACCGTCACGACGAGGTGCCCGTCGACGTACCCGGCCACCGCCATCGCCGGGCAGCTCGCCTCAGGCAGCCGGGACCTCCACCGGTCAAGCTCCATGTCGTCGTCGCCCTCCTCGCCGCCTCCGGCCCCAGCAACCTGCACCACCACCACCTTCACAACCCCGGGGTAGATCCTCACGGCGCGCGCCCGCACCTCGCCGGCACCTCCGCAGGCCGCGACGAAATGGAACGCGGCGGCGCTCTCGAACGCCGCGACGTCGGCGTCCGCCGGGAGCGGCAGCTCGAGCACCTTGCTGTACACGTGCGGCAGCCGCCGGAGGTCCTTCTTGCCGCCGCCGGGCGTCGTCGACGGGTGGATCGTCATGTACGTACACGTAGCGTACGGGCAGCTCGCAGAAAGATCAATCCAGAAACTCCGACAAGTACTAAAGTCTTCACTCGATTTCACTTTTGTCTCTCTCTCTCTCGTTAGTTAGGTTCCTTTCTTGGCGCGTATCCAAACTTGCTGCCGGACGATGCGATTTATAGTGGTGGCGAGGATGAGATGCTAAAAGGGTAAGGATCGAGGTGTCACACGGTTCTTGAGTGACGTGTGGGGAAGATAGGCCCGGGCAGGAGGTGGCGAGAGGAGTCAGAGTGATGTAGATCGATCGGAGACGGCGATTGGATGAAGAAGACCAGTAGTGTGATGCATGCGTGTCTTGTCTTGCCCAGTTGCCCCTTTGTACATGATCATTCTGGTGTGCTGCGGGCACGTGGCACGTCACGGTGTGGTGTGGGCTCCGGTGGACTCTCGAAGATAAGAGGGCGGTATTGGCTTTTCTCCATCAAGCGAAGTGCCAAACGTGGGGCTGCTCCAACGGTTTCAGGGTTTTATTCGGTCACGGGAGCCATGGGTTTGCGCCTTCTTTTATTCTAAAAACTTTTTAGATGTCCCAAAAATACTACAGAACCTTTTGTGTGTAAGATTCACAAACTATGTTTATCTTAGTCTTAGAGTTTTGTGTTCATATTTTTTAAAATTGTATATGCTTGGATGAGTGTTTTAGCATGTGGGGCTCAAACAATGCCACGTCCAACTCTCGCTCCTTCCATCATAGCATGTATCCTCTCTCTCCTCCCTTCCGATCTTCATCCTCACACTCCACCACCTCGCTATTCTCGTCGATTTTGAGGAGTCGCGATTGGCAGTGGCACAAGTCAGGACGTAGCACCGTCGAGTCAAATATTCGTGTAAGCTTATGGGCACTCATTACCTGTCAAAGAAAAAACCTAAACCTCTCGTCAACCATCATCTCGTCTTGAGGTCAAAGTTAGTCGCCCCCTTCCATTGTCAAAATCCCTTCATGTCTTCATTCTTCTCTTCCTCATATTTCCTCCTTTTTGTCCATCCGCTAATTATCCCCTCAATGTTACTATGTAAAAGGGTTTGTTCCCTTAGAGCAACAATAGCAGATCCTCTAAAACACCCTCATTCCCTTAGAAATCTGCGAGTTTAGAGGACGAAGGGCAAAAGAACCACTATAGTGCATCCAGTGAAATCTTAGTGTTATGTAATTTTTCTAGAGAATTCTTTAACACTCTCCTTGGCGTGGATGAAGTTTCAGCCTAGCCGAGCTTACGACGACCTACATGTGTGCCTACCATGGTTGTTGACGCGATCTCGACCAAGCAACTCGACATTGCCATTCTGCTGCTGTGTGGAGTGCTTGAGCAACTTAGGCTTCGCCTGGGCCTACCGCCCTCGCCTTGTCATACGCACGTTGTGTTTCATGTAGATTATGTTGAAATTACAATCCGTGTAGAGGAGCTCGACTTTTGAAAGTTCTAAATTATAGATTTGAAATGTTGTTGAATTGTGTCATAATTTGGAACTATATTGGTGTTGGATTGCATTTGGAATAGGGTTTATATACATGTGCACAAGGGAAATAGTGAAAAAAAAAATCTAGAGGATGCACCGTGTATATCCTCTAAAATGATTTTAGATGATCTTCTCGAACCATTTTAGTCTTCTTACGAGATTTTCCGATCGAACAATTTCGAAAAGGAATTCATTGGAAGTTTGAAATCGAAGTGCGAGTAGCTTTATACGGGATAGCGCACACGGACGTGGCTCTTGTCTCAGAGTACGTGCCTCATGCATGGCAGTCTCGGGTCTCCGCCTGTGCTTTTAGTGCAAGCGTGTGTCCTTCCTGATAGCGAATCCCGGGCGTCGCTTTGGCATTTTAATTACGGTTCTTGTTAACCACAAATCCCGGCAGAGGTGCGTAGATAGTCAGGTGATGAATGCCAGGAAGCTGCATGGGAAGCTTCCTGTAATAAAGATATAATCTTGACTTCTCTGGTAGGACGTACATTACGTCAGACGTACCAACATTTTGTTCGTCCTGTTTGGATATGCACTGCACCAATGAACGCGCACAGCTATCTAAACTGCGTCACGGTTCGGTACGTTTCCGTTGCGGCGTCAGCCCACAACTCTTTTGTTTGTGAGAACTTGCTTGTGGCAAGATGGTTAGAAGGATGGTTGTACTCTCAGCTCACCAGAGTTTAAATCCTAGGTTTGATACTGGTGTGTCTCATTTAGGCGGAATATTTTTCAGTGGGAGGCGACGTTCCCGTAGACAACGAGGCGCATGTGGTGACTTTGTCAATCTTAAGACTCGGCCCGCCGGCTCAGTCTTTCGGAGGTGCTCATAGAGATAGGGTGTGTGTGCGTGCGTTAATAGGGGTGAGTGTGTGCAAGTATTTGTGAGCGTCTCTGTTTGTACCGTGTTTCGAAAAAAAAAACTCTTTTGTTTGTAACTAATCTGGATATGCATTCGTATGAGTGGTAAAGGTAGATCAGTAAGCCAGTAGTCAGGTCCCCTTGTAGCTTTAGTTAAGCTTATCCGGAGACGTTGTCTGCCGTGGCTTGACTTGCAGCAGGAAAAAACCAGAGTTGCCGACCGGCCGTCGACGCAGAGGTCCAAATTAAATCGATCCCGTCATGCATGTCACACACAAGGCACCTAATTTCTCGTCCACGTGATTGGCTGAGTGAGTGTGAATCACACTGTGTGATCTCACTAGATAGCTAACCAGAGAAGAGAATCACATTGACGATTCGCCCCCTTTCGATTCGATCGATCGGATGCGCTAGCTACCCAGTGATCTACTACCACTCGTCCGTACTATTCCCGGGCCGTCCCGTCCGGCCGGCGTGAAGCTTCCGACCACCAGGCCGCCGTACCGTACGTGATAGCTGCGCCTAAACTGACTAGTGAATGTTTTTTTTCCAGCAAGCGCGTGGAATTTTCAAACGCCGCTCGATCGACCGATCAGGGGAAATGAGCGAACACTACTCGTGTACAACTACCCATCACCATAATTGTGCTTGTGCGACCATGGAACATGGCGCGGGCTAATTAGCAGGACGCCGGCGGCGTATTGTACCCGTACATTAGGGCATCTCCAGCCGTCCCCCAGCGCCCCCAGGGCCGATTTTAGCGCCGTTTTGGCCTGGGAGCGCCGTTTTTTCGCCCAGTCGGCCCCCCAGGAGCCCAAAAAGCGCCGGATCGGCGGAAACTAGCGCCGGCGTTCCCAGGCCAAACCCAGCCCACCGGGTTCAGCTTGGGGGAGAAAAGCGCGCGTGGGCCAGCGCTGTCGGCGTGATAGCGCATATCCCACCCCCACGCCGTGTTCTTTC
This sequence comes from Poa pratensis, assembly GCA_947311845.1. Lineage (NCBI taxonomy): Eukaryota > Viridiplantae > Streptophyta > Magnoliopsida > Poales > Poaceae > Poa > Poa pratensis. The sequence continues at coordinate 11,406,072 of CAMZMU010000064.1, forward strand.
CCCATCTCTCGTGTCGCCGCGATGTCGCCGCCGGTACCGCCCCTCCCCACCTCCGCCGCATACAGCTAGCTAGGAAGCCGCCATCTCGCCCAATCCTCCGCCGCCGGCCGCCCCTCCTCCCCCCGTCGTCGTCTCGCCGCAAAGAAGGCCCTCGGGGAAGGCTCGCCTCCACCTTGTCTACTTGGTGTTCGGCGATTTGGCCGGTCGAGCCATGGACTTCGACGACGAGGAGCTGCTCGCCGAACTGCTCGACGAGGAAGCCCAGGCCGACATTGATGATGAAGAGAACCTGCTCGTCCTCGCCTGCCTTGCCGGCCTGCTCGACAAGGTGAAGCCGCGGCGTGGTGGCTCAAAGCCCGGCCGCCGCAAGAGCAAGCCGAGGCAGCGCTACGAAGGCTACTGCATCCTCTACTCCGACTACTTCGCCGAGAACCCCACGCAGGACGAGGCTGTGTTCCGGCGCCGTTTCAGGATGAAACGGCAACTCTTCCTCGACATCATGCATGCCATCCGGGAGTTCGACACCTACTTCAAGCTGAAGACGGATTGCACCGGCACGGTAGGGTTTACCTCAATTCAGAAGTGCACGGTGGCGATGAGATTGCTTGCATATGGTGCTCCCGCTGACGATTGCTTGCATATGGTGCTCCCGCTGACGCTTAGGATGACTATCTGCGCATGTCCGAGTCTTGCGCCATTGAAAGCTTGAACAGGTACTGCAGGGCAGTGGTGGCAGTGTTTGGGTCAAAGTACTTGCGATCGCCCAATGCGGATGACACTGCCCGGATCCTGGCCACCAATGAAGCAAGAGGCTTCCCAGGGATGCTTGGAAGCATCGACTGCATGCATTGGGCATGGAAGAACTGTCCATTTGAATGGCAGGGGATGTACAAAGGCCACAAAGGAGAGTGCAGTGTGATTCTTGAGGCCGTGGCTACACATGATCTATGGATTTGGCATTCCTTCTTTGGTATGCCAGGAACTCACAACGACATCAATGTGTTGCAGTGCTCGAATGTCTTCGCCAAGCTTGTTGAAGGTCATGCCCCTCCAGTGAACTATGAGATCAATGGACACCAGTACACAAAGGGCTACTACCTTGCAGATGGCATCTACCCGAAGTGGTCAACATTTGTGAAGAGCATCTCCAACCCTGTGTCAGGAAGCGCGAAAGCTTGGTTTTCCAAGTGCCAGGAGGCTTGCAGGAAGGATGTTGAGCGGGCATTTGGTGCGCTGCAGTCTCGATTCGCTGTTGTCCGGTACCCAGCTCTGACTTGGTCCAAGGCCAACATGTCTGAGGTGATAAACTGTTGTGTGATCTTGCACAACATGATCATTGAGAGCGAGCGGGATGAGCCGGTGGCTGACACTGAGTACTACAGGCAGGGTCCTCTTGCAGATGTGGATCACCAGGTGCCGGCAACATGGGCAAACTTCATGACTATGCGTCAGGAGATTCGAGACTCGACGGTGCATACACAGCTGCAGAATGATCTGGTGGAGCACCTGTGGAGGCGCAAAGGCAATGGCCATGCCGACGCCTAGTTTGTTCTATTTTCTTGCATTGTTGAACTATTTGTATGTTGAACTATTTGTGTGTGGATTTGTATGTTGAACTATTTGTATGCCGAAAGTTGGCCGAAACTTGGCCGAAAGTGTTGATTTGTATGTTGAAAACTTGGCCGAAAATTGGCCGGCTGGGGGCGTCCTGGGTTCGGCGACTGGGAAAACGCCGAACCCAGGGCGTCGAATTGCGCCGGCGCTCCCCCAGGCCGTCCAAAAAGGCGCCGTTTTTCGGCCTGGGGGGACCGAACGGCTGGAGATGCCCTAATTCAGGTGGGGATTTTGACCCCCGGTGACTTCTCAAAAAATGCTATGCAAACCCAGTGTCCCAGTGGTTTGCTTCGCAAATAAACCTGAACCCTCGCCCCCAATCCCAAAGGAGCGCACACATCCCCGCGTTTTCGCAATCTCCTCATCCGCGAAAAGATTTTCCCTCTTCCTCCCAGACAAAGACTTCGCCGATCATCGCCACTCACGCGCCAACCAACCAACCAACCAACCGAAGAAGAAGGCTCGGAGTGGCCCTAGCAGAGGCGGGTTGATTGAGAGTCGAGGCGCGGGCGGGATGATGAACCTGTTCAAGAGCAAGATCAAGTGGCAGCACCGCTCCAACGACCCCACCCCTTCGCAGCCTCGTGCAATAGCTTGCGAATTGGGCTTGGGTTTCTGTCACTCCTGCAACCCTATCATAAGCAAACTAAATACACAATGCATTTCCCTAAACCCATAAAGGTGAAGTATCATATAGTCGGCGTTGACATGACACCACTAGACAAATAATACTACAACTTAAATATCAAATCATTAAATATTACTCAACTTTACACGATTACTAGCAACAAGAATTATCCCATCTCCTCAAGAACTACTCACGATACAACATATGGACCATGATCAGAGGTGATTTATGAATGAATAACAATCTGGTCATAACAATAATTAACCGATAAAACTCAATAGCATCAATTATGGAGGGTAATCAACATCGAATAAGTAATTCTAATGATAGGTACAAGTTATGGATCAAGATTGAACAGCGGGCCAGCGTGGAGATGGCGGTGGTGATAGAGATGATGATCCCGATGATGCCCAGCGTGATGACAATGACGACGGCGACAATTTTCCCCTCCAGTGGGAAATTTCCCTAGCAGGAATTAGCCCTATTAGAGCTCTCTCAAGCTCTTTCTGATTCCGCCTCGAGATGGTGGAGGAAAAATAATGCGAGGCCTCTCCGAGCGTTTTTAGGTCAAACAAAAAATTTAGGCAAAAGAGCGTCGGGAGGCGAGCGCCGAAGTGGCACCGCGGGTCCCACTCGTGGGTAGGCCCTGGCCCACGGCCAGTACCCACGAGGGCGTGTCCCGGATCCCATCTTCTGGCTCTGTGGCTTCTTATCTTCGTTGGAATTTTGTGATTTTTCTCAGATTTTTCTGAGCGATGGAAATTGGGCATCTCTTCGTGTGGTTTTCCTCCTGCTTGCTGGACGCCGTTGCTTTCCCCCTCTTATTGGTAAAACATGCAAAATAAGATAAAACAAGATAAGAATTGCATCCTAATATGAAATATACCAATGAATAAGAGTAAATTATAATATAAAATAGTAATGCAAAATGGATGTATCAATAGGACTTGTATCTACCATATTTTATAACCAGTGTTAAAAAAGATGACGGCGTAACAGTGTTTGCCCCGAGGGTTGCAACCATGGTGTGAGATCCTGGCTCAGGGCTTAACAGGATTGATAGAATACTCATATCAACAAGTTGCAACTTCTTTTCCGGAAGCTCATCTGGAAAGAACTCCGAGGTTAAGCGTGCTTGGCCCGGAGCACTCCAAGGATGGGTGACCGACCGGGAACTGGTTCCCGGGTGCGCACGAGTGAGCACAAAGTGCGCAGAAAAGACTAGTGTTGATCTGTGGGGCCAGTCTGGAGATCCTATAGAGCTGCCAGGGGTGACAGGCCCGGCCCGGGGGTGGCCGGGGTGTTACAATTTGGTATCAGAGCCGACCTTCGTGGCAACACGGGCGTGTGCGGGTCAGGGGCGTGGACATGTGGAGCATGTGCCGGCACTGGACGCACAGACGTGTACCAAGAGGGGAAGTTCCTGGACTGGGGCTGACCGACGAGAGCGTCGGTCTTCTAAGGGGGGAAGGATGTGAGATCCTGGCTCAGGGCTTAACAGGATTGATAGAATACTCATATCAACAAGTTGCAACTTCTTTTCCGGAAGCTCATCTGGAAAGAACTCCGAGGTTAAGCGTGCTTGGCCCGGAGCACTCCAAGGATGGGTGACCGACCGGGAACTGGTTCCCGGGTGCGCACGAGTGAGGACAAAGTGCGCAGAAAAGACTAGTGTTGATCTGTGGGGCCAGTCTGGAGATCCTAGAGAGCTGCGACAGGCCCGGCCCGGGGTGGCCGGGGTGTTACACATGGGCTCCCAGAGGCCCCGTGTTGGTCCCTTCCCGAGGAGCTTTATCCACAATAGACGACATCAAGCTAACAAGCGCGTGTCTGTGTCCCTGCTTGTCGAGGTAGCTGTAATATTTATCCAGCGTCATAGTGGATGGCAAGCGGCGGCGATCGCGATCAAGAAACTCGATGTTCAGATTTGATTGTTAATTCTTTTTATAACTCAGAGGATTGTTTTTGAGACAACAAGCTTCGTTATTGATGGATACATGCACTTTCTTTATTTTAAACCAAAGACTCGTCGATACTAACTAGCAGTACTAATTGATGACAAACATTCATGGCACACACAAAATCCTCCACCAGGCTGAATATTGCAATACGAACCAGGGTTCATATAGCACCATTCGTTGCATGTATTACTACATGGTATTGTAGTTTGCTGATCCTTGCACTTCCATTGAACCATATCTACATAAATAAATAAAACGAAATGAACTAAGAATATCATTGCATACTATTAAAAGTTATTTTCAAGCTTCATATTTTCAAGGTTAAAACAGGTATCTTCTCCTTACCACAAGATATGAGGAGTGCCAGCATAAAGATAGGCACAATACCGAGAATGATGGTACTCTTGCAAGCCATGGTGAACACCTGGAATGTGAGTTGGTTTACAGGCGCATGTATCTATAGGACTAGAAAAGTTGTATGTGATGGAGATTTTCTTTAGTGTCGTAGGATGCAGAATGGGTCCACATATTAATCAATAGATTTTAGACATTCTCATAGTAGTTATTTGTCTATTTATATCTATTTCTCGCACAATAAATTTTAATTCAATATCCAAAACTATTTCTGAAGCATTAGTTGTTGAGATTTAGATAAAATTATTTTTTTGAGGTTAAAAGCGGTCGTATCCGCCATCCGATTAGATAGAATAGAGGTTTATGTACAGAATTTTGAGAAAGGGAAAAATCTTGACTGTTATATAATTACTTTATGTGATGTGTATCTGAGCAAACAAATGCTATATAATTACTTTAGCATTAGTTGTTCATTTAAATAGAATATTTGCATTGGTTGTTGAAGATTGGAAGTATATTTCAAATTGTGTCATAATTTTGAACTATATTGGTGTTGGATTGCACGGGTTTATATATATGTGCACAAGGGAAATATTGAAAAAAAAATCTAGAGGATGTGATTTTGGGTATTCTGAAAAAGTTGCATTGTAAATGTGCTCTAAAATCTAGTCTTTTTCTGGTATGCTCGGTGACGAGCTCGACTTGAAATCTTGCCGAACTGCATCATAAGTTTGAACTATATTGATGCCAGATTGCATTTGGAATTGGGTTTATATACATGGACATGAGGGAAATAGTAAATGATAAAATTGGAGGATGCGGTTTTAGGTAATCTGAAAAAGTTGCACCCTGTATATCATCTTAAACTGTTTTAGACGATCTTCTCAAACCATTTTAGTCTTAATTCTTACGAGATTTTCCGATCGAAACTAGATTGTCCTATCGATACATGCAGTTGAATATTGCAATACGAACCAGGGTTCATATAGCACCATTCGTTGCATGTATTATCGTCACTACATGGTATTGTAGTTTGCTGATCCTTGCACTTCCATTGAACCATATCTACATAAATAAATAAAACGAAATGAACTAAGAATATCATTGCATACTATTAAAAGTTATTTTCAAGCTTCATATTTTTCAAGTTTAAAACAAGTATCTTCTCCTTACCACAAGATATGAGGAGTGCCAGCATAAAGATAGGCACAATACCGAGAATGATGGTACTCTTGCAAGCCATGGTGAACACTTGGAATGGGAGTTGGTTTACACGCGCATGTGTCTATAGGACTAGAAAAGTTGTATGTGAGGGAGATTTTCTTTAGTGTCGTAGGATGCAGAATGGGTCCACATATTAATCAATAGATTTTAGACATTCTCATAGTAGTTATTTGTCTAGTTATATCTATTTCTCGCACAATAAATTTTAATTCAATATCCAAAACTATTTCTGAAGCATTAGTTGTTGAGATTTAGACAAATTTATTTTTTTGAGGTTAAAAGCGGTCGTATCCGCCATCCGATTAGATAGAATAGAGGTTTATGTACAGAATTTCGAGAAAGGGAAAAATCTTGACTGTTATTTAATTACTTTATGTGATGTGTATCTGAGCAAACAAATGCTATATAATTACTTTAGCATTAGTTGTTCATTTAAATGGAATATTTACATTGGTTGTTGAAGATTGGAAGTATATTTCAAATTGTGTCATAATTTTGACCTATATTGGTGTTGGATTGCACGGGTTTATATACATGTGCACACGGGAAATAGTGAAAAAAAAATCTTGAGGATGCGGTTTTGGGTATTCTGAAAAAGTTGCATTGTATATGTGCCCTAAAATCCGGTCTTTTATGGTATGCTCGGTGACGAGCTCGACTTGAAATCTTGTCGAACTGCATCATAAGTTTGAACTATATTGATGCCAGATTGCATTTGGAATTGGGTTTATATACATGGACATGAGGGAAATAGTAAATAATAAAATTGGAGGATGCGGTTTTAGGTAATCTGAAAAAGTTGCACCGTGTATATCCTCTTAAATGGTTTTAGACGATCTTGTCAAACCATTTTAGTCTTAATTCTTACGAGATTTTCCGATGGAAACATTTCGAAAAGGAATTCATTGGAAGTTTGAAATCGAAGTGCGAGTAGCTTTATACGGGATAGCGCACACGTACGTACGTGGCTCTTGTCTCAGAGTGTCTCATGCATGCATGGCAGTCTCGGGTCTCCGCCTGTGCTTTTAGTGCAAGCGTGTGTCCTTCCTGATAGCGAATTCTGGCATTTTAATTACGGTTCTTGTTAACCACAAATCCCGGCAGAGGTGCGTACAAAGATAGTCAGGTGATGAATTAATGCATGGAAGCTGCATGCGAAGCTTCCTGTAAAGATATAATCGTGTGTGATCGAGTCGCTCGCCCATGCGTGTACGTACTTTAGATTCTTTGCGTTGCATCTCACGCGTGCACGTGATGGCTAAACTTTGGAGAATTATTAGGACATTTTACGTTTTGGGGAAAAAGAGTGGTCTGAATCAAGTACTCGGATCGATCGCACCAATCGATCCGGAGACGTTGTCTGCCGTGGCTTGACTTGCAGCAGGAAAAAAACCAGAGTGTCCGACCGGCCGTCGACGCGGTGGTCCAAAAACGCGTCTGTCACACACAAGGCACGTAATTTCTCGTCCGTGTGATTGGGTGAGTGAGACACTAGATAGCTAACCAGAGAAGAGAATCACAGTGGCGATTCGATCCATCGGATGCTCCGCTCCCCTCGTCCGTACAAGTTTGAGTTGGCCGTGCTCGGTGTCGACAAGATCAGGTACCGTGGAGATTGGGAAAGAAGATGCACAAATTTACTTTGCCTCCCGAGCTAACATGTTTCAATTCATTAAAAAATTCGAGAAAAACAGTAAACTACTTTAAAAATTCTGAATTTATTTGGTGATCATAAACATATACTACAAGTTTTTGATAACCAAGTCAAGTTTTACAGTGAAATGATACTCGTTGTAAAAAACAAATCACTGACAAAAAATGAAATTTATAAGTATTGTTTTTCATAGCACTGGTTTTATTTTTTGCACCGAGCAACACAGTATCATTTCACCACGAAACTTGGCGTGTTTGTAAAAAACTTGTATATATTCATCACTAATGGTTTTCAGTTTTTTATAATGTTTGACTATTTATTTGGACAGGAGCACGTGTGCTCGGGAGCTAAAACGTCATACCCAAGAATATGGATATGACATTTGGGTTAATGTAATCAGCTAGAGTTGTAGTTTAGAATGTTTTTTTTTCTCTTTGAAAAATAGGTCCAACGTTCAATTTGGATCGAGATTTACAAGTCGACCGCACAAATTACTCACTCGCAACGGGGAGAGAACCCTCTGCAACCTCCCCTCCCCTCCACGGAACCCTAGCCGCATCCGCGCCGCGCCGTCCCCTCCTCCTTTCCCCGTCTTCTTCCCATGTTCGCGCCGCCCCCGCGGTGGCCGGGCGCGGCCTCGTACTTCTCCACCCGAGACCTTCCCTCCAGCCTGTCCATTCCTTTCCTGCCGCCGTCGGCATGAGCCCCCAGCGAGGCTCGGGCGGTGCCGGCGGCGGCGGTGCTCCTCTCCCCGCGCTCGAAGGAGGCCGCGCGGGGCGGCGTCCCTCGGGCGGCGGTGCGATTCAGGGCGGCGGTGGCCCGGCTTCGGCTGGAGAGTGGTGGTCCGGTGGTGCTGCCTGCCGCTGCGGGCAGTGCAGGGGCGGCGCCGGCTTAGCCCAGCGGCCTAGATCTGGGCCCACTGGGCCCATCTGGGCTGGGGCGGGATGGCCTTCCCTGCCGCACGCACTGCAGATGGCGGCGAGCTAGCTGGTGCAGGGGCAGCGGCGTCGACGACCGGCCTGTTGCAGCGCGGCAGCGGGCTTTACGGGCCCAATCTGACCCGGCTGGACCCTGTCGGGACTGGTGTGCCTCCACGGGGGCTTTACGGGCCTGTTGGGCCCGGCCGGACCTAACGGGGACTAGTGTGTTCCGTCGCTGTGTCCGGTCGACTACCGCCATTGACGGTGGAGGCGTTCCCTCCCGCGCGGCCGTGGTGCTGCTGACCCCGGTACATGCTACCCTGCATCCGTCTTGCAGAGCTCGGGACGACGGCTTTGGTGCGACGGCGATGGTGGCTTTGTTCCCGTGGTGGCGATTGTTGGTGGGCGGCTAGTTTGGTGGTGGCAAGGCCTCGTCTTGCGGGCTCCAGTGCGACGGAATCATCCGAAGGTTGTGGACAGGGTTTTTCGGGAGAAATCCTTGTCGGCTCGACCGACACGGACGCGATGCCGCCTCTGGGTGGCATCATCCCTTCTTGAAGGGCGTCGTGGCTACCCTTCGTCCGCATCCCTCTATGTGCCGGGGGAAACACTAGGATCAGTGCGCTGGTCCGGGCAGCAGCGTGCGAGTGCCTTCTTGAAGGTGCTGCTTGGTACACGTTGATTCAGTGCTAGGAGCATGGTGGTACTTTGTCGGAGAGGGTGCAGCGGTTACGAGTCACTGTAGCTTAGTCAATCCGCCTATGTCTCCATTTACTTTGGGCGTATGTTTGCTACTGACCAGCATTTCAAAACGGTTGGTTGTATCGGGTTGTTGCTGTATTTATATAGCGGGGCTACGGCCTGTTTCGTCATTTACAAGTCGAGAATGCAAACGACATAGATTTCGATTATAATCTTCAATATGCCGTTCAATGTGTAAAATGGACTTTTCCCGAAAGGAAAAAAGACCAGCCTGCCCGACCGGCCGTTCACAAGTACATTCGCGGAGCTCCAAAACCGAGCCCGCCATGTCATGTCACACAAGGCACGTAATTTCTCATACGCGTGATTGCGAATCAGCTCTTTTCCGTGTTATCGTTGATCTCGCTAGCTAGCTAAAAGCATCTCTAGCAAATCTCTTAAAGATGGAATTGTATTTGTCCGACGACTATACGGGCTGGGCCATTTTTTGGGCTAGATCAGACGCCGTATAGCAGGGGCGGCGCCAGGGGTATTCTTGGATATGCAAGTGAATTCTCATGATTTTTGCAAAACAATGTTGATTATAGCAAACTATCGGTGATCAGTACTGGTGGTGATGTTGGTAAAATTAGTGAAAATTTTGACAAAATGAATACCGATAAATACCTGGTTACAATTCTAGCGCCGCCACTGCCGTATAGCAGGCCCGGCCCGCCGCCTACAGATCTGGCACTGCCGCACCACCACGTGGCCACAGACGCGGGGGCAGCCAGGTCGGCCGTTTCCCGACCTCGCGCGACGACGGCAACAACTTCGACGAGGAGCGGAAGAGGCTCGTCGCCTTCGACGGCTCTTGAAAGCGAGCGCCGCGCCGGTACACCAACTATAACCGGATGCCGTCGCGTGCCCTCCTCCGCCGCGCGGCGCGCCGCTTCTAAGTGGGAAGCTCCTCCAGTGCGGGAATGCGCACACCGCTGCCGCCGCCGAACAGGTTGGAGGAGCTCTCGCTCGAGGGATATGACCCGTCGTCATTCGCCTCCGCCATCGGGCCAGAGGACTTCGACACGGTCACCTCCATGCTATATGCGCGCACCAAGCGGGAGGAGGAAGACGATAGGAAGCGCCGCCGCCGGGACGAGAAGATCGATGGCCTCCTCTTAGAATAGGGGATTGCCAGCGAGCACGTGGCGCAGCAGAAGGAGGACGAGTAGCGCCACGAATTCGAGTCGCAGGAGAAGGTCTTCATTGACATCGCCTCCGCCGACGAGTGAGCGCCGCCCCTACGTCGCCGCCGCATCCAACAGGCTCTGGTGAGTCAATTTTGTAAATTAGATTAGGGTGGCGATGCACTGGTGATTCCGCTATGTAAATTAGGTGTTTCTTTTGCCGCGGATGATCCGGTGAACTTCGATGATTATGTTAGGTCCCGTGAATGCAAAAGAAAAAATTACAATATGCTTTACCGGTTTTATTTTGCACGACACATTTGGAGACTCTAAAGAGTAAAGACGGCAAAAACCGAACTGTAAACGAGACAAGGGATCTCCTCTCACGATCGATGGGATGCGCTACCCAGTGATATACAACTACCACTCGTTCGTCCCGTCCGGCCGGCGCGAAGATTCCAACCACCCACCTGGCCGTACCGTACGTGATAGCTGTGCCCGAACTGACTAGTGAAAGTTTTTTTTCCAGCAAGCGCGTGGAATTTTCAAGCGCCGCTCGACCGATCATGGGAAATCAGGGAGCATTATTACTCGTGGAGCCATCGATCACCATAATCGTGCGACCATGGAACATGCCGGGGGCTAATTAACACGACGCCGCCGGCGCATTGTACCCGTACATCCTCCTCCTCCTCCTCTCCGGCCGCCGACCCCACGCGACGGGCCCAACCCCACGACCAACGGCTCCCCGCCGGCCATATCACTCTCGTGCCAATCTCCGGCGGCCCCACGTAATCATCCCGCGTAACCTTCACTCGCACGTCGCCGTGCTATGCAAAGTTGCAAACCCAGTGCCCCAGTGGCTTGCTTCGGTAAATAACCCCGAACCCTCGCCCCCAATCCCGACGGCGCGCACACAGCACCGCGTTTCTGCAGTCTCCCCCCTCCCCGGAAACATTTCCCCGCACCCGTTCCGCTTTCCCCGCTCCTCGCCGAAGACTTGTGCCTCCTCCTCGCTCGCCGATCATCGTCTCCTCACTCACGCGCCAACCAGAGAAGAAACCTCGGAGCCGCCGCCCCAGCCAAGAGGGATTGGGACTGAGAGTCGGAGATGAAGAACCTGTTTAAGAGCAAGATCAAGTGGCAGCACCGCTCCAGCGACCCCGCGCCCTCGCAGACCACCTCCCCAGCGAGCTCTCCTTCCGGGACGGCGCCCGCGCCGCCCCCGACGGCCTCCGCCCAGTCCCCGTCCCCTTCCGCCGCCACGCCGACGGCGGCGGTTGGAGGTGGCGGCGGCGGGGGCGGGGACGACTACATGTACTCGGAGGAGGAGTTCCAGATGCAGCTGGCGATGGCGCTCTCGGCCTCCAACAGCGACCTCGTGGGGGACCGGGACGGGGACCAGATCAGGGACGCCAAGCTCATGAGCCTCGGCGGCGGAGACCGCTTCCGCGCCGCCGGACGGGACGAGGGACACACCGCCGAGTCGCTCTCAAGGCGATACTGGGTAGACCCCCCTCTCCACACACCCGCGAATTCCGTTCGACCTAGATGAACTCTACAGCTCCGTGTGCGTACTGAGAATCTGAGATAGTACTAGTACTCCCTCCGTTTCAAAATATAAGTCGCAGATACCTACTTTTCATACACATGTACCTAGACATGTTTTAGTGCAAGGTTCGTGTGACAAGTAGGTGAAAAGTAGGTAGGTGCGACTTATATTTTGAAACGGAGGGAGTAGTATTTAGGTTTCGGTTGCTGGCCCTAATTTTCAGAACAGATGCACTCAATGTAGAGCTAGTTCTATTGAACTGCTTGCTAGTTCATCTACACAATTTACTACTCCCATATATACACATGCTTCTGCCAAATTTGTCTAAAAAACAACCTATTCATATTAGTAGTCGTTTCAGAAAACCTGTTCATTCAATATCACACATTTAACTTAGGTCCATGGTTTTGGATATTAGTGGATGTGTGTGTCTAGATTGCTGGCAAATGGTTCGTACAGAAATGTGCTAACATAAAAAACGTTATGATAAATCTAATGGAACTAAATTGGTGTTGTAGATGATATATTTTTCTATAAGCTGACTTAGGACAAACCTGCAAATTCAATTGATTTGGAACCGAGGGAGTAGATGCTTTTTGTTGCTAATTCCTATTTATAGAAAGGGAAATATTGTGTTTTTCCTCACTGTAGTCCAGCTTAAATACTCAGCCTTCAGCAAACATGCGCTATCCATCTATAATCTATTACATATATATCTGTGAAATTATTTGCTGCTGTATCACATGTAGTTGTTTTTCTACACATTGTCTCGATGCATTCGTCACTGATGTTTATTACTTGTAGTGATTCTTGTTGGCCAGGCAAATACCTGCCTAATTTTTTCCTCCTTGATTTGTCAATTAAACTCAAATTCTCTATGAGCATATTTATGACCGTTCCGTTCTGACTTCCAGGACTACAACTTTCTAGATTATAATGAGAAAGTTATTGATGGTTTCTACGACATATTTGGCCCTTCTATGGAATCCTCTAGGCAGGGGAAAATGCCATCATTAGAAGATCTTCAAACAGGCATAGGGGACCTGGGCTTTGAAGTCATCGTAATCAACCGTGCCATCGATGCTGCCTTGCAAGAGATGGAGCAAGTGGCGCAGTGCATCTTGTTGGACTTTCCTGTCGCAAATATTGCACTCCTAGTGCAAAGAATAGCTGATCTTGTCACAGATAATCTAGGTGGACCTGTCAAAGATGCAAATGCCATGCTTGCAAGGTGGTCGGAGACGAGTACTCAGCTGAGAACCTCACTACATACTAGCTTGCTGCCGATTGGCTGCATTAAAATAGGGCTGTCTCGTCACCGGGCCCTTCTTTTCAAGGTCAGTCCCTCCCTCCCTCTGAATGTCTGAGTCTGTTTGTGTGTGGACGTGCTTGTGTAGTGTATTGTCTCCTCGGAAACGTAGAATATCTTTCGCCCAGTCTTTGTTATACCTGTTAGACCTTTGAAAAGGGAAGTTTTATCAATCTTTAACTTAGAGATAGGACCCAGTTCCTAGTCCATGGCTTGGATGGGTATATTAAGCCCATATCATTAGTAGTCCTTATGTGAACGGTAGAACCTAATGTCAAATGGGACATGTCACAAACAAAGTGAACTTTGAATCTATGGTACATTTTTTTACAAGTGGAGTCTATATTCCATCAGTATAAATCTGTTCCCCGGGATGATATAATTTTTTTGTTCCGCGTCCATTAAGGACGCCGTGCTTTAAAAAATAGTTAGAATTTTCGTCACCCATAGAAGGGAAGAATCACTCTCTTACTTAAAATACTCCCTTCGTTGTTTGAGTAATCACTGCATGCCATTTGCTCAACTATTGTTACAGTACTAATAGATGTTATCATGCTCTTTGAAAGCACATTAAATTACTACTGGGCTTAGCCAGCCATGTAAGTGGTTTATTATGTGTTTTCACATGTTCCTACACGGTCCTATCAGATAGTATAGAGATGTGTTGATTCATTTTCTTACTTCTGTATAAAAATGAACTGACAGTGATCGAACAATGCTCGAGAGTTAAGACTAAATGCAGAAAACCCCAAATATATTGAACATAGCACTAGATCTGTTCATTTGCACTAGCATACCTAGATCATTCTTATAGCTAGTGTACCTCTTTGTGCAGATTCTTGCTGATAGCATTGGCATTCCATGCAAACTTGTCAAAGGGAGTAATTACACTGGTGATGAGGACGATGCTGTTAACATAATAAAGGTGGACAAAGAAAGGTATTGACAAAATTGAGCATTGTAATTTGTTCACGGCATATCAACTCTTCAGGGAAACACAATCCAAGTACATTGTTCATGTGCTATCGCTATCTCCGGTGTATTTCAGTTCATCGGCTTCATCATGTTTGCTAAGTAGATTTTGTATTGCAAACTGCAGGGAGTTTTTGGTAGATCTGATGGCTGCTCCTGGTACTCTTATTCCAGCAGATGTCTTAAGTTGGAAGGGCAATTCGTTAAATCCTAACCGTAAACTTGGCCAGAATCAAATGGCTGGGTCATCAAGTACCACTGATTATAATATATCTGCTAATGCATTGCCACATGAACATAAAGGTGATCAACTGCCTTTGTTTGACAACGGTGATTGGATATCAGCCAGTCATTCTGGATATGAGAAAGAAGCAGCCAGAGCACCTTCACAAACCTCTTCTAGTGGCATGTCATCTGTTCCTGCTGCAAGTGTTTTTGATGGTTCTTGGACATTAGTTTCTCGTGAGCAATCAGATGAGCCGTCAACTTCTGCTGGTACATCGTCACAGCAGAAAATTGTACCCCCAGGTGGAGAACATCCTGGGGCTGGGAATGTAAAATTAACTCCAGGTCACCAAGAAAATTCAGAGTCCGAAAATCTATTTGCTGAGCTTAATCCTTTCGGGCGTATTGAGTCAAAGAAAGCTTCAGTACCTTTCAAAGGGCCAGATAATAGAAACACCGAGTTACAAAGGCGTAGAGAGAATGTGGTCCCTAGCACTGGAAGACCACAACAAAGATTGGTTATGAAAAATTGGTCTCCTTACAATGATGTCTCTAACAACAAGCAGTTCAACTATGTTCAGGACTCATTTGCACGTAGAAATAACGGTGATAATGGTGTATCCCCATCGCAGATGCCACGGTTAGCTGCAAATAATACTGATCTCAATATTGGAGTGCATAATGATGCATCACATGCGGTATCAGCTCATAATAATCACAGTTTTATGGCTGGTTCTACTGCCATGAATATGCCGTCTGTAGCTGAGAGTGGGAAGGCTACTGAAAAGGTGATGCGTGGTGATTTGAATAAGCGTACTACAGATTCTAGACTGGAAAACCAATCACCATTTGAAAGACACAAATGGGGTAATCCTGCAGAACGAAGGGTTCCAACCAATTCAGTTCAGAATCAAGCAAAAGAACGTGAGTCTAACTACGATGGAAAACAAGACCATAAGAACTTGCCTCCTGATCCAAAGAAGTCTCCACATGACAGATTCATGGACATGTCAGTGCCACCAAGAAATCTAGAATCTATTTCACCATCCTCTGCCAGATCACACAGGCCTGATTGTGTGTTCGATGATGTTTCTGAATGTGAAATTCCTTGGGAAGATCTTGTGATTGGTGAAAGGATTGGCTTAGGTATTTTTCTTTTTGCAACCAAGATTTGATGATTTCCTTACTGCCCTTTGTTTTAATAAGTTTAACTGACACTCCTAGATTTAGGGAGAAACATATATACTAGTCATATGTCAAGTTGTTAGTGTGGCTCGGTTATGTACTTCCAGTTTTTGCGCTATTAGGAACCAATTTGTTGCAAACTTGCATCTTCGTATTTTCCACAAAATAATTGAATGAATTGGTTACTCCTAATAGGTTCTTATGGAGAGGTGTACCGTGCTGATTGGAATGGAACAGTAAGCAGTTATTTCCCTTCATTTGTATCTTGAGATTGACACTTGTTACTTGACGTTGCATGCATGAGATGGTCAACGTGATTAGAAACAAAATCATGGACCATCTTCATTTTTTTCCTTCTTAAATTGGCTATGTGAACGCAGTGAAGTTTCTGTTTATTTGCAGGAGGTAGCTGTAAAGAAATTCTTGGATCAAGATTTCTATGGTGATTCTTTGGATGAATTCCGAAGTGAAGTAGGTGAAATTATATGTTTTTTTGTCAAAGAGCTATACCTACTACTTAGTTTATACTTCATTTGTTGTATAGTTCACTCTCTTAATAATTTGCATATATTTTCTGTACAAGGTGCGGATTATGCGTCGACTGCGTCATCCAAATATCGTTCTCTTTATGGGTGCTGTCACACGCCCTCCAAACTTATCTATTGTATCTGAGTATCTTCCAAGGTATACCATTTTTGTATCTATCTCTTTTATGGCGTAGTTTGGTATAATCTTATGTTTTTTTTCTCAAGTATTACAACTTAGAAGTATCCTGGTCCAGATATCATGGAAGAAATTGTAACCAGCAAACCTATACGAGAAGTTCCTTTTACTACTTAACTTTAAAATTGGACATAATACTGAAGGTGCTACATGCTACTTATGTTCATTGGTTTCACATAAAATCAGTGAACCGAAGTATTTTTGTTAACTTGAGCCTGGAGGTGGCACATAGCTAGTATAGTGTCATCTAACTTATTTCCAGTCTTAAGCAAGTCTATAATGGATTTACTGGTTCAAGTTTGCTGGTCCACCCTTTATTTGATCGTTATTTCCTTGCTTAGGGGAAGCTTATATAAGATCCTTCACCGTCCTGGCTGCCAAATTGACGAGAAGCGGAGGATTAAGATGGCTATTGACGTGGTATGGGAAAATCTTCCATATTTCTTTGGCATTTTTTTTATTTGCCCCTACTAATGCGGATGATCGTTTTCTTGTAAGGCCAAAGGCATGAATTGCCTACACACTAGTGTACCAACAATTGTTCACCGGGATCTTAAATCACCAAACTTGCTGGTCGACAATAATTGGAATGTAAAGGTGTGTTCTTCTTTTGCATTTTAACAGTTAGAATTCGATGTCATCGTAGTCGTATTAATGTGTGTGGTCTGTTGGCTCACCAATGATATGAAGCACAGGTCTGTGATTTTGGACTTTCACGTTTGAAGCACAGCACATTTTTATCATCCAAATCAACTGCTGGAACTGTAAGTAACTAGCACCTGTAGTTTGTACCATCGCAGCATGATTTTTAATTTCTTAGCCGTCATTAAATACTTTTACTTCTACTTTTGAATTTAACTTTATATGCCACCAGCCGGAGTGGATGGCACCCGAGGTCTTGCGTAATGAGCAATCAAATGAAAAGTGAGTTATTGTTGACGTCTCTCATTTTAACTATTTGTATAATGTCCTTACAAATCTTATTGCTTGTTTATTCCGCATTGTTCTATATGATAGTGATCTTCCTATTTGAGTTGCCGTGTTCGTTTCCAGTATTCATTTATTTCCTGCTTTCCTATCAAGGAGGCTAACCCCTTCTTTATATATTGAGAGCATAAACAAAGTGACATCACAAAAGCTTAAACTGGAAAAAAAAGCTGACATTTTGGCTGTAGTGCCGTTTAGGGTTTGAAGAGCAGTAGGGTAGACAGCACACATCGATGCCAGTCCTTTCCCATTGACGTGAAAATAATACTGGGTAACAGATGTAGCACCTCTTTTTTATTAGTATCATGAGTATGTGAGTGACTATCCTTCAGAGACATGTTTCCAGTTTCCCTGCTTGAAACTTTGACTCTAGAGTAGGGATGCGATATAATACTTCTTTTGAAGGACCCGTGTAACTCTTTATAGAATGTAAATCTGATCTCCCTCCCAAACCCTTCAGTACTCAGTAGCTTGTTCTGTTCTTTTTTTTCTCTAGTTTTCTTATTGGCGTGTCATCTGAATTCACCTCACTCGTCTATTACCTGAAAATGTAGGTGCGATGTTTATAGCTTTGGCGTCATCTTATGGGAACTAGCAACGCTTCGAATGCCATGGGGTGGGATGAACCCGATGCAAGTCGTGGGAGCGGTTGGCTTCCAGGACCGACGGCTTGACATTCCAAAGGAAATCGACCCTCTAGTCGCAAGGATTATATGGGAGTGCTGGCAGAAGTAAGTTTTCTAAGTTCCAGACATATTACGTTGAATCGATAAACCACTCCCAAATCTTGTTATGAATTACCGACGCAAGAACATGATGCCTATGCGTGATGCGAGCTAATATGTGGTTTATTAATCTCCAGGGATCCGAATCTGCGCCCTTCATTTGCGCAGCTAACGACTGCTCTGAAGACCGTCCAGAGGCTAGTAGCCCCCTCTCATCTGGAGGCGCAGAGCCCCCCTGTGCCCCAAGAGATCTGGGTGAACTCCTCTACCCCGTGACAGGAGACATTCAAAACTCTCGGTTTCAAGGAACCGTCGCTTGCTGCTGTCTGCAAATGTGGGCGCGTCGTTTGTAGATAGATTGAGCGCCCCAGATGTGGTAGACATATCCTGATGTAGTGATGTGCTGCCACGGCAAAGCTCCCGTGGCAGCCAGAGAGTATTTATTTACAGAGTCGTCGCCCATGAAGCAACGGTCGGCAGAAGAGATCCAGTATGTCTTTCCCGTTGTGCGTTGAACTAAGATGCGTCTCATTTGATCTGATCTGACCTGACCTGCTTACAAGTGGATCAAGTGATTAAATTACGATTTAAGCCGCACACAAGGGTCGCATTCCTGGAAGTTCCTTGTAGTCACACTGTGCTTGTAAATTATATACCTCTCCGGCGATGGATCTAGCTCGCACAACCTGGCATTGATTGACTGTTGTACATTCGTCAACTTCTGCCGTCCTGCAGAACACGCACGTGGTAGACTAATGCAGTAATGCTCGAGTTTTTGTATAATTATACGTGAAGTACAAACGTGCAACTGTTCCCGAAGTTTGCTTTTCTCAAAGGTGAAATGCACCTAAAGTTATTAAACAGTTTTTGATTTCGTCTTTCAAGTACAGTTTTGGGTCAATACACTTGCCCAGGTGGTTCCAAATACTGAAACCATCCCTGATATGGTGCATATTTGACAAGCGGAGTTGGCGGGGGGAGGGGCCGTATGCACTTGCCCAGCACTTGCTTGCAAACAGAAAAGTATGAACTGGAGAGTATGTAGCTTCCATTCAGAGGATCTCGTTACTACTAGAGGTTAGGTTACATGGGAATACAAGCCAACCCTGAACAGAAGCGGCGATAAAGGGATAAACCCTTCTACCGATACCTCTATTACAAGTCGATCTCGGCATAAATAGCAAAGCAAGAGCTATGTGACAAAGGAGAGGGTGGTTGTGAGCGGGTAAAGGTCCATCTGTAAAGCAGGTTCAAACATCGACTCTGAAACATCTCAGCCCTAACTCGATGTGAAGCGGTAAGTTGCAAGGAGGGTCATAGATCTGCGGATGGACGGCTGCAGGATGATCCAATATTGCGACAGTTTACTCAATCTTGCAAGACACCCCTTATTAAAAATTGTAGCACTAAGAAAGAATACACATTTGACATAACCAAAACAGGGGAACCTACAATATCCATAAATGGCTAGTTTTTATAGTCGAGGCTTCTAGTTTGACCAATTGATAAGCTGGGGACTACTGTTTTGGTTTACTACTACTCGCATCATGCAACGTACTTAACATGGCCTGCTCGAGCTGGTAACTATTTTCTTCATTGACATCGTCTTGGGGTTGCAGCGTGAGAGGCGACAACAGGGTGGGGCGGTAACCTCCGTAGACGTTTGGCCATCGGCATCCCGATAGCAATGGAGTCGTCCGCAGATTGACTTGCTTGTCCCATTGCAGAATATCATTGTAGTTGTTGTGTGCCGATGGGAGTTGACCTCTGGTGTCATACTTGTGCAAGGTGGAACCCTCCATGTAGCACAACATCCCGTTGTCGCCAAGCCAACCGGCGCACCACGACAAGCCGGAGGAGGGGTAGCCTTCCATGTCGAAGCTGTAGCACAGATCCCAGCACAACTTGTAGTCATCGTTGTAGTTGTTCTCTGGCGGTGGTGGTGACGACATGACCCAGAAGCACTGACGGTTGTCTCTGGTGTGCGCTGTGAAGCACAGCCGACCGTTGAGCTCAAAGGCGTTTACTGGCGGCTTGCCATCACAGTCATAAGTCCAATAGTTTGGGAGAGCATAGGTGTTGCACATCTCGGTAGACACATCGATTACCAATATTCTTCGGGGGATCGAACGACACTTGAAAGTATCCGTGGAATAATTGGTAGAATTTCTCCAAGGAAGGGTCGACACATATATCTTCCCATCTATCAGCACTGGCGCCCAAAACTCCATGGGGTGACTGTACGCACAGTGGTACCACAGGTTTCGCCACTCGCCGGCGCTGCCACCTAAGGTGTACACGTCCCCGTCAACAGTCTCTATGGAAGAATTGAATGATAGGCGGAACAACTTGTACTCATTGGTGGGCGGACTAAACCCTAGGGCGAAGAGATGCCTTTTGTTCTTGCCGAAGAGCGGAGGCGGCGCATCGGGAATCATCATCGTCTCGCCGGTGGCAGGGTTGCACACCAGCACCGGCCCTTCCATGCCGCTACCACGACCGCCATGCGCGAAGCAGAGGAAGCCGTTGCAGACATTGGCGAGGACGTAGCCGTTGATGATGGCGAGGCGGCCAAGGGCCCTCCCTGAAGACACGCTCAAGACGCCGGCCTCGTCGCTGCAGGCAAGCTTACGCTTTTCTAAAACGAGCAAGGTTTCCGCGGTGCCGCAGATGACATGGCTGGCCTTCCCGTGGAGGCTACGGAAGGACGGGTCCCTGGCGCTGTCGCGCCATAGCCTCGAGACGCAGCAGGAACGAGCCACGTCCCTGGTCGGCAGCGTCAGTAGGATCTCCTGTAGCAACTCCCTAGGGATCTCGCGGCTGTGCTCGGGCTCCGGCGACGTCATTGGTAGACGCGACGGCGGCAGATCGATCATCGCAGATCAGGTACGATCATTATATATGGAGTAATTTTGGCATATTCCCGATCGAGTTTGATTTGGAGTCTTCTTCTTTTTTGAGGAAGGATCCGATACAATTAACAAGATACTCAGTACAACTTACAAGGAAACCCAGGAAAGTAAAATAAATACAAACAGGCCCCTGAAACTTGCACAAAGCACCCTGAGCAGCTCGAAAAGAACAATCGGACCCAAACGCCGGCGCCCAAGAACTCTAGACCTTGCTGTCGTCGCCGTACCTCGATCCGCCGGGGAAGGAGCACCGCCACATGTCGTAGATGCTGCAGAAGCCGTCCGCCGCCTCGCAACGGAGCTTAGACACGATGAACGCGAACAGCCACAGCACCCACACCCCAGGTCCGCCCACCTTCCAGCCGACGAAGCGCCGTCCAGAGCAGCCACCACCAACACCCATCCACCTCCGGCCACTGCTCCCCTCGCCACCAAGGCCGGCCAGAGCAAACAAGCCGAAGAAGGAAACCAGCACCACTCGAAGCAGCAAAAACGGATCATCGCCCACCTCCATCTTCTCCCCCCGCCGCCACGGCCGTCCAGAGAAGTGAAGGAAGAGCAACTCACCGGAGCACAGAACCCCCAGATCCTCCACAGCCAGGCTGTGACGAAGAGAGGAACAGGGTAGAAAAGCTCCACACGACGCCCGCCTTCTCCGCAACAACGGGCACGCACCGAGCAGACAAAACTCACCGGATCGACAGATCCGTGAGCACCAAACTCCGGTAGCTCGCCGGCTCCACCGCAGGCATCGCCAGGAGGGAGATCGAGCTCCGGAACCTTTATTCCGCCGAAGCGCCGCCAACCCCCTCTCAACGGCGCCACCGGGACCTCTACCCCTACTATCTACAGGCCGGAATCGCAGGGACGGGGTTCCCCCACTCTCCCGCCGCCGAAGCGGCAGGCGGAGAGGGAGGGAACCGCCGCCCTGGCCGGCGGCGAGGCGGAGAAGCGAGTTCGCCTTTCGCGTCGCCTGCGGGCACTGTAGCGAGGGGAGGGGAAAGAAGATTTGTGCTTCTGCGGGCACTGACTTACTTCTTTTCACTTGATCTAAAAGCTCAAGTGATTTGGAGTCTTCTTCCTCCGTACGAGAATGAGAAAAGAGTCCTAATGAAGTCGGTGCATACCTATAGCTACGGAGTATTTGCCTGGCAAGCACGACAAATTGATCCATATAGGACGGGACTGCCGAAAAAACACACACACTCATGGCACACCAGATTATGCCCATCCAACTAGTGAAGGTTACTTCCACACAGTGGCGGAGCCAGAACTTCAACCTTGTGTTGTCATTATAGAGTTGTGTAGTTAAATACACCTATTTGTATAATTTTTTAATTTTTCTTCATGCTTTATGTGTGTATTAGGCAAAAAGCTGTGTAGTCAGCTGACTACACAGCTCATGCCTGGCTCCGCCACTGCTTCCACACAAGCTCATGGCACACCCAGATGCCGCAAAGTGGAAAGCCGCGGCTTTTTTGTGAGGATTTCGGTTTTATTTCTATTGGCTTCGTGGCATGGTTTCTGGTTTGTAATTGTGGATTTTGTATTTGGTTTTACCTCTTCTATATAAAGAAAAAGGCGTGCTTTCGCGTGCGTTCCTAATAAAAGGTTGAAACCCTAGCCTCTGCCATCTTCACTAAAGTTGATGCAAGGCATGCCGGTCGGATGAAGCCACTAGGCATATTGATCTCGACGCGATCTCACTTGTAGGAGTGCATGCATGCTGCTGCCTTGCACCATAATGACTCCCTTTGTTCTTGGAATCTTCATTTGAAGGTAAATGGAGCTCGAGATGGTCATGAACTTGGCAAAAAAAGGCCGCCGGAGGAGGGTGTGGTATGCCCTACAGAAGCCGACCACCTCAAGATAAAATTCTCCCTGCGAAAGTTGTCGGTTTGCACCGAAGGTGACGTCGAGGGTCATGTGGGCAAGTGGTTGAGCGTCGCTGTCATGGAAGGGTATAGCACCTGACCTGATGAGAGATCGAGGGATCTTCATGTCATCCAAGGTCATGATGTAGTTAACATCCATGTCGATGCCTCCCTCAATGGGGACCCGAGTGAACAAGATATCATCACAAATCGGGTCAACAACCAGCATGGGCGGATCCACATTCCACAACAGCCCAGCCGGGCGCACAAGATACCGAGAGGGAAAAATTCCTTTGTAAATAGGATTTTTTTTACCACATATACACTCCCCCCCCCCCCCCCCCCCCCAACATGGGCGCACCCTGCTTTCAAATGTTCTAGCTCCGTCCCTGACCACCAGTAGGCACCTTCCCGGGCTTGGACGAAGTCGGGACACTCCGCGCCACAGTGCTCTTTGCTCTGAGGGTTCCTCGTCCCTCCAGGTCGATGTGCTTTCGGGGAGGATCTTTAGCTTCAACACAAGCAACACGACAAATTTATAAGACATTCCAGGAGGGACCTAATAAATATAGTATGTTGTTAAATCATTGAATTGATTATTTAATTTGGGAAAATATGAAGGTTTTTGGTTAAAATGTCAAGCCAATGGACCGAGGCAAGCCGCAACACTAGGTTAGGGAATGACGTGCAACTTATGGTTCGCCCTAGCTACTTTTTTTTTGGCTCCGCCACTGCTTATAGGCTTTGCAACGATGATGGTGGAGAAGGACCGCATCGCGTTTCCGCTTTTCTTTGAGATCCCTTTTTTTTGCAAATTTCAGGGACCATGTTGTAATTTGTTATGTGTAGGGTCCTCTTTGGATCTTTGTAAACTTGTTCCCACCTCCATGAATAATACGGAGTAAAGCTTTTTGGCAACAAAAAAAAAGAAATTCATGAAATCAAAACGTATTTCACTCACGGGCGAAGCGCACGGACCCCAGACGTTCCTTATCAACCCCGCTTTTGCGCCGTTCGTTCGGGCTTTCAAGTCCGGCGTCGCGTAGCTCATAGAGGGAGCAGGCCTGTCTGCCTTCTGCTTTCCCTTCCACACCACACCACTCCGCTCCCCCAACCGCATCAGCTCTCACCCACCTCGTGTCCTCGTCCCTCCCTTCTCGCCACGCAGATCTCGCCCGCAGCAGCGGCAGCCAGATCCATCCGCCCGGCAGCCTCGCGAGGACCATCCATCCGCCGGACACTTCCCTCGCCGTACGTACGCTCGTCGGATCGGTCGGTGAGTTGCGAAATGGCGCTCCGTGCCCGTGAAATGTTTTGTGGATTTTTGTTTGTCCGGCGGTTTTTCCTGATCCGTGGCGGTGCGATTTCTCGATGCAGCGTGTGCGTGTGCTCGGGTCCGTTGCTGCGGAGGCGAATCTTAAGAGGGAGGGTCGCGCGTCCAGTTTCCTGCTCCTGTCCTGTGGGTTGCGATCTGTTCCTCGGCTGTAGATCCGCGAAGGTACCTGTCGATCTCTAGATCCACGCGGCTTCTAACAGTCCGCTCTGTATGGTGTAGTTTTGCCATTTTGAACGGTGAAAGCCTAGTTCTGCATGTGATTGTTTCCACCAAAGTCCGCTGCTTTTGTCAAGCTGCAGTAGTAATTCTGTGTTAGAACGCGATATCTGATGTGCATTTCGTTTGTTTGGCGCCAGGGCTTGTTTGCTTCGATCTGACACCACGTCAGGCCATGGAGACTCTGGTCATCTCGCAGCAGCGCAGCCAGCACCAGCACCACCACTCTGGCCGCCGGAGGAGGCCATCGCAGCACTTCTCGTCGCCACAGGCTCATCCCATGCGCGCCTACCACCACCAGGCCTTCAACTGCCGCGCCTTCCACTCCAGCCTCAGCGTCAGCATCGGCATCCTGCCATCCCCGCCCTCACCACCACCGCCACCCCCGGCTCGGACCTACTACTCCCCGGAGCCCAAGACGCCGAAGCAGCAGCAGCAGCTGAACAACGGGAAGAAGCGGAGCCAGGCGATCCCCATAACTCCACCATCAGGATCCCCTCCGTCCCGGCCCGAGCTCTGGGCTGGCCCGGCCTACTCCAACTCGCCGCCGCCCAGCTCGCTGCCGATACCCAAGTTCTCGCTCCACCCGAAGCGCAGCGTCTCGCTTGAGTTGCCGGATGCTGACCGGTCGGAGCGTGTGGAGGTGCTTGTGCATGCCAAGTCGGCACCTTCGACGCCCACTGCTGGCTCAGGTGTCGGCTTCTTTGGTGTCAGTGACACCGCTGTTGCCACGGAGAATCTGAGGAGGATCCTCCATCTGGAAATCGCCGATCAGTGACTGATGGCAGCACCGTGTACATAGGTCATCAGCAGCTAACCTTGGTACTGTGTATAGAGCAACTTAGAATAGCAGCCTTACAACTATGTTCTGCATCAATAGGAGTACTGTTAGGTGGGTTAGCAAGCATATCAAGACTCCTAGGAAACTGCTGTGGAGGATGAGGTGGTGGTGGAGACAGTTGGGGTGGATGAGAGCACAGCAGTTTCTGAGTCACCTTTCTAGCTTGGTAGTCGCCTATAAGTGCAAGTCTCATTAGGTATTTGTCATTTAGGTGTTAGATCTTCATTTCCATCCATGGTAGCCATCATGATCCAGTAGTGGTAGTCTGCATGATCCTAGCTAGTAGGAAACTGCATCAGGCAGGGGTAGGGTAGTAACTTAGTATTGGTCTGTTGTCAGATAACTGGAGTCTACACTCTGGTATCTGTTCCTGTGTTACATTCTGTAGGATATCTGCATCTTATATTCTTCTCATACATACATTCTACCTCGCCATCTTGACACTCCTCTAATCATTACGACTTCTCCAGTGCTCTGCAAAGAACACAAAGGATCTCTCCTTACTGACTCTTCTGTATTTTTTGGAATGAAGAGGCTCAGTGGGGATTAAAGAAGTCCCCCTTCAGTGTCCTTCTCCGTCATCTGTCTACTAACTTCTATCTGTGCACCTCCCCTCCCCCCTCAGTTGTGTTGCGTATGTAGCATGTCAAATCCCCTCCCCTGCCACATCCAATCTTCATTTCATCCATAACCTAGAGTTACATCTAGGAGCAGGGATGCACCTTTCTGTCACCCTGTATAGTCCATGGTCCTTGTTCATGGAACATGTCGAGGATTCGACTTCGGTTCATATGTTTGGTAAAGGATGCGAGACTCCAGATTTCAGAGACCTGCAAGCGTACAAACCATATATGGTAATTATATGTTTGCTGCTCGTTTAATCTGAAGTCGTTGATTTCTTCGGCTAATACTAATGTCGTTTCTGTGCTGTGTTGCTGCAGGTTTGCTTCTCCAGTGCAACTTCGTGGTACATGTTCCTGGGGTTCAGATTTCAGAGTGCAAGCATGCGAACCATGTATGGTATTTATATCTTTGCTGCTTTAACTTTATGCTGTTTATTTATTTTTCGGCTAATACTAATGTCGTTTCTGTGCTGCATTGCCGCAGGTTTGCTTCTCCAGTGCAACTTCGTGGTACATGTACCTGGGGTTCAGATTTACCTAAGTTCCAATAAATCTAGTTGCTTGTTACCTTCGTAGTTAACAATCATCAGTGCAGCCTATGCTAGACTGATCCTTCTATGTAATGCCTGCTTGGCTAGCTGTGTCTAGTACTGTTTAAACCTTCTTAGTATGTTAAACTTTGTTAGCAGATGTTGCTGCTTTGTCAGCGTGCCGTTTGAGCACATAAATGGTAGACCTTTAGCGTATCAGTATTAATCATGTGTCATGTTATCTGTGATGCTGACCATTGTGAGGATCAGTCATGTTATATGATCCAGTGTATTGTTCTGCCTCAGCTTCTCATCTGTTGTGTGCGTGTGATTTTCCATCATCAAGTGACATATTGTTAATGTACTCGTGTGATGCATTTGTAACTACAGCCCTGGGCAAGACCGCTTTGAGGTAATCGTTTATGCTAGTTGGAAAATCTTTGGAAGGTTGCCGTTTGGTGATAAATAAACTCTTTTCACTAATACTTGATGATATTCTATCTGTCAGCTGGTTTTGGATTGTAAAATCTGCGTACTGGTTAGGGGCGTGATGATATTCTTGGCCGTCAACGTACCATGTCATTACTAATTACTCTCTCTGTTTAGAAAAGGATGTCACAAAAATGATCTATCTAACAGTCTTACTGTTCATAGGAACAACTGGCGATCTGACGATCCGCACGGCACCCCCGTGACGCTTTTGCAAAAAAAAACCTGACAATCCGAGAAATGGCTCCGCAGCCCACAGCTTTCCACTACGACGGACTAAAGAGCAATTTCAGAAAACATCGGGGCCTTTCTGCAAAAACATCCGCACAACTCCCCTCCTTCCTTCTCTCTCCTGCGCGGCGCCGAGTTCGCCGCCGGCCGCCGCGCTCGATGCCGCCGCTCCGGTCTTCCCCCTCGAATCCAAGAATACCACGGGCTCCGCCGCCGCGCCCTCTCCCTCCTCGCTGAGCTTCGCTTGCCGGGACGCCCCAGAAGCACGGGAATCGCCGCCGCCGCGCGCGCTGCCCTCCGCCGCGTTTCGACGTCGCCGGCGACGCCCCGGCGACCAAAACGAGGCGGCGCCGCCACCTGCGGCCACCCCGCATCGAGCTGCGTCGGCCGCGCCTATGCACGCGTCCCAGCTCGCCACCGCGCGGCTCCGGCGAGCTTCACGCCGCCGCGGCGACTCCGGCCGCCGGTGACGTCAACATGACGTCCTAGCAGGCCTGGGCTGGCCAGATGGGCCGGTTCGTGGGCCGGGCTGGCTGCTGGGCCGCTGCGTCGGGCCTTTTTTTTGCTTTTTTTTGTTTTCTGTTTTCCAAAACTTTTGCAACTTTTCAAATACAGCGTATTTACAAATGTGACAAACATGTCAACATTAACACGAACAAAACACGACGACTATTTATAGCATTTGGTCAAATTTCAAGTTCAAATATTTTAAAATTTTCGATGCCTTTCAGATCCGGGCATTTGAAAGCCGTAAAAAAAATTCACATACGAGCAACTTTTAACGATTTCAAAATTTGGACAGTTTGTAAACGTAAACTTCTCCTTTCTAATTTCGATACATTTAAATCTAAACAACATTTGAATGTCGACATTTTCAAATTCGATTTTTTTTCTCCCAACGGTATTTACAATTGTGACAAACATATCAACATTAGCACAAAAAATAAACGTTCACTGTTTGTGACATATGACCAAATTACAAATTTGAACATTCCAAAATTTTATATGACTTTCAAACCTAATCATTTAGTAAACACTAAAAGAATTCACATTTGAATATATTCTAAATTGTACAGTTTTTAAAATCTATTTGATCACAAACATCACAAAAATAAATGCTAATAAAGTATACCAAAATGAAAACAAATTTACACATCTCAATTTGGTAAAAAATTAGAAAAATTCTATATACACTTGCTCCAATTGTATGGAGTTGAATTAAAAAAAAAAATCTCTAGCTATGAAATCCAAATGAATAAATGTGCATTTCCACCCATTATGGACTTTAAGCAAAATATTGGCAAAAAAACTAAATTAACTTTCTCTAAATATGAAATTCATATGCAATTCCTCGAATTATATATTCACTTTACTATATGTTCATACAGTGCACATCTTCTGATTACGAAGCTAAATTAATTATTTATACGAACATACAAACATAATCAAACATTCAAATTTGCCAATTATTCGAAATTACCGTAGCA
Organism: Poa pratensis; assembly: GCA_947311845.1. Classification (NCBI taxonomy): domain Eukaryota; kingdom Viridiplantae; phylum Streptophyta; class Magnoliopsida; order Poales; family Poaceae; genus Poa; species Poa pratensis. Next base: position 11,434,512 of record CAMZMU010000064.1, read on the forward strand.
TTTCTAATTTTTTAAAATTGGTCAACATTTGGATATAACTCAAATACATTTTCTCTAATTACATTTAAAAATTCATGGCAACATAGAAACATATTTAAATACTTCAATTTGCTAAATATTTGGATATTCTCTAAACTATATAACAAATGCTCAGAAAAAATCAACGCTAACTATGTATGGCAAAACACAAAACATATTTACACAATTCAAAATAGTCAATATTTAGATGCAATATAAATGAACTTTCCCGAATTGTGGACTCGAATCCAAAAAAATGCATTAGCACTAACTATGTACCTAATTAAATATTATTTGGAAAATAGAAGTATATTTTGATATTTCAAATTGCTAGAATATTAGAGGTACTACAAAATACTAGCAAACTGCCCGTGCGTTGCAACGGGTGACCAAAAAAATCAACTTTTAGTCGATCAACCGTCACAACCTAGCTTCAGTTCGGCATTTCCCTATTCTCTCCTTTAGCCGAGCATAGGCGGTAACTGAAGTTGCAAAATTATCTATCTAGACCAACTTCTGAAATTCAAGCCTTCCCTAACATTATGGCAGCGACTCCGTTAACCCAAATGGCAACTACTTCATCCCTTCTTAAGCAATCTAAAAGCACATAACGAGAAGCTAGTGTCAAATGGTGGTACAAACTGAAAGGCTGAGAAAAAATAGGATTTGATTAAGAAAATTTATTTGCCTGAAAACGCCTCTCCACAAAATCTGTTAGTTACTATAGTATATATGAAGCTTTTCCAAGATCGTCACATGGCGCAATATCCAGCTGCAAATTAAGGGAATTGAAGCATCTATTAGCACAAACGTTCTTATGGAAAACTTAAGCTCAACAAGTATAATTAAATATATTAGTATAAGCTAAGTTTACCAAGGAAGAACCGGCCTCACTGAACTTCTACAGGGCAGTTTGGATTTTGTCTAGAGTTGCAACTGACGAACAATAGGATGTAAGTTTTTATTTTGAGAGGCAAACACTCATACATTCAGAGAGGCAGGGTTAATAGACCAAATGAGTAGAGATTACAACAGTTGCATATATAGCAGGTGGCATGGGTGGTAACGATGTGTTACCAGAACCTGAAGATTTCACAAACTTGGCTAGCTAGCTCGAGGCGCAGCAGCAGCGTTGCGGCTTAGGGGTTAGGAGGAAGAATAGGAAGCATGGCGGCAGCTATTAGCAGCAGAGTTCAGTCCTTTTCCGGCAGCTTTTCCCTGGCGGCTGAGATGTCCCGTATTCACCCAGTTGCCCTACTCCTCCTCGCACGCGGCCGCCGCCAGCCTCCTCCCGCGAGGCCGCCTTCATCCCCGTGCCCTCCGCCTGCCTGGACTCCGGCGCCGCCCCCCTTGGCCCGTCAGCATTTACTCCAGTGCCACGCCCCGAGCCCTCTGTATAATAAATCGTGCAGCAAAACGATCTTCAAGAGCAGGAGCAGCAGACGTTGCTGTCCCTTCCGGAGATGGCGGAATGAGGCGGATGTGTTCAGTACTGAGAGGGCGCATCCACCGTGCATCGGAGCTGGCGGCAGGAGGCAGAACTCGGCGGCTGGATGCAGATCTCAGGGCGAACGCACGGCCGCACGGGCTGGATACAGACGGCGGCGGAAAGCTCCGGGCGTGCGGGAGAAGATAAGGGCAATCGGTTTGCCGCTGGACTTACACGGCCGCCGGTGCTCCGGAGTTCCGAGCTGATGTCTTCGCCGCCGCCCAATCGCGAGAGCAGAGAGATGCTCTGCGATTTGTGTCTGTGGACTACGGGTCAATATCCTAATTTCATAAGGGCTAAACTGGTAAAAAACAGACGACTAAGAGTATCAACACTATGGACTACGGGTTGATTTCCTTCTTTCCAAGGGACTAAAACGGAAAAAGACACGACGCACCCAAATTCATAGAGGTCAAAGGAGTGACACCAAGTAATTAAGAGGAGCTTAGTTGAGATAGAGGGACAACGGCCCACAAACAGACGTAATCGACGCAGCGGCGAGCGACCACAAGCCGAGGCTCGTCCGCACCGTTGAATTCCACAAAGAGCCCAAAGAGCCTCGATGGTAGGAACCAAAGAGGCGGCAGCTTGGTGATCAAGGAGGCGCTAAATCTTCTTAGCGCGGTGGCAGAGCAGGATGAGTGCCTAGCACTCTAACATTGGTAGGAAGACAGCGGCGTTTGACAAGCCAGTTAAAGATCGCTCTTGTCATGTTAATCCTTTCTATAATTTCTCTCAAAAAAATCTTGTCTAATTAGGCTGACATAATATACTTTATGGGGAGCGTGGCTCTCTCTCCCATTGGTCCCATGCAAACTCGATTAGCACATGGAATTCATATTCTGGATCACTAATCGATCTAGGACCAAACAAAGGTGGTGCTGCTTGTCCACGAATTTGGAGTGGTAAAAGGAAGCGACGTGGGACTGTTCAATAAAAAATATCCATGTGAACCGTCAGGAAAAACGTTTTCTTTACAACGTGTGTAGCTCGCGGCCCATAGGTTCAACAGTGCAGCGATATAATGAGCCCATTTAGGTGCGACGCGCCTATACGTCCAAGTCCAATTGTGCGCTCGAACTCAAAACTTTATTAATACCACCTCGACTAACTACGGAAACGTTCGGAACGCGCGACGATGCTTGACGTACCAAACCAAACCAGGACGACGTACGAAAAAACGGACCAAAATTGGGAGGAAGAAATACTACTCGTATTATATCTCTACTAGCAAAAGTGCCCGTGCGTTGCAACGGGAGTTAGAAACATAAGTATTGACAGACACACCCAAATTTTATAGCAAAGTTAACCGACCCGCCGCATAGAACATTTTTATTTTCCAGCATAAAAATAGCTTGAAGGGCAAACATATGTTTTGTACAATATATCTCTATGATAACTTGATATAAATTTACATCATTTTACTTCTTGGTACACATTGAAGGGTAGATATGCCAACTTCTTCTTGTGGTTCGATATATGCAGGGTTTACCATCGCAATTGACTCTTTGCATGGTGTGTTGCGTCTGTACTCACGGTTAGCTAGAATTTGTTGTAATCTAGCTTTCTTTTGTTCTGGCTGCATATTTGCATATTTCTGCTTGTTTTGTGCGCATTGTCTTGTCCTTTGCTCTGGCTCTAAATCGGCATATTTCTTCGTCTTTCTAATTGGTTTGTTTTTCTTATAAGCTTCACGACGTTTTTTTAGTTTTTCTTTCTTTTCTTCGTCGGTCATCTGTGCATTCCGCTCTCTATCTCTTTTCCTGCTCTTTTCCTTGATATCCATGACTTGAGATTGCAACCCAAAACGCTTGCCTGCATGACAAATTGCATAATATAAATGTTACTGAGATGAAGTGGTTATGATTCATAGTAAATAGAGTATTTCAAATCTAAGAGCATATCTTGTATAGAGATAATTGTTTAACATGCCGCCCATGTCGCGCTTGGCAGAGCAGAATATTAGTTGTATATTATTGTTACAATGTTGTGGTAGATTTTTCTTTTGCCGTGTGTAGGCAAGATAATCGTGAATTTTATCATCACTTATGTTAACTTCAACATATGCAATAAAAGCTTAATATCTTTAGGCTTGATTATCTAAAATCCATATATGCTTTTGTTGTTTGCACATGTGTCAGACGACGTAAATTGTAGAAGCGCGAGCTATTAAGACTAAATAGAGAGTTAATTTGTAGGCATGGCATAACATATATGCCAATGTGATGAGATAAAACCAAAAGTGAGCAAGGTCAGATATATAGGTGGCTATATTTCCAACGCATGCAATGAATCTTTCGATAATTGTTGTTCCATGGGAGGCTGGCTGGGCAGGGCAACCAATCAGTTCAGCGAGCAGCTACTTCATGGATCTGATTAAAAGAAGATATACCTTGTAATAGATGGCCACGGTTGTAAATGTTGATAACGGCTCGCGCAAAGTTTCATCGCGGTTGCCGCGCCCGAAACCCAGTCGATTCGAAGATGGAGGCGGCCTCCACTTTCCGACGGCAGCGGACGAGCGCGCTGGCAGCCGGCGTGGCCTCCACTTTCCGGCCACCGTGAGCGAGTATACGCCGAGTGCTGGAGATATCGATCGAGACTTCAATGCGTCTGTTACAAAAACAGATGTATATATTATTTGGGAAATATCTGGAAACATATTAAAAGGAGTATTGTACGTACTACGTCCTCACCTTTCCGATTCGATTTCCATGTCCCAATGAGTACGTACCCTCACCGATCGCGAGCTAGTTGTACACAGATCGGTGAAGAGCTTGACAACGTTTGGACCAGCAGCTATCTCGATTAAATAATGAAGGCCCAAAAGTGTTTCCAGGCGGCCCATAGGAAAAGTAGCCTAGACGCAGCGAACATGGTGATAAGCTCGACAAAATTTAGTACCACCTTGACTAAATACGGAGAAGTTGGGAGCGCGGAAGAAATAGGCAAAGGAATCGAACGAAACGAAAAGCGCCCAGGCGACGTACGAAGGCGTATTGTGACGGACGAAGAGAGAAACCTTAGTGCTTTTATTATTAGGTATAGATATATATATATACTATATAATATAGCTAGAGGTGATGGTTGGTACTTTTTTAAATTTCCACTTTTACCTTTGCATTGGTAGGCCGAGTCAGAAAATATTACAACGTCTGCCACCGATAAGTTATATGATCGGTTCGCTGTTTTATCCCGGCACTCAAGTCCCGGGGCAAAGTCCACCAATCACGCCCCGTCTCCACAGAGGACAGAGGAAGAGAACAAGCCACGCTTCCACCACGACCTCCGTCGTCCGGCGCTAGTACGTCGCCGTAGTCGCTGAGCTGGAGCCACGCTCTGCTCCTCCTCAATAATCGTCGGCGAGGAAAGCTCGGCTTGCTGCTCGCGGTGGTCCGGCCAGTGTAAAGAGGCTCGCTTCTTCTTCCTAACGAGTCAAGGCCGCGATTCAAAACGTAGCTCGCTCCCGTCCAGCGCAGTGGAGCCAGACGGCGTTGGCCTGCTCGACATGGTGGAGCCGTGGAGGAAGGGGAGAGCCGCCAGCAGGGGAGGGGAGGCGAGCTGGGCCGCACCAGTTTTGCCGGATTTTTCCGGGCGTGGAGGCAGAGGTGATTTCCACGGGAGGAGACAGAAGGACGGGCCGCGTGTGGGACTAGAGGAGGCAGAGAAAATCGAAGTGGTCCCCACAGATATGCCATCGCAGGAGTTTGCCCATGACCGGCCGCCGTAGGAGCTGGTCCCGCCTAACTTCTGCTCAGATTCGAGATCCACGGCCATCCATTGCCGGCGGCGGCGGCAGCAGCAGGCCACCGAGGAGTACTTCGGTAATGGAGGCAATTGGTAGGATTGTAGGAAGGATCCACAGTTGAGTGATAAGGCCGACCAGACACCAGGTAGCGCAAGGAACGTGAGAGATTGGAGACCACTGGATACCAAGCAGAGGAAGCAGAGAGTTTACTTGTACCGTTCAGATTCGAGAGAGTGATCAGTTTCGGCAGGCATCCCTTGGTGGCGTGCTGACCGCGGCAAGCGGCACCAGCATGTCGCCGGGTGGACACCTTGAGTACCAAGAGGCATGTAGCCTGTGCTAAATCGGCTTCAGTTTCACGGCAGAACGTCGACCTGTCGGTAGCCAATGTCGACACTGAAGTTGGAGAGGAGAAATTTCATAGGAGGCCGAAGTCCACCCTCAACCAGTATGAGACGTCTCTAAATCCACACCTGAACTGGAGAGCACAAGAATCTCTAAACCAGTATGGCGCTCGTGTATTCATTTAGTGCATGGATGTACAAATTAGGATTTATATGAAAATATGAGACCGTCAGTTTGAGATAATAATCTACACGAAACACAAAATTTGCACCAATTCTTTCAGGTTTAGAGTATGGCATCCTGTATATAATCATGCATGTACACCAGTGGCGGAGCCAGGATTCGAGCAAGACCCGGGCCAAAATTTTGGCTCAAAAAAGTTCAACAAAAACTGTAGTAACGACTTAGATTTTTTTGGCATGATTGCAAAGATGAACACGCGTTTTCAAGTCCAATTCTTAATATTCCAAGAAAGTAAATAAAGATGACAAAAATCTTTAAAAAGTGGTACCGGCGTACAGTACACAAGATGGTAAGAAATCAGTGATTTACTTCATCCGAGCCTCTGATGACCCCATCGGTGGATGGTGGTAGAAGAAGAACCAATCCGAGCAAGGAGACGGCGGTCAGGCAAAAGCGACAGCAGGGGACGGCGCGTGTGGAGGAGATGCGGTCATCCGGGGCACCGGCGGGGTATGCCAGCCTTCCAGCGTCAGCGGCAGCGGGCGCCGGCCGGGGCGGAGTTAGGCGACGGTTGACGGCGCTTTTCTCAGATTTTGGGTTCGTTCGACAGTAGGGGCCGCGACACGCGAGAAACGAACGAAATTATCGCTAGATACCGTCTTGAGCGAGCGGGAGAGTTGGGCCATGCCTGGGCTACGCCCCAGGCCAAACATTTTTTTCCTTAGATGGTAAGCAGGTATTTTCCCTGCGACCCAGGCCACGGCCCAGGTTGACTGGGGCCTGGCTCCGCCTCTGATGTACACCAACACCAACACCAACACACACAGTTCAGAATTCCAGCGTGAGCATAAACATGGTTTTATATGTGTTCATATCAGATTTTATGCTTAGGAGAAAATCTCAGTTGAGATACCATCATTTCTGTATCAGAAAGGAAGAACTAAGTTGAGAAAGAGGATGGGGTCAGAAGTGCAAAAGTATTACATAAATAGATGTTTGATCATGTGGGTTGTAACAAGATACTGTAATCTTTTCCAATAGCAATTACGCAACCATCAAAGATTATCCGGTGACACCTGCTAGGTGCACAAACTTACACATGCAAGATTGTATTGTTGCCTTTCAAAACTGCTACGGTTTTTCTCTCAAAATACATGAAACAATTACTCCTACATGTTTGGAACAGTGGGGGCGATCGATCATGGCCGCGACTTGCACATTTTCAGGCATGCAACTCCCTCTTGTAAACTGAGAAGTTAATACTTGATAAAGGGAGTGAGGGAAGGAGGGAAATGAGTACATTATTTCATTGAAGTTATATCCTAAATTGTTATTCATAGTTGTGCACAAGGAATGTTATTGCTCCGTAGCAACGCACGGGTATTTAGCTAGTAGTAGAGAATATCTACATGCTCACAACAATAAACGATACTTATTAATGCCAAAATACAAACCTATTTAAACAATTCAAAATTAACGCCGCGCGAAATTCCACTAGTTTTAACCTGAACTATAAGCGTGAAACTGACAAAACAGAATTAGTACTACGTTTCAGATGCCAGCAGTAGTCCTGGGATCGCACAGAAGTAACGGCGACTCCCACAGACGGGGATACGAGCACCAGACGGCAGGACATCATCACCTCCTCTTAAAGGAAGAAATGTTCTTTTTTTGTTCTTCGGTTCGTCTTTTAGAGCCAAAGCTACAGAAGACTACCCAGTAATCTGCCAAATGCAGCTTCGATCTAGCTAAGATTTATTGTGGCATAAGTAACATTACACAATTTAGTCCCTGGCTTATTAGCGATCACTGCAGACGCTAGCTCACGTTGAAACTGATCGCGTCTCATCCACGTCGATCTTGGTCGGTGCTCACTCGCTAGATTGCATGGCATCGGTGAAATTCATTCATCGCCGGTGGTACAGCCATTATGCTTGCCCCACGTGATCGCTGGCTTGACCTCGCCTCACTTAGACGACCGCCGCCGCCGGAGCAGCATCTGCCGCATGCCGTCGGCGACCCTGAGCGCGGGGTCCTTGCTCCGGCACCAGCCGGCGCAGAAGGCCATGTGATCCTGGAGCGCCTCCTCCATGCCCCTCTTCCTCCCCTCCTCCCTCACCGCCTCCGAGCAAAGCCCGCACAGCCACCGCCCGCCGAAGTCCGCCTTCACGCCCACGATGTACCCCCGGGTGCAGTCCTCCTTCAGCTCGCAGCACTCGCACTTGGCCGACTCCACCTCCAACGCCATTGACGCGCTTGGTAGCTAGCTAGTGCAAGCGAAGGGTTCTAGATCAGTGGAGTGATGGAGCACTGGAGCTTAGTGTAGGAGACGGGCAGAGAGCAGGTGTGAGAACAACGCACGCGCCGTGTGTGTATTTATGGGAGGAGGGAGACTTGCTTGTGGAGTTGCATCCATCGTCCAAGTGCCAGCATATATTGTGACTCAGAGATGCTTGATTAGAGAGGTCTGGTTTTCAGTGCCACTGTCCCATTGGCTTAGTTTGCCCTGATTGGGGCACTGCTAATCAGCTCACTTATGGAAAATTCTTGCAAACGTCATAGTGTGGAGCATGTTGCATGATGTGATCTCTCAGATCTATACTTCCTGACGAACAGTGCACTAACTTTTTTCATCTCCTGAAGCAGCTCACACTTTGATTCAGTAGGAGTAGATGTTTTCAGATAGCTTACTTTAAGGGTGTAATCGTATGAGGAATAGCACAACGCACTAGGGCGTGGCCTGACTGTATTTATAGTAGGAGATGTACACGTACAAATACAGGAGTCAACCGTATTAGGTTAGGACTAGACTAGGACCTATACATTATATCTAACACCCTCCCTCAATCTTAACGGTATCATACAAGTTAAGATTGCGCCTACAAGCTTCAAACAACGGCAGGGACAGTGGTTTGGTGAAGATGTCTGCAAGCTGGTCCTGTGACGAGATGAACCTGATGTGCAACAGTTTCTGTGCAACTCGCTCTCGCACAAAGTGACAGTCAACCTCTATATGCTTTGTGCGGGCATGAAAGACGGGATTAGATGATAGGTATGTAGCTCCAATATTATCACACCAGAGAACCGGTGGACGATCCTATGAAATCCCAAGCTCCTTGAGTAGTGACTGTACCCAAATCAACTCAGCCGTTGCATTGGCAAGTGCCTTATATTCTGACTCTGTACTCGAACGGGACACCGTAGCCTGTTTGCAAGCACTCCAGGTGATCAGATTAGGACCATAGAATATGGCATGACCCCCGTGGATCGCCGGTCATCAGAATTTCCAGCCCAATCAGCATCAGAGAATGCGGACAAGAGGCAGGATGGATCTGCTCTGAGGTGCAGACCATGGGAGACAGTCAACTGAACATAGCGCAAGATGCGCTTAACCGCAGTCCAATGTGAACTACGAGGAGCATGAAGGTACTGACAGACCTTGTTAACCGCAAAGGAAATGTCCGGACGTGTGAGGAGGAGATACTGAAGGCCACCAACAATGCTGCGATAACGAGTCGCCTCTTCAACAGACAGAGGATCACCTGCGGAGTGGAGCTTCTCACGAGCATCCATCGGAGTGGAGACAGGCTGGCACTGAAGCATCCTGGCACGACGAAGAAGATCCAGGGCATACTTCTTCTGTGTAAGAACCAGTCCCTGTGACACAGTGGAAACCTCGATGCCAAGGAAGAAGTGTAGGGGCCCCAAGTCTTTGACAGCAAACTCAGAGCGAAGATCATGAACAAGGCGAGAAGCAGCAGAGGTAGAGGAGCTCACCAAAATAATGTCATCCACGTAGACAAGAAGGTACATAGTGAGCTCTGGACGACGCAACATAAACAAGGACGTATCTGCTGTGGATGGTGTGAAACCATGGGCACGCAGAGCGGCACCAAGGCGAGCATGCCACGCTCGTGGTGCCTGCTTCAAGCCATAGAGAGCCTTGATCATACGACACACATGCTGCGGCTGCGAGGAATCAACAAATCCAGGTGGCTGACGCATGTAAACCTCCTCCTCAAGAACCCCGTGAAGGAATGCATTTTGGACATCAAGCTGACGAAGATGCCATCCACGGGAAACCGCCAAGGACAAGAGCAAACGAATGGTGGCCGGCTTGACAACCGGACTGAATGTATCTTCATAATCAAGGCCATACCGTTGCTTAAATCTTTTGGCGACGAGACGCGCTTTGTAGCGCTCAATGGACCCGTCAGAGCGGCATTTGGTTTTAAAAACCCACTTCGAGTCGATGATGTTGAGTCCAGGGCGCGACGGGACAAGTTGCCACGTCTTATTCCGGAGAAGTGCACTGTACTCGAGTTCCATGGCAGAACGCCAATGTGGAGTACGAAGAGCCTCATGGTGATCAGCAGGCTCAAGAGTGGGATTGGCAACACCATTAGCTCGACATGCGGCAAGCCAGGCGACAGTCCCATCGGTCCATTTTTTAGGCTGGAAGACACCGTTACGGCTGCGCGTGTGCGGTCGAGGTGGAGCAGGAGCAGACGGTGCAGTCGTGGATGAAGACGGGGTCGCTGTAGACACAGGCGATGGAGCTGATGCGGATCCTGGCGACGACGCCGATCCTGAGCCAGGCGAGGAAGGCGATCCGAGGCCAGGCGATGGAGGGGAGCCTGGGCCAGTCAAAGGAGGTGTAGCAGGCCGTGGCCCAGGTGAAGGTGGCGAGGGAGCATCCTGGTCAGCCCATGCATGGGATTGCACGGCGCGATCGACGTGACCAGCACGCTCACCAGCAGAGGGCGACGTGGACGTCGGCACGTGCATGTCGGGAGAGGCCGACTCATCCAGAAGCTCGAGACGAGCACCACGCCCAGTACCTGCACCATGGTTAGGCAACAACAGTGGAGAATATGCAACATCTGCAAACTGGTCAATGGAAACAGGAATAGAGGCATGTGGTGCAGACTCGGAGACGGACGTGGACTGTGAGAAGGGGAAGACGTTTTCGTCAAAGACAACGTCCCTAGAGATATACACACGATTGGAGGGAACATGCAAACATTTGTACCCTTTATGGAGAGAACTATAGCCGAGGAAAACACATTTTTTAGATCTAAACTCAAGTTTGTGTTTATTATATGGACGAAGGTGAGGCCAACAAGCACACCCAAAGACTTTAAGAAAGGTGTAGTCCGGGGACTCATGAAACAATTTGTCAATGGGTGTGTGCATATTAAGAACACGTGTAGGCAAACGATTAATGAGGAAACTCATTACTGAGGTTTGGAGATCAATATCGTTTAATTGGAATCAGCGCTCTGATACCATGTAATCGTATGAGGAATAGCACAACGCACTAGGGCGTGGCCTGACTGTATTTATAGTAGGAGATGTACACGTACAAATACAGGAGTCAACCGTATTAGGTTAGGACTAGACTAGGACCTATACATTATATCTAACAAAGGGAGCAACTAGAGCTCACTTAATCCTCAGTCGGGTGACAAGTCATCCAATGATGCAAGTTGCAAGCCACATGCAACTCCCCAGGTTTACTTTTCATTGGCACCGTGTCATTGGCGTGATTTGGTTAGATTTGGCATCTGGACAAGCATTACTAATCAGCTCACCTATGGAAAATTCCAGACTCACAGTGTGGAGCATGTTGCATGATGTGATGATCTTGAGATGTATGCTTCCTGACGAAGCAGTACGAACTTACACATCTTCTGACCAACTCACACCTTCTTGATTCAGTTGGAGCTGGTGTTTCTAACTGCTTTTACTTTGCTTTGAAAATTTTACCCGGAATTTCGTTTGCAAACATTCAGAAAAGAACGTCTTGCAATGTGATTATGTAATTCCAGCGCAAAATGAGTAGGAAGACAGGAATCATCAAAGAGATCTCTGCGATATTCTTGTTCCCTGTGTGCTCCGTAAAGCTTGAACACAAACCTCACGCAACAACTTGCTCGCTGTCGACGGATCTAGGACCACCCTGCAAATTTTTTCTTCATCCCTTCTGCTAGATTACGGCCGCTGTTCATAGTACGACACAACTGGCCTTGTCGGATCGGTTGTTTCGCGGTCGATTCCGTCCGATGGGCCGCCTTATAACCCATGATGAGCTAACACTAATTTGCTCAGTTCGCTAACGGATCATCAGTGCCTCGACAGATCAGTTTACCTTGAGGAGAAGTGAGTGCTGGCTCGGTTGTAGGGCAGCTTGAACCTCCATTATCTGTTCATGCCAGTAGTGCAGGACCCTACCATCCGTGCCAGAAGATGCACACTGCCTGGTTGAACATCATGCATCTGTGAGCTAAACTGCACAAGTGCTACTGCATCAGGTAGTCGGGACTCTCAAGTGGAGTATTAGCACAGGTGGGTTTGTGTACTCTGTACTGAGTTGTTATTAGCTAGCTTGAAAGGTTGGTGGTACTTATTGTTGGTATCCGTTTGTACAGCTGGGTTGATCAATGATGGGGAAAGAGCTTGAGAGCGCAAGCTGTCAGTTCGATGATCCCTGAACATACTTAACACCGCTGCTTGCTGTACTACGATACGGAAAGGCAATTTTACCGTGAAGATCGAAGGAAAGAAGCCATTTTTCATCATGTACTAGTACATGGGTTCAGATTCAGACTTCCATGCTGTTCGTTGCCTCCGGCCATCTTTGATTTACTCTGCGTAATGTTCAGGTTTAACAGTACCACTTTGGGCGCCCGACAGAGATGAAGTTTCATTGTGCAAGTAACTGAAGAAGCAATGATGGAAGGAAAGAAGATGAGGAACCACAGAGAAGAGATGCCATTTGCCAGTGACCCTCCACCTTACTTGTATCTATCTGTATGTGAGCTCTCAGACTCGGAGCCCCTGTATATGTTCTTCCATTATGAGTTTGAACAAGGCCAATACTGCTTCACATATTCTCTTACCATTAAGCTTTTGTCCGGAGAATACATATGATCAAATGAAATAGTACCTTCATATATTCTCTTACCATTAAGCTTTTGTCCGGAGAATACATACGATCAAATGAACTAACTTAATGATTGGTTCCTCCATCGGAATCCAGAAGCCAGACCAAGTTCTACCGGATAATGATTGCTCGGTGTATCCTCCCACGTGAGAGCAACATGCAGCTGCCCTCTGCCACGTAGCAAGAGCATCTCCAAGACTCCAACGGCGCCCTAACTCAATGTGCATGCCCCCAAACTGTGTCTGTTTATGGGCGTTTGGACACAAGGACACCCCCAAACATATCACACAAGTGTTTTTTTTTTTGAAAGCCCACGTATAATTAACAAAGTACCACAGACAGAGTACATAGTACAAAAACATAAAGAAACGTACAATACGCAGGGGAATCAGCACCAAGATCGGCGTCAGAAGCTCCTCCGTCATCGACATCGAAGACCGCCGGCCACCTCCTTACCGCTGCCTGAGCCCACCTTCTTCGTTGGAAGATGCCGCATAGCCCGTCCGCCGCGCCGCGGCGGAACTTCTGTCGGTGAACGGCCACGGCGAGTGCCCTCACTTTCCTTCTTCTCCACCTTGCCGCGGCCGCCTTCGAAACCGACGCCAGCAGTAGCCGCTGACCTCGTCCAGCGCTGGGTTCCAGCCACCAGATCCGCCGCCACCGCGGATCTGATGAAAGGCAAAGGAATTCGAGCACCACGCCGGGCCTCAAGCTCCCACACAAGTGTATTTTGCCCTTTTTTGTTTCTAAAAATCCCAAAAATGCACAAAAATTCGATACTATAAACTGATAAATAATTTTGATAATGATAACTCAAATTATTACGCCCATAATTAGGATTGTTGAAGCAAATTTAACATTGCAAAAATGTAATTGTTGAAGCCATTTTCGTCAAAAAAAGATGAAAGAACGTGGCTTCGCACGGGCGCTTGCAATTTGAATGGATGGCTTCACTCCGAACTTAACATATTATTGACAAACTGTGAATCGATGCTTTCACTGGATCTTCTATTCATGAAGTATTAATTTACTAGTTAGATGGAACATGCGGATTTTGAAATTGTGTTTTGTCAACACTGATACACAACAGATGGTTAGATTAAATTGGATGTATGGTGGTGCTTTTATCAGTAAAAATGGAGATAGATATTGGCCGTGACTTTTTTTTTCACTTGCTCTGCTCACTTCATTTTTCTACTGGAGGGATTCATATTTCGTATTTCACAGAGGATTTGAAAATGACTGGAATATTTGTTGGATGCCACTGTAAAAATTAACACATTGAAAAATGACATTGGATCTCTCGTTGACATGTCAACTTGACCTACATGTATGTTTTACTTGTACAAAATTAGTATTAGATGCCTCGAGAATACGAGTAGCAACAATCTTAGTAAAGAGCGCCAACCGATCAGGTAGGCACAGATAATACAAAAGCAAATGTAAGCGGCTCACAGACATGCTTGATTACAAGATTGTAAACTCGAAGCTGGTGTTGGGTACAGTGGAACTGTTGTTGGGCACAGTTCTGTAAGTGCGGGCGTTATCCACATGGGAAAAGGCCAGTTGGACCAAAGCTGAGGGGTTACAAGTTCCTCTCTACTGTTATTTTCCAAGTCAAAGACTCCAATATTACGGAGGTTGTCCTTGTATCCAAAACGACACGACTCATGATCACCGGTAAAGTAGACATGATTTGGCTTCAACGTTGGATATTCTTCAGCACTGAGATAAAGTGATTGCCTACCCAAGAACCAATACATGATTACCCAGGCTATTTATTTTCACAAGCTTTTCCGCTGTGGTGTCGACTCTAAATATATCGACCTTCCAAGTATGACTGTCACATTCATCTTCTAGTCTCCAAACTTGCAGCAGATCACCGCACTACGGGACTGGCCCAAGACGCCGACGGCCGGCCAAATGTCGGGCCGTCGGCGTATGTATTTGGATGGCGTAACAGCTGCGCCGCGACAATTTCGGCCCGGTTCGAACGGACGTCTAACGTCAGGCCGTCGGCGTACCGAAAAAGAAAACGCGTCCAAGAGGTTTCGAACCTGGGACGCGACCAATATACCGTTGCGTCTATACCAACTCGGATATGATTCGTTGATGTACGGTTCCGAGACTAATTTTATTCATACTTATACTATTTCGGTCTACATGGCAATAATCGGTCAAATGAACAAGATGCTTTAAAATATTATTTCTTGGGGTGCTATCATATGTTCCACCAAATATGACTTGCATTAACGCAATTTAAAATGCTTCCAAAAAATTAACATAAACGAGCTGCTTCACAAAAATGCCGGGTTTCGACGCTCCGAAAATGAGAAGTTAACTTTTCGTGTAAAAAAATGCAACCTTCCTTCGGCACGTCACAAAAAATGAGATGGTCCATTTTGCACCATATTTTTTGTACTTGGTTCACAAAAAAGTCATTTTGACACTTAAAAAATGGAGAATGATATTTATAAAAATAATTTGAAAAACGCCTTCGCTATATACAGAAGAAGAGACAATACGCATAGTTTGTGATAAAGTCCTCATATTTGGCAAATAGGTGTATTTTGATTTGGGCAACAATGTTGACGAATTGAGTTTTTTCAAATTATTTTTATAAGTATCATTTTACATTTCCTAAATGTCGAAAATGACTTTTTTTTGAAGCAAGTAAAAGAAATATGGTAGTACACAAGAATTCTTTTATGCAATAGTCACTTCTACATAATCAAATAAAAAGATAAAGATAAAAGCAAACAAACTAGGTGTTTTGATTGGCAAAAAAGTGTTTCACGTGGATTACGATTCTGAGGCGTTGGATGGTTGTTCTGTGCAAACCAACGGCTGCCAGAGTGTAAGAGAAAGCACACCATCCGTGTGCATCACACGGTCCGCTTCTGATTGGAGGTTGGACTGCTGGTCAAAAACAAAAACAGAAACAAAATAATTTTCTCCGATCCCCTCTTATCCTCTCGCTCCGTCCTTGTCGTTCCCATCTCCCCTCTTATCCCTTTCCAATCCAACTGCAGCTCCGGCGCTGGGTGCAGCAGCCGCATCGCAGCCCAAGGAGGTCGGCGGCGACCTCCAATCGCGCCAAGGTCTAGGTGCTTTTATTTTCTCAGTTTCTTTTATTTTCTCAGTTTCTTTTATTTTTGTGAAAAAACGGTCAAACATCGAGCCAAATGACCAAGTTATGGTCATCCCGTGTAATAATTTGTGATAAAGTGTCTATATTTGACACATAAGTGTGTCTTGGTGTGTCAAACATCTTTGCAAAAAAGTAAATTGCGATTGTTTTTAAAACATACCATTTTCTATTTGTTAAACGGCAAAAATAACTTTTTTTGTGAAGCAAGTATCAAAATTATGTTGCAAAAAGGCGCCCATCAAATTGTGACAAATATTAGTACATATTTTATGGGTTATCCCCATATTTACCGAGCGTTTTGTGAAACTGCAATGACGAGAATCACGCGATCCATGTAAATCCGAACGATTCGATCTGAAGCGTCGAGGAGAAACACACTATCCGCGTCATTCGAAATGCTGCAATCTGATTGGTCAGGACGGACCGCTTTGGATCGATAACGTAGCATGTGTGTTTTCTCCTCCTGGGCAGGTCGCACACCCAATCCTTATCTGTACGCACACAATCATTCACGCACACAACCTTATCCTCATCTCTTGTGCAGGTCGCAGGGCGAGGCCTCGCGAGCGGCGGGCGACGACGGCCGGAGGCGGGCGCGAGGCACTGCTGTTAGTGGGAGCATGGGCCCCGTCGCGAGCGGTGGGGGCTGAGGCCCGGCGGCGGCGGCCGTGGTGAGGCGACGTGGGGCTTAGGCGCTGCTGGGCGCTCGGCCGCCGCCATTGCCTCGCCCAACTCCGTGCTCAGCGAGCACGCCTTCAAGCGGCTTGGCCTCGGCGGCAGCGACAACGAGGACGACGACGAGGGGTACGGGAGCGACGGCCAGGAGGGGGCTGGGGAGGCCACGCTGCTGCAGCCCGGGGACAAGTATGAGCTCGCCGGCCATCTCCAGGCTCGGCCTGCCCGCGCAGCTCGTCGCCTCCCGCGTGCTTCCCCGTTGCGTTCTCGCTGCGGTCGACCCGAGGCAAGCCCGGCCCCGACCTCGCCGTGCTCCACAGCAGCAGCGGACGCCGCTGCCGACACCGACTAGTTCCTCTCCGCCACTTGTTCACCTCCGTTGCTCTCCGCCAGTTTTTTTTGTGCTCTGCTGCCCGCCGCTCGGCCGTGGCCTGTGCTGGTCGTGGCCTCCCTCACCATGGCCTCTGTCGGTGAGGTGGTAGGCTCGGCCGGCCGGTGATCCGGCGGCGGTGGCTCAGCTTTTTTTTGACTTTTTCCGGATGTGTACGCCGACGGTATTGCCGTCGGCGCATGGTGGACTGACGGAACGGCTGGACGCCGTCTTGTGGGTCCCACCACCACGTACGCCGACGGGGTCCACGTACGCCGACGGCCAGGTTGGTACGCCGACGGGGCTCTACGCCGACGACGCTACGCCGACGGCGACCGTCGGGCTATGGCTACGCCGACGGCCTTCAGGTCTACGCCGACGGTTGCCAGCCGTCGGTGTCTTGGAGGATTCCCGTAGTGCCGCAAGGAGCCTGGACAATATAAATTTCTTCACGAATATACTCTTTGGCCTTGTCCATGATTAACTTTTGTGTGGCCGTAGGGCCTCTGAGATTAAAGGCAAATATTTCTCCCTGTAGAGTCACAGCATGTAAAAGATCATCCTTGTAGATGCAGTCATGAAAATATGACCGTCTCGGCAGACAGGTCCACTTGTCATCCCCTAACCAAGCAAATGAAAGTTGTCCATATGGATTGCGGTGGATGAGCACCACGATATAACGTTTTGCAGACGTATCATAAAATACAAACGCCTTGCGATAGAGGTGGTGCCGTAGCTCATCAAGATCAAAGGCCACAGGCGGGTTCTCGGCATCACTCCTGGTATTATACTTATACTCACTCCGGAAATAAGTGTCTTAGATTTGTCAAAAAATACATGAATCTTGACTTCTAGACTTGTTTCATGTCAAGATTCATGCATTTTTGACAAATCTAAGATACTATTTCCGGACGGAGGGAGTACAAGGCACCTGTTTCATCGAAAATGGCCGCTACAATCTCGAATGTGACCACGGATGGAAGAGTAATCTGTTCCATGGTGATAGGATTGAGAAGGTGCATCTCAGACCTATCATCAACAGTAACCAGCCAGCCATTTGAGCACCCGATCAAATATCTACGGTAGATAGGTGGCTCTGGCCTCTGGGAGAGTGAGCTTGTATGACCTCTTCTCCGCGAGGCTGGAGAGTCAGCTTGTATGATCTCTTCTCTGCAGATGTAGAGCAGGCACGGTGTCTGGGACCGTCTGTACTACTGAAGGTTGCATAGGGTGGTGTATGCGGAGCGCCAGGAGGGGCAGACAGAGCTAGCACGCACATGGTCAGGGATCTCCAGCAGGGTAAAAATATTCATCAGTATGTCCTGTGGCAGCTCCGGCAAATGTAACCTCCATCGGTGCTGGATGAATGCTGAATTTCTTGCGTAAAGTGGGAGAGAGACACATCAGCTTAGGGAAAGCTCGCAGGAGTCGCGAGGACAGATTTCTCGGCTGTACAGGCAGGAGGTTTCGTAATCGCTTCACCGTGGCTTTGCAAGAGGCCTCCATTGGAACAATAATCATAGAAGACGAATTGCTTTCTGCACTGCGGGGAGACCTTGCAAAGTTACACTACAGGAATGCGTCAAGACGCCGACGGCCGGATCGTACGCCGACGGCCAAATGTCGGGGCCGTCGGCATACAAGCCGAGCTAGGGCAGCCGCGCTACCGGCCGTCGGCGTATGAATCCCCATCGGCGTATGTATGAATCCCTGTCAGCGTATGAATCCCCGTCGACGTACAAACGCCGCCGTGACGGAAGACTCAAACCGTTATTCGACGCGCTGATACGCCACGGCGTACCTGTGTATTGATACGCCGACGGCATTGCCGTCAGAGTATACTTTTTTCTATTTTCAATTGAATATGAAATAATTCATATCTTTAAATCCGTAAATCAAAATTTAACAAATTAAATGTCTAAATCGATTAGAAAAATGAGAGGAATCTAAATATGACATCCATAAAATATTTTTCACCATGCACATGACATTTTGTAACATATGTTTGGTACTTGCTTAATTAAAAAAGTCAATTTTGACACTTAAAATATGGAAAATGATATTTACGAAAATATTTTGGAATTTTTTTTGGCAACAATGTTTTCCATACCAAGACACTCCTATGTGTCAAGTATGGTCACATTATCACAAACTATGGCATAGGGATGGCCATAACTTGGTCATTTGACGCGAAACCTATACATGTCTATAGATGATAGACCTTTTTGTGAAATATATTTTTTGAAATATTTGTCAAAACTCAAGTTTGTCATTTTTTTAGCAACTAGTACACATAAAAGACTCCATGTCAAAGGAATTCATTTTTTGAGTATTTTCTCAATTTCTTTTATTTTTGTGAAAAAACTGTCAAAATGACCGTCGTGCCTATTCATTGAAAGGGGTCACATTTTTCAAAACTATCGATGTTTCTGTGATAAATTCACTACTTTGGTACCTAGAAATGATTTTTGTAAAAAAATTAGACCAAACTATCACACACTTGTAGTTCAATTTCAATTACTTTTGGAAAATCAGCATAAAGTCATTTAAATAGGAATAATTAGGTAAAAATCGAGAAAATTCGTAATACTTGGGTATTATCCATAAAATATGTAGTACCCTTTGTGACAATAAGATTGGTGCCTTTTGCAACATATTTTTGGTATTTCCTCCATAACAAAAGTCATTTTTGGCACTTAAAAATGGAAAATGATATTTATAATAATAATTTAGAATTTGTTTTTGGCAACAATGTTTGCCATACCAAGATATGGATGTCATATTTGAATTCCTTTCATTTTTCTAATTGACATAGACATTTTATTTTTCAAATTTCGATTAACGGAATTAAAGATATGAATTATTCCATATTAAATGATTTTTAAATAAAAGTAAAATTAATTTTATTTTCATTTATTCAAAATATACTATTTTATATTCATTGTTACTTATTCAAATGATTTTTTTAAATTTAAACAATGAAAAAGTGTAACATCCTAACTCAGGGGTTAATATGATTGATATGATATAAGTATCAGTAAGTTCTCATTTCTCATTTGGAAGCTAATATTGAAGAAACTCAAAGGTTAAGCGTGCTTGGGCTGGAGCAATTTGAGGATGGGTGACCGAACGGAAACTTTGACCAGCGTAATTACTTTGACCTGTGATTAAATGTGTAATTAGAGATTTAGTATGTAGTTGAGTTAGAAATTTCGAAATAGAAAAAAAATAAGTTTAAAAGAATTCAAAATAATTCAAATTTTTTTTGCATTCATACGCCGACAGCAATGCCGTCGGCGTATGAGGGCTGACGGAACGGCTCAAAACGCCGTCTCGTGGGGCCCACCACACCGTACGCCGACGGGGTCGCATACGCCGACGGCGGATTGGGTACGCCGACGGCCAGACGCCGACGGCCGCCGTCGGCGTATCCATACGCCGACGGCATACGTGCATACGACGACGGCCGGGCCTCGCCTCGGGAAATACCACCAGTAGAGTCTGCAGAAGGTGTCGCTCAGTAGAGATGCTAGGCTCTAGATATGCGAGTGAGATACCCGCCCTCGGTCATGACCTGGGTTGAAGAAGGAATCTATGTTCTTAGAAGCAAAGAAAGAACTCCGGTATTCCGACCTTAGATTTTTGCTCCAAGAACGAAACAGACCCCTTGTCGAAGCCGTTTATGACAAGCTTCTCAGGATGACGGCGTTTTTTTAAGACAATTGGAAAGCTGCTTGCAACGTTTGATTGATCGCACGGAGCGCTGGTTTCTGCTCTACTTATAAGGAGCCTCTACGAGACCTCTGTCCTATTTTGATTGGGTGACGGGCAGCAATTCGGATTCGGATTTTATCAGAAAACGGAGTCAACAACAATCTGAATTGAATTTTATTTCTGCAGGAACTCCCTCTGTGTGCTTATCCGAATTGCCTCGCGGCAAAGGCTAGAGGGCGAAGCCTTGACCGGCAGCATGCAGCAAGGTGACACGAGGAACAGCAGCAGTGCGGCCGGCGGATCCGACGAGAGTATGGTTCTGCGGCGAGGGGCAGGACCGACCCTTTTCCCTTGAAAAAAGAGTGTTTCTGGGGAAACATGTAAACAGACGGATGGGGGCAACCTGAAACCTGCTTAAGAAACACGCACGAACTGAAGATAATGTACGTGAACTCTGGCTTGATTCCTTCAGAAACAACACTAGAATCTTCACACGAAGCAAAATAGCACGAGTATTATTTATATTTTCCAAATCTCAGACACAATAATATTTTCCTGTTACTGGTAGATGAACCCAACAATGCTAGCCTGATAGAACCACATGACCTCATGAGTGAAACAGAATATAAACACAAACAGCACATGAGAAGACGAACTGCGTTCAGATTTCTTTCACCAACGGGGATAGTCGGCCTGCACGTCCAACCATCCCACACAGTTAACAACAACATCCCCAGGTTTCTTTTCAACAGGGACATAACCCATCCACACAGTCAACAAGATCCAGTTCACGACGGCATAATTAACAAGGAAATTCAGCAAACACTACACTAGAGAGATTCAGAATTAGCTAGGGCGAGTCCCAAGGCCTCGGGAACGCAGGAGGAGAGAGATGCCCTGCAAGTTGGCTCCACAAGGGCGACCCCCCAGGTTATTCTACAAACAGCAATGGCCCGTAAGTTGAACAAAGTAGTTACTCGCCGAGCCTGAGCGATCACTGGTTGGTCAATCCCAGCCTGTCGAAGGGATGTTCGACACGTCGCCCCAGCCAGGAGGGAAGGTGTACTTCTGGCCATAGGCATCATCGACCGCAACATCGTCATTGGTTGCACACTGGCCATGTCGCACCTCGACATGCTGCTGCTGCTGCTGCTGCTGCTGTGCCTCCTCCTGAGGTTCTGTTCCTGCGCTGGGAGCTGAATGGTCGTCCTCATCTGGCCTCTCCTCAGACCATTCCAGTACTTTCTCGGTGGAAGATGGGGCATTGTCATGTCTGAAGCCACGGTCAGAGGGTTCCTGGTTGTACTCCCATCCGGCAGAAGGCTGGTCTCGGGTGTCACCGTATCCTGAGTATCCAAATTCTTCTTCTGGAGGAGGAAGTGTACATCCTTGATAAGAACCATTGTCTGCGCAGTACCTCAGGAGCTTATCCCAGTACCGATCCTGCAGTAGCGCTTATTAGTTTCACCAGAAACAGAAAAGGGGCATGATTCAAGAGGTGAGCCTGTACAAAGAAAATAGCTAGAGTGATACAGCAACACACCTTAGTGATAATGTGAGGGTTTCCTACTATGATGAGCAACGATCTGGCACGTGTTATTGCAACATTGAACCTCCGATGATTCGTCAGGAATCCCAGGTTGAAGAATTTGTCAATCTCGTTATGCTTTACGGTTGACCTGACTGTCGAGATGATAATTATTTCCCTTTCTTGGCCCTGGAATTGCTCAACACTTCCGACTCTCAGGTCAGGCATCTCTAAAGTCTCTAGGGCCCTCTTTATCTTGGCAACTTGTTGACGATATGGAGTGATGACTCCGATATCAGATTCACGAATATCACCATCCCTTGTCAGAGTCCTGATGATATTCACCACTTTACTAGCTTCGATTCTGTTGAACCATGATGGATTGTTGCCTTCTCTCTCATCGCATCCCTGAATGCCAACAAAAAGAACAGGGAACGACTTGTTGGGAAGACTAATGCAATCATAGACAGATGGCACTTCATCTCCCTTGCACGCAATCAGTTCACCACCGTAGAAAAGCTGCGATGGTAGCTCTAGGATGGCTGGATGGCACCGATAGTTCCTCAGTAACTTTGTCACGTAGTTTGGATCCTCTGAATGGTACTGCTCAAAGTCAGAGAGCAGCCTTTCCAGATACGATGTCCCCAAACCATCAGTATTCGCTTGTTTACAGAAAACCACCGGCCCTAATTGCTTCGGATCTCCTGCTAATACAACCACGGTGTCTCTTGCACACAAACTCGACAAAGGAACCATTGCTTCTGGTTCAGAAGATTGGCCAGACTCATCCAAAAAAATGTGTGTGAAATGCCCCCTACGGATACCCTCGGCCTGTAGGAATGATGAACTCATGTAGGTTGATATAACTATCTTGTACCGCATTAATGCTCGCATTGGAGGACACTTGAACACATTTTCTTCGAAGAAGCAGAACCGGAGAAAATCAGGATTAACATCATCATATTGACGACTAGGAGCATTTAGCCTAAAGATATCACTTGGGCGGATCAGATAGCTAGCAGATATCAGTTTTTCCAATACATGGTCAGCAGCAGTATTGGAAGGAGCACATATGAGAACATGTGCCCTCCTGTTGGATGTATAGAGCTGCAAAATGGCCTCAACAAGGGTCATGGTTTTGCCAGTTCCTGGAGGTCCATATATCACGTATGGTGGAACCCCTCGGCAGCCAAGTATCATCCCGACTGCATCAGCTTGCTCAGTGTTTATGTCAGGATTCAGAGGTTTAAATGGCACCTTCTTGACACTTCTATAACGTGATTGGGAGGGAAACAGAATGTCAGGTCCAATATGTTCTGCCTCGTGGATAGACTTGTAGAGCCTTCTCATGTTCAATCTATTATATGTGAACCTAACATCATACTTATTCCTGTCATGGTGAGCGGCGTGAAACTGATCATCAAATCTCAGAAATATCTCATCAGCTTCAACCCTGTGAATGAAACCCTGAAGAAGAACAAATCAAGATTTGTGAATATCATTTGAGCCTGAATACCTTGTTTTTAAGAATGGCCAACAGATATTTGAATGCCAAAGGAAAAAACACTAACTTGATAAGGCCGATCATTACTTCCAGCATGTCTGGCGACTATAAAATCTCCATGGACTAGTGAAGGCCTTTTTTCTGCCAAACCAGGGACCACAAGAGATAAATCATTACCCCTCCTTCTCATCGAGACACGCTCCATGTCATATGATCTCATCTCCTCCTGCGAGTGGGCATCTTAAATTAGCAAACAAGGATAAAAGCTTAACATGTCAGACTACTACATGTGTTACCTCCAAATTAATTTCTTCCATGACTAAAAGAGTGCTAAAGAATTTCGCATAGTTTATCATGCTCAGCTCTTCAGATAGGACATCAGGTCTCTGTTTACACTCAATGAGCTCACGGATTTCTACAGGTATTGCAAACTGAGGTAACTTATACTTGAATCCTTGAGTGTGCTGCCGAACCGGCCGGCTACCTGGCACAAATGTAGTAGAGTCAAAGTTCTTCCGTTGAGTGCCGCGTCCCCTGGAATAAGGTTTATCAGAAAATAAGGCCATTGAAACATTATCATCGGCCAATAGAAAAGCCACACGCTCAATCTTCTCGTCCCCAATATCAACATGCACTATTGATGTATGTAAACCAATTTCTTTTGGCATACAGGATAGCCAGATTGTTAGAGTTTGTCCAGGCTGAAGTGTACGATCTTCCACAGAAGTCAAACCAAGAAAAGCCTTCTTTGCCTCTTCATCAGCATCATTCGATGGTGGTCTCATCATTGATAACAAAAAACTATCTTCTGGATTTGAAGAGAAAATTCTAACACTCCACAAGTTTACAGGTTCGGAAGAGGTATTCTCTATGCAAATTGTATCTGCGGATGTTTCTCCAACAAGGACAGATTTAGGATTGCCGTTCACAAAAGGGAAAGGAGTCGTAACAACCACAGGACCATCCTCAGATTGATAATCCTGAAGAGTGCTATCATTCTGAAAATCCATGAACTCTACTTCTGGCTTATCACCAGCCACTGAAAATTCATCATCCGAATGATTCCCCATCTTGATTCTGATATACCAAAAATGTTGTAACAAATTAGTATTAGCCCATTGAGCAAAAAGAAACATTCTGACTTAAGTTTGCAATAAGAAAGCCATTCAAGGGTCATCTAAAGACCAAGATAATATGGATAACAAGCATATGATTTTTTATCATTTTTCGGCAATGCATGTGAACTGATATCATAACCAAACATTATATACAGCATTACTATCGTAGATAGCAATGGAGATAGTAGTGATCATCATCGTTCGAGCGAGGGTTGGCGGCTAGGCTATGACAACGCTACTCCCTGCCAACTGAGCAGCGGCCCCTTATTAAAATATTTACATTATTTGTGAACTGAATACTTTCCACACATAATGGAACAAAAATCATATACCACATACACGTCAATATGAATTTCTTTCCTTTAGTCGTACTCGCTACAGTCCACATCACAGATACAAATTTCCCACCCGATAGGCCTACTGACAGAGGCAATTTTGTGACAACACTATTTTCCTTCTTTGTGCAAGACGGCATGATGAAGAAACTAGGCAATTACACTACATCATGTCATATTTAAGTGTACTCTTAACATCCCCATGAGAACAGAGTTGGCGGGAGTGCCACCCACCCAGTCTAGAAATCAGATGTTCACTCGTTACAGTGAAGGCTAGATCTCCTGACCATAATTAGAAGGGGCAAATCTACACATCCCAATCATTCCACCACTGTTTCTCCTAAAACAGGACGAGAACTTCCATAGGCATGCAGCAGCACAAACCGACTCTCAGATATATCTCCTCCCTAATCACAGCATATACTGGATCTAGCAGGTGAGCCGGGTGCGCACCCAGAAATTGTGGAGGCTAATGGTTTTTTTTTTTTTTACTCACACCTCAAATCCCAATCGGCAAAGACTGCGGAGGCGGCAGAGACGGCAGGAGCGCGATGTCGCCGACGAGGAAGAACGGTACCTGCGATAGCGGCGACACGCGTGAGAGGCGGGCGGGGGTGTTTGGGTGGGTGGGGCCGTAGGGCGGGATTGAGGCGGCAGCTGTAGGGCCGGTGGTGGCCGGCGGTAGACTACAAGAGAGATTCAGACCGGCGGTAGATCAGCACCGAGAGGAGGAAGAACAAATTCAAGGTGCGGGAAAGAGGGGCAGTGGATCAAGAACTCGCAATGCAGCGTAAATCAAGAAAAAGAAGGGGAGCGAGAGGGAATAATCACCACATATAAAATCGAAAGCGAGTTGGTGCTTGGGAAAGATACTGGTACCTTTAGACTAGGGTCAATAATTCACTGTCCTCGCGGACGCAGGGCCGACAATCGGGTAGGCCGACGATCGGAGAGGCAGGAATCTCGCCGGATTGGACTAGAGCTCGGCCGATGGGGCGGCGGTTGGAGGTGGGAGGGGCATGAGCGGGTTTATGCGGGGGTTGATGGCTCTCTCTGAGCCCAGGGAATCTCTATCATCAAGTTCTGGCCTTGATGGTTCCTCTTCAGATTGGTAAGCACATTGAAGGGCGTTGGACTGGGAATGGACGGATGAGATGAACCATCACGCAGCATCTGCTGTCCCATGGGTACAATGTTATCTACCACCACAAACTTGTGAAGACCTCGATGAGAGTTGGGAGCACTCATAGTCATTGTGCATAGCTGAATCGTGATTATGTTTTATTTTACAGTATTTGAAAAATCGTCACGAGCGCGGATTCTTGTCCGAGCTAAGCCTTTTTGTTTTACATTTGTTCAACTCCCGCGAGAACCTCATAATTTACTTGATTTTCGCGGTTAAAATCGTGGAGTGGCAATAAGGGGGTCTGGCAGACGCGGGACCCCCTCCAAAAATACAAAATAATTTATATCATATATTACCTATGCCGGGAAAGGTTATTGAGCAGCTTAAAGTGTTGTACTTTTCATAAATGTTGTTTGTGTTGTAATTTTCATATGTTTTGAAGCAATGTGTTGGATTTATGAATTTAATCAAGAAGACAATTAAATTATGGAGCCCATACCATAAGATCCTAGATTCGCCACTAACATGACTACATAAAACTTCAGTTGACTAACATACAAATGAGAGCCACAAATTCCAAGAGTTGAAAATTTTGGGTTTTACTATTAGAATTATTTTTGGCTTTCATGAATGGCGAGTAAAAGTTCTTGGTATGGCTATGCAGTGACCGATGAACTAGGGGAGGAGAGAGCTAGTTGGAAAGCTGTAGCATGGTCGGAAACCGATGATATGGAGAACAGGGGAAATATCACGCTACCACGAATTTTTTTCAAGGGCGGTCAGATTTGCTATACCTGGTATGTCTGTTTTTCGCACCTAATCTGGAAAAAACTGTTATTTTCCGTGCCAGGGGCTTATCCGGGATCTGCTAGAGATGTTGTAAGATGTTGCAATGCCTAGTCTCTAAAAATTACAAGATAGTTAAGATAATGTTTTCACTTGTTTGGTGGCTGTAGCATATAAATATCAAGAACTAGCTAGATGATCTTAAAAACCATTTTCTCCACCATTTGACAGTTGGCACACGCTTCTCGATCGAATTTGATCCAGTTAGGTAAGTGTTTATTTACGCCAATAGGTGATGCACGCACATCACAAAGATGTGGCGATGATCATTACGGTTTACGAATGATACCTAAGAATCTTACATCTTCAATATTGAGATAGGCAACGAAGATACTCGTCGTATGATAGGTAGGACTCTTTGCTAGTATGAACATGTTCTTAGCTATGCGCTATAAATTGTACCCGATTTCATCTTACAAGATATGGCCCATAAGGGATGGTTGGTACCTTTCTCTTCAAAACCATTTGTCTCTTTATACTACCCGGTTCCCTCACAGTAAAATTTCAGTTTGATATCCGCCGGTCAACATT
The DNA here is from genome assembly GCA_947311845.1 of Poa pratensis. NCBI lineage: Eukaryota > Viridiplantae > Streptophyta > Magnoliopsida > Poales > Poaceae > Poa > Poa pratensis. The sequence continues at coordinate 11,462,139 of CAMZMU010000064.1, forward strand.
GGTCGCTGGAGATTAGAAGCAATTGAAGGTCCATGTTGCGAACCTGAGCAAAGCTATACCCCCTCTGTGCGGTTACAAATGATTTTGTCTTAAGCTAAACTCTCCTAATGATCAACTAAGGTTGCAGTACTTAGGACATGAAATTGATGGGGTTCGCAGCAGAAAACAATAATTTTCTAACTATCGCAACACTGAAAACTAGTCAGGATCTATCTATCTAGTAATGATGTAACGGAGAAGTTATCGGACACGTACCCTCGTAGACCGATAAGCGGGAAATACGCTCCCGCACAAGCATTGCCGATAAAGACGTACGTAGCCGACCTCAAGGTCGCGAAGAACTTGGCGCGACGAAGGAGGAGACGGCGCAACGACGATGCTCCGGTGCCGAGCCTGAGTGTACGGCACCTCCGAGTACTCGCACACGTACGGACCTTGACGATGACCTCTGGGCTCCCCGATCCAGCCGAGATAGCGGAAGCGAGAACTTCGAGCGGAATCCCGCAGCACAACGGCGAGCCTGAGTGTACGGCACCTCCGAGTACTCGCACACGTACGGACCTTGACGATGACCACCGAGCTCCCCGATCCAGCCGAGATAGCGGAAGTGAGAACTTCGGGTGGAATCCCGCAGCACAACGGCGTACTGCGGTATATAGGTCTCACGTATACGCAGTCTAATGTGGGACCGCATATGCCGAGAGATGGAGAGGGTGGAAGTCATACGCTGTGCAGCTTTACAGATATAATCTCACCGAGTGGGCCCAGAGTATCTTTCCATCACACGGATGAACAAATCCCGCTCTTGATCACTCGCCCCGACCACTTCCTTCCAATACCCGAAAGTGTAACATTTATTGTCACACTATATAAGACATGATGTTTGATGCAATCAAAGTATTTTCCAGAAGCAGCGACTTGATATAATCTCACGGTCTAAGGAATAAGCTATCATGTTACTTTACTATTGCAGTGTTGAACTTAGTGATACGATCCTTTTGCAATACTTTGGTGGGTAATGTCCATCAAATTATTCTACTAATAAAATGACTCCATCATCAACTGTTATGAATCAATATGATCGGGAAATCACGATCATCCATTGACTGATGGACTAGTTTATATAGAGGCTTAACTAGGGACTCTGGTTTGTTTACATACCACACGTGTATTAACAATTCCGATTAATACAGTTATAGCATGGTATAAAACTAATTACAACTTAATGAGATAATGCGATAAATACTTATTATTTATTTGCCTCTAGGGCATATCTCCAACAGTCTCCCACTTGCACTAGATTACAAATAAACCAGCTGCATTTTATACCAATCATACAACCTTATCTATTATAAGCGTTTATGATAATGCTGCTTGTGGAAGAGGTTTCCTTCGGCCAGAACCTTTCATAACCATAAGTTCTTTGCGAATCATTGACATCACCTTGTTTGATATCATCATGCTATCTTTATAACAAATATATATTTTGGCAACTAAGTGAGACTTTGTTTCCCTGCGCTTACTCTGATCCTATATCAGTTAATTGCATTAAAACACACTCAGCTTAGAGAATACATTTTTCTACCAATCCTATGTAATTTCGCAGTATCTATATACTTTTATATTTACCTAAGTAGATCCTGACATTCTATTGTCAGCCTAATGCCAATCCTATATGACTTGATCCTTATTTCCTTCTGTCATCTAGGTTGATCCTTTTAACATAACATTTGTTAAACTCATCATCCTCTACAGACTTGAAATAACCACATATCCTCAGTTTTTTTAAACAATGAAGGATATTCTTGGTTTCACTAACAGTGAACATAAATTCACCTCAGTACTTGTTCTTCTTGTAAGAACACTAGTCATATCATGTCGAGTATATAATATGGTTCCATATGCTGCCACCTTATCATGGCATAGAGGTGCAACATATTTTACAACCATGATTATTTTCTCTAGATTTACAAGGACTATTTCCTTGTTACGTCTTATTCTGACCTTTCAGAATCTAATCTAGAAAAACACCTCGATTTCTATTTTAAACTTCTAATCTATTCAAATAGACACTGATGTTTTTAAACATATATGACTTTATTGTAATTCCATAATTACTCCTAATTCATTTCCTAGTACCATCTACTATATGTCATTTACATATAAGCACCTGACTTAGCTCCCACTCAAAATGTCAATTACATTTGAGATTGTGTAACTTATGATGCTCCCACTCAAAATGTCAATCACATCTCATATTGTGTAGCCCACAAGCTCCCACTTAATAATACGTCACTTGCATATTAATATGGTGAGCTGTCCTACTCCCACTTAAATTATACAAATATAATTTCTTTCGATATTTCGGTCAATACCGAAATCCATTGATCATTCATCAATTCGAAAATTCCAAACACGATGTATTATACTTGTCTAATACAAATCCAAAAGACTTAGGCATGTCTACATCCAATGCAGTCAAACAATTTTGATTTTGTCCAAGACATTCTCTATGACAAAATTAGCTTTATGTCCTTCTCACAGTTCCATTCTTTTCACACAACCTGTCATGTGAAAAATCAAGTAATCTTTTACTTAATAAGATTCAAGCAACATTTACTACCATAATCTTAAATGCAACCTTTTGGATTTATGACTCTTTAGTCATGATTCGAATTTGGTATCACCTTAATTTCTTTGTATTTCGTAGGTATCCCTTGTTCTAGTAACAAGATTATTAAATCATGAATATTAATCTGTGACCGGACAGAAAATATTCTTCAATGCCTACTTTTATAAAAAGCTCCTTATTTGAAAACATTATGATCTTTTATCATCATTTTTCATTTCCATCTGTAGAGTTTTTGTCACCGGACATGTTCCGAAAACATTATCTCTCACATAATGCGAACAAGGTCAATTACCTCATATAAGCTTTTACTTTATTTCATATCCTTTCTTGAAACTTGTTTTCAATAAATCACCAAGTTAGCAATACTAGTTTTGCCCTCGTCGGTGTTTGCCATATGAAACATATATTCACTCCTATGAATATTTTACAAAGAACTATTTCGTATATAGTTTCGTATTATCATATAATCCTATAAACCACGACACTTAACATATTGTCGTTTATACGAATTTTAGGTGAAGATTTCAAAATAAGGGAGTTTACTAATTTTAACAAAAACATTCTACGTAACATCTAACTTTTAAGAGATACCTTTTAAGACCATACTTTATTCAAAATAGAGTATGATTATAATATTCACATAAATCAACATGCTTGATGTATTATAATATTATAATTTGTGAACCGAAATTTCACAAGTCTTCTATGATAAAATAAATCTTTAAAATCTTTGTTATTATAATCCAATTATAATAGCCCGATTTTATATCCTTCTTTTCTCCGAAAAATCCTTTTGATCTAATCAAATAATTTCAGACAATTGTATCTTTTAGCAAATACCTTTCATTTACTTAGAATACAATAAAAGGTTACAATAATAATTTTCACTACTCAATTTAATTTAACAATCATCTTGCATGATTTCAAATTAAATTTCTTCTCATATTGACATATCAATATTTTCAATCATCATGTCGTATGCAAATACACAAGATCAAAATATCCAAATATTTGCAACACTAATATGATTAAAATTCGGTAGTGTATATAATTATTGACTTAGGATATTTATTTTAGCAATTATATCCACTGCGCTATCATTGAGATTAATACACGAATAACTTGTTCATAATCGAAATGTGACCATAAGAAACTTTATTCATAATAAAACAACTTGCTTGTTCCCTTACAAATATGAATAACTTGTCTCACCGAATGCAAGACACACTTATTACAATCACTCTCAAAATCGATTACAAAAACTCTTATTCAAAAACTACTAATCAAAAACTGATAACTATGGGCTTGAAACTCCTTGGCCATCAACTCTTTTGCTTGCCATCATTCCGCAACATCATGTCGTACTCTGCGCTATCCTGTTATATTCTGGTGCTGTTTCAATAAAACAGAACATAAGCATCAAATACTTTAATATTAACAAGTGCAAGAAATAACATTTATAACTTGTATATCAAATATACCTTGCGTGTCATCAATTTCTCCTTCAATGGGTTCCACCTTCACATCTTTGATTTCAACCAGGAAATCATTGAAGAGGAGTGATCACTCTTAATCACATATTCATCGACAAGCTCCTTATAGCTAGGAGGTAGAGAACGCAACACTGCCTATTGCAAAAGTATCCGCCATCCAGTAGCCACTATTTGTGAGATCATCGTGAATGTCAAACATCCTACACAAATGTGTTTCCAAGCAGGTATGTTCTTCCATCTTGAGTGAAAGAAAATTATCCAGCTGCCTGAACTGCTCAAGTTTCACTCGGTCTACAAACCAAGTTTTAAGAGCATTTATCATCACAAAAGGCTCCATGTGGCGAAACTCATTTTTCAACTCATGATCCATGCAGCCGAACATCATGTACTGAACACTCATGAAGATGTCACGACGTTGACGAAAATCTTCTTTCGCCTCTGCACTTGCGGAGTTTCCTGGGTTATCTCCTAAGAATTCTTCTATCACGTAAGAAATGTCGTTTTGGTAGAGGACGCCTTTCAGGTTTCTGTACCACGTCATGAAGTTGGATCCATCGTTTCGGAGATTTCCTTTTCTAATAAAATGATTGAACTCAAGACTTTCTTCCTTAGGGTAAGGCATGATCTACAGAGATAATTTGCAAAGAACGGATAAGGCTAAGTTTTAATAATTTGAGTTCATTTAATAATCACATTATCAAACACACTCCACTAAGAAAATCATCCCTAAAAATCTTAGTGATTACACGATCCTAATCCACTACACTGCCCCCCATCAACAAGGCCGACAACATAATTTCAAAGGTAGGCAACGAAGTACCAATCGCAACAATCATGCGACTCATGCTTCGATCTTTCGATCTCCCGTGTTCCGAGGCTATGTCTGTACATACTAGGCTCGCCAATCTGACCTTAGTGTATTTGCGTGTGCAACGTGGCTTACACCCACTGTATGCGAACGAAGAGACGAGTGTAACCGCAATGCGGCGTACCCCGTAACGTAGAACTTTATTGGTGGTGCACACTAAGGGAGAACACAATTTTGGTATTTAATTAGGGATCATCCTATTATTGCTACCGTTGTATATCTTAATATAAGCAATCAAATAGGATGCACACACAACAAACAATATCAAAATAATGTAATGAAGTGCGATATGACATGGCCCATGCGCCTTGGTCTCCATGGCGCGCCCCGGCGGTGCTCCGAGTCTACGGCGCCACCTTTTGCCTCCGATAACATAAAACTTACCGTACCATGTCATATTAAAATGCCCCACTGCAAAACAAAGTTAGACGCTTTCTACTTAACTTTTGCATGTTTTACGTGGCTGCTAGGGCTTTCGTGAAAGAACCGTTTCTTACCTACGAACATACAACCACAACAGCGATTAAATAATTGTCTCTATTACACCCTTTTCAGGGCCCTCCATTGAAAATGCTAAGCCATCTAAAGAGAGAGAAACAGACACCCGCTAGCCGCATATATGGTACAAGCCATATGTCAGTTGCGGAACCAGTCTCGCGTAAGCGTACGCGTAAGGTCGGTCCGGGCCGCTTCATCAACTCGATGCCGACGACATTAGCAAGTGCACGTGAGAGGGTAACAATTATAGAATCGATGCCCACATTCAAATGTGTTCTAACCGTACCAGCAATATCACGCATAGATCGGCTCTGATACCACTGATGGGGTTTGCAGCAGAAAACAATAATTTTCTAACTATCGCAACACAAAACTAGCCAGGATCTATCTATCTAGTAATGCTGTAACGGAGAAGTTATCGGCACACGTACCCTCGTAGACGATAAGTGGGAAATACGCTCCCGCACAAGCGTTGCCGATGAAGACGTACTCCGACTCAAGGTCGGTCTTCCCCGGGAACCCTTGTTCTTGCCGGAACCTTTCCGGAACCTCTTTTCTCTATAACTAAATAATTCCGATGTTTCCAAAATGTTCTCCAAGCGTCGTCAAGACCTTAAGTGTGTTACCCTACGGTTCGGGAATACTCCAGACATGGTCGAGACCCTTCGCTCGCCAATGACCGTCAGGGAGCCCTGGATGACTGTGACGGCCCCTGTGTATTCCAGAATAAATCGTCGTTGAACCGTTAACATGATATGTTCATTCCCTTTGTTCCATCGATACTACCTTTGTCCGAGATACGATCGGCAATATCCTATGTTGTGTTTTATCTCGTTACCGACAAGGTTGATTTAACTCGTTCCGTGATATTATATCTCCAATGACCTAGTCATAAGCCGCGCAGCTTTACAGATATAATCTCACCGAGTGGGCCGAGAGTATCTTTCCATCACACGGATGAACAAATCCCGCTCTTGATCACTCGCCCCGACCACTTCCTTTCAATACCCGAAAGTGTCACCTTTATTGTCACACTATATAAGACATGACGTTTGATGCGATCAAAGTATCTTCCAGAAGCATCGACATGATATAATCTCACAGTCTAAGGAATAAGCTATCACGTTACTTTCCTATTGCAGTGTTGAACTTAGTGATACGATCCTTTTGCAATACTTTGGTGGGTAATGTCCATCAAATTATTCTAATAATATGACTCCATCATCAACTGTTATGAATCAATATGATCGGGAAATCACGATCATCGATTGACCGATGGACTAGTTTATATAGATGCTTAACTAGGGACTCTGGTTTGTTTACATACCACACGTGTATTGACAATTCCGATTAATACAGTTATAGCATGGTATAAAACTAATTATAAACTTAATGAGATAATGCGATAAATACTTATTATTTATTTGCCTCTAGGGCATATCTCCAACAGAAATTAGTACATTATCAATCTATATTTCACGATGGATCAGGTGATATTAATTCGCTGTTATAAATGTTGCTACCTTTTTTCTACGAAGCTGGTCTAATCTTCTTTTTTTGGAGTTAAAACAAAATCTAAACATATAGTTATTCAGTTATCTATCTATACTTCTTATGAGGGTGTTGATGGCTCACTCTGAGCCCAGGGGATCTCTATCATCAAGTTCTGGCATTGATGGTTCCTCTTCAGATTGGTAAGCACATTGAAGGGCGTTGGACTGGGAATGGATGGATGAGATGAACCATCACGCAGCATCTGCTGTCCCATGGGTACAATGTTATCTACCACCACAAACTTGTGAAGAGGTCGATGAGAGTTGGGAGCACTCATAGTCATTGTGCATAGTTGAATCGTGATTATGTTTTATTTTACAGTATACCTATATTGGTTTCAAAAAATCATCACGAGCGCAGGATTCTTGTCCGAGCTAAGCCTTTTTGTTTTACATTTGTTCAACTCCCGCGAGAACCTCATAATTTACTTGATTTTCGCGGTTAAAATTGTGGAGTGGCAATAAGGGGGTCGGGCAGACGCGGGACCCCCTCCAAAAATACAAAATAATTTATATCATATATTACCTATGCAGGCAAAGGTTATTGAGCAGCTTAAAATGTTGTACTTTTCATAAATGTTGTTTGTGTTGTAATTTTCATATGTTTTGAAGCAATGTGTTGGATTTATGAATTTAATCAAGAAGACAATTAAATTATGGAGCCCATACGATAAGATCCTAGATTCGCCACTAACATGACTACATAAAACTTCAGTTGACTAACATACAAATGAGAGCCACAAATTCCAAGAGTTGAAAATTTTGGGTTTTACTATTAGAATTATTTTTGGCTTTCATGAATGGCGAGTAAAAGTTCTTGGTATGGCTATGCAGTGACCGATGAACTAGGGGAGGAGAGAGCTAGTTGGAAAGCTGTAGCATGGTCGAAAACCGATGATATGGAGAACAGGGGGAAATATCACGCTACCACGATTTTTTTTCCGGGGCGGTCAGATTTGCTATAACTGGTATGTCCATTTTTTCGCACCCAATCCGGAAAAAACTGTTATTTTCCGTGCCAGGGGCTTATCCGGGATATGCTAGAGATGCTGTAAGATGTTGCAATGCTTAGTCTCTAAAAATTACAAGATAGTTAGGATAATGTTTTTCACTAGTTTGGTGGCTGCAGCATATAAATATCAAGAACTAGCTAGATGATCTTAAAAACCATTTTCTCCACCATTTGACAGTTGGCACACGCTTCTCGGTCGAATTTGATCCAGTTAGGTAAGTGTTTATTTATGCCAATAGGTGCTGCACGCACATCACAAAGATGTGGCGATGATCATTACGGTTTACGAATGATACCTAAGAATCTTACATCTTCAATATTGAGATAGGCAACGAAGATACTCATCGTATGGTAGGTAGGATTCCTTGCTAGTATGAACATGTTCTTAGCTATGCGCTGTAAATTGTACCCGATTTCATCTTACAAGATATGGCCCATAAGTGATGGTTGGTACCTTTCTCTTCAAAACCATTTGTCTCTTTATACTACCCGGCTCCCTCACAGTAATATTTCAGTTTGATATCCGCCGGTCAACATTGGTCGATGGAGATTAGAAGCAATTGAAGGTCCATGTTGCGAACCTGGGCAAAGCTATACCCCCTCTGTGCGGTTACAAATGATTTTGTCTTAAGCTAAACTCTCCTAATGATCAACTAAGGTTGCAGTACTTAGGACATGAAATTGATGGGGTTCGCAGCAGAAAACAATAATTTTCTAACTATCGCAACATTGAAAACTAGTCAGGATCTATCTATCTAGTAATGATGTAACGGAGAAGTTATCGGACACGTACCCTCGTAGACCGATAAGCGGGAAATACGCTCCCGCACAAGCGTTGCCGATAAAGACGTACGTAGCCGACCTCAAGGTCGCGAAGAACTTGGCGCGACGAAGGAGGAGACGGCGCAACGACGATGCTCCGGTGCCGAGCCTGAGTGTACGGCACCTCCGAGTACTCGCACACGTACGGACCTTGACGATGACCTCCGGGCTCCCCGATCCAGCCGAGATAGCGGAAGCGAGAACTTCGAGTGGAATCCCGCAGCACAACGGCGAGCCTGAGTGTACGGCACCTCCGAGTACTCGCACACGTACGGACCTTGACGATGACCACCGAGCTCCCCGATCCAGCCGAGATAGCGGAAGTGAGAACTTCGGGTGGAATCCCGCAGCACAACGGCGTACTGCGGTATATAGGTCTCACGTATACGCAGTCCAAACGTGGGACCGCATATGCCGAGAGATGGAGAGGGTGGAAGTCATACGCTATGCAGCTTTACAGATATAATCTCACCGAGTGGGCCCAGAGTATCTTTCCATCACACGGATGAACAAATCCCGCTTTGATCACTCGCCCCGACCACTTCCTTCCAATACCCGAAAGTGTAACATTTATTGTCACACTATATAAGACATGATGTTTGATGCAATCAAAGTATTTCCAGAAGCAGCGACTTGATATAATCTCACGGTCTAAGGAATAAGCTATCATGTTACTTTACTATTGCAGTGTTGAACTTAGTGATACGATCCTTTTGCAATACTTTGGTGGGTAATGTCCATCAAATTATTCTGCTAATAAAATGACTCCATCATCAACTGTTATGAATCAATATGATCGGGAAATCACGATCATCCATTGACTGATGGACTAGTTTATATAGAGGCTTAACTAGGGACTCTGGTTTGTTTACATACCACACGTGTATTAACAATTCCGATTAATACAGTTATAGCATGGTATAAAACTAATTACAGACTTAATGAGATAATGCGATAAATACTTATTATTTATTTGCCTCTAGGGCATATCTCCAACAGTCTCCCACTTGCACTAGATTACAAATAAACCAGCTGCATTTTTATACCAATCATACAACCTTATCTATTATAAGCGTTTATGATAATGCTGCTTGTGGAAGAGGTTTCCTTCGGCCAGAACCTTTCATAACCATAAGTTCTTTGCGAATCATTGACATCACCTTGTTTGATATCATCATGCTATCTTTATAACAAATATATATTTTTGGCAACTAAGTGAGACTTTGTTTCCCTGCGCTTACTCTGATCCTATATCAGTTAATTGCATTAAAACACACTCAGCTTAGAGAATACATTTTTCTACCAATCCTATGTAATTTCGCAGTATCTATATACTTTTATATTTACCTAAGTAGATCCTGACATTCTATTGTCAGCCTAATGCCAATCCTATGATGACTTGATCCTTATTTCCTTCTGTCATCTAGGTTGATCCTTTTAACATAACATTTGTTAAACTCATCATCCTCTACAGACTTGAAATAACCACATATCCTCAGTTTCTTTTAAACAATGAAGGATATTCTTGGTTTCACTAACAGTGAACATAAATTCACCTCAGTACTTGTTCTTCTTGTAAGAACACTAGTCATATCATGTCGAGTATATAATATGGTTCCATATGCTGCCACCTTATCATGGCATAGAGGTGCAACATATTTTACAACCATGATTATTTTCTCTAGATTTACAAGGACTATTTCCTTGTTACGTCTTATTCTGACCTTTCAGAATCTAATCTAGAAAAACACCTCGATTTCTATTTTAAACTTTCTAATCTATTCAAATAGACACTGATGTTTTTAAACATATATGACTTTATTGTAATTCCATAATTACTCCTAATTCATCTTCCTAGTACCATCTACTATATGTCATTTACATATAAGCACCTGACTTAGCTCCCACTCAAAATGTCAATTACATTTGAGATTGTGTAACTTATGATGCTCCCACTCAAAATGTCAATCACATCTCATATTGTGTAGCCCACAAGCTCCCACTTAATAATACGTCACTTGCATATTAATATGGTGAGCTGTCCTACTCCCACTTAAATTATACAAATATAATTTCTTTCGATATTTCGGTCAATACCGAAATCCATTGATCATTCATCAATTCGAAAATTCCAAACACGATGTATTATACTTGTCTAATACAAATCCAAAAGACTTAGGCATGTCTACATCCAATGCAGTCAAACAATTTTGATTTTGTCCAAGACATTCTCTATGACAAAATTAGCTTTATGTCCTTCTCACAGTTCCATTCTTTTCACACAACCTGTCATGTGAAAAATCAAGTAATCCTTTTACTTAATAAGATTCAAGCAACATTTACTACCATAATCTTAAATGCAACCTTTTGGATTTATGACTCTTTAGTCATGATTCGAATTTGGTATCACCTTAATTTCTTTGTATTTCGTAGGTATCCCTTGTTCTAGTAACAAGATTATTAAATCATGAATATTAATCTGTGACCGGACAGAAAATATTCTTCAATGCCTACTATTTATAAAAAGCTCCTTATTTGAAAACATTATGATCTTTTATCATCATTTTTCATTTCCATCTGTAGAGTTTTTGTCACCGGAGCATGTTCCGAAAACATTATCTCTCACATAATGCGAACAAGGTCAATTACCTCATAAGCTTTTACTTTATTTCATATCCTTTCTTGAAACTTGTTTTCAATAAATCACCAAGTTAGCAATACTAGTTTTGCCCTCGTCGGTGTTTGCCATATGAAACATATATTCACTCCTATGAATATTTTACAAAGAACTATTTCGTATATAGTTTCGTATTATCATATAATCCTATAAACCACGACACTTAACATATTGTCGTTTATACGAATTTTAGGTGAAGATTTCAAAATAAGGGAGTTTACTAATTTTAACAAAAACATTCTACGTAACATCTAACTTTTAAGAGATACCTTTTAAGACCATACTTTATTCAAAATAGAGTATGATTATAATATTCACATAAATCAACATGCTTGATGTATTATAATATTATAATTTGTGAACCGAAATTTCACAAGTCTTCTATGATAAAATAAATCTTTAAAATCTTTGTTATTATAATCCAATTATAATAGCCCGATTTTATATCCTTCTTTTCTCCGAAAAATCCTTTTGATCTAATCAAATAATTTCAGACAATTGTATCTTTTAGCAAATACCTTTCATTTACTTAGACATACAATAAAAGGTTACAATAATAATTTTCACTACTCAATTTAATTTAACAATCATCTTGCATGATTTCAAATTAAATTTCTTCTCATATTGACATATCAATATTTTCAATCATCATGTCGTATGCAAATACACAAGATCAAAATATCCAAAATATTTGCAACACTAATATGATTAAAATTCGGTAGTGTATATAATTATTGACTTAGGATATTTATTTTAGCAATTATATCCACTGCGCTATCATTGAGATTAATACACGAATAACTTGTTCATAATCGAAATGTGACCATAAGAAACTTTATTCATAATAAAACAACTTGCTTGTTCCCTTACAAATATGAATAACTTGTCTCACCGAATGCAAGACACACTTATTACAATCACTCTCAAAATCGATTACAAAAACTCTTATTCAAAAACTACTAATCAAAAACTGATAACTATGGGCTTGAAACTCCTTGGCCATCAACTCTTTTGCTTGCCATCATTCCGCAACATCATGTCGTACTCTGGCTATCCTGTTATATTCTGGTGCTGTTTCAATAAAACAGAACATAAGCATCAAATACTTTAATATTAACAAGTGCAAGAAATAACATTTATAACTTGTATATCAAATATACCTTGCGTGTCATCAATTTCTCCTTCAATGGGTTCCACCTTCACATCTTTGATTTCAACCAGGAAATCATTGAAGAGGAGTGACTCACTCTTAATCACATATTCATCGACAAGCTCCTTATAGCTAGGAGGTAGAGAACGCAACACTGCCTGTATTGCAAAAGTATCCGCCATCCAGTAGCCACTATTTGTGAGATCATCGTGAATGTCAAACATCCTACACAAATGTGTTTCCAAGCAGGTATGTTCTTCCATCTTGAGTGAAAGAAAATTATCCAGCTGCTGAACTGCTCAAGTTTCACTCGGTCTACAAACCAAGTTTTAAGAGCATTTATCATCACAAAAGGCTCCATGTGGCGAAACTCATTTTTCAACTCATGATCCATGCAGCCGAACATCGTGTACTGAACACTCATGAAGATGTCACGACGTTGACGAAAATCTTCTTTCGCCTCTGCACTTGCGGAGTTTCCTGGGTTATCTCCTAAGAATTCTTCTATCACGTAAGAAATGTCGTTTTGGTAGAGGACGCCTTTCAGGTTTCTGTACCACGTCATGAAGTTGGATCCATCGTTTCGGAGATTTCCTTTTCTAATAAAATGATTGAACTCAAGACTTTCTTCCTTAGGGTAAGGCATGATCTACAGAGATAATTTGCAAAGAACGGATAAGGCTAAGTTTATAATAATTGAGTTTATTTAATAATCACATTATCAAACACACTCCACTAAGAAAATCATCCCTAAAAATCTTAGTGATTACACGATCCTAATCCACTACACTGCCCCCCATCAACAAGGCCGACAACATAATTTCAAAGGTAGGCAACGAAGTACCAATCGCAACAATCATGCGACTCATGCTCGATCTTTCGATCTCCCGTGTTCCGAGGCTATGTCTGTACATACTAGGCTCGCCAATCTGACCTTAGTGTATTTGCGTGTGCAACGTGGCTTACACCCACTGTATGCGAACGAAGAGACGAGTGTAACCGCAATGCGGCGTACCCCGTAACGTAGAACTTTATTGGTGGTGCACACTAAGGGAGAACACAATTTTGGTATTTAATTAGGGATCATCCTATTATTGCTACCGTTGTATATCTTAATATAAGCAATCAAATAGGATGCACACACAACAAACAATATCAAAATAATGTAATGAAGTGCGATATGACATGGCCCATGCGCCTTGGTCTCCATGGCGCGCCCCGGCGGTGCTCCGAGTCTACGGCGCCACCTTTTGCCTCCGATAACATAAAACTTACCGTAACCATGTCATATTAAAATGCCCCACTGCAAAACAAAGTTAGACGCTTCTACTTTAACTTTTGCATGTTTTACGTGGCTGCTAGGGCTTTCGTGAAAGAACCGTTTCTTACCTACGAACATACAACCACAACAGCGATTAAATAATTGTCTCTATTACACCCTTTTCAGGGCCCTCCATTGAAAATGCTAAGCCATCTAAAGAGAGAGAAACAGACACCCGCTAGCCGCATATATGGTACAAGCCATATGTCAGTTGCGGAACCAGTCTCGCGTAAGCGTACGCGTAAGGTCGGTCCGGGCCGCTTCATCAACTCGATGCCGACAACATTAGCAAGTGCACGTGAGAGGGTAACAATTATAGAATCGATGCCCACATTCAACATGTGTTCTAACCGTACCAGCAATACACGCATAGATCGGCTCTGATACCACTGATGGGGTTGCAGCAGAAAACAATAATTTTCTAACTATCGCAACACGAAAACTAGCCAGGATCTATCTATCTAGTAATGCTGTAACGGAGAAGTTATCGGACACGTACCCTCGTAGACCGATAAGCGGGAAATACGCTCCCGCACAAGCGTTGCCGATGAAGACGTACGTAGCCGACCTCAAGGTCGCGAAGAACTTGGCGCGACGAAGGAGGAGGCGGCGCAACGACGATGCTCCGGTGCCGAGCCTGAGTGTACGGCACCTCCGAGTACTCACACATGTACGGACCTTGACGATGACCTCCGGGCTCCCCGATCCAGCCGAGATAGCGGAAGCGAGAACTTGGGTGGAATCCCGCAGCACAACGACGTACTGCGGTATATAGGTCTCACGTATACGCAGTCCAAACATGGGACCGCATACGCCGAGAGACGGAGAGGGTGGAAGTGGACAAGGGAGAAGCCTAGGCCAACCGGAATAAATTCCTGGATTTATTGTGTATTTTCTCAATTAATCGGCCTGCTATTTATTAGAGGAGAGGGTTGCACCTCTCCTCAAGTTGTCCATGTGGGACTAAACAAAAAGGGAGAGAGAGAGGAGGGGGTGCGCCGGCCAAAGGGGCCCAGCCGCACCCCATGTGCAGCCGCATGGGCCCCTAGGCCCAGCCGCACCACCTCCTGGGGGGGAAGTCCCCCACTTGGGCCTTTCCCTCCGGGGTTTGGCCCATCTAGGTGGGCTGCCCCTTTCTCTTTTTTTATTTAATATTAAATTAATATAAATATATATAATTCCATAATTAATATATTTACATACTATTTAATCTCCCGTGACTCCGAAACAATTTCCTAATCACTCCGAACTCACTTCGGTCTTCCCCGGAACCTTCGTTCTTGCCGGAACCTTTCCGGAACCTCTTTTCTCTATACCTAAATAATTCCGATGTTTCCAAAATGTTCTCCAAGCGTCGTCAAGACCTTAAGTGTGTTACCCTACGGTTCGGGAATACTCCAGACATGGTCGAGACCCTTCGCTCGCCAATGACCGTCAGGGAGCCCTGGATGACTGTGACGGCCCCTGTGTATTCCAGAATAAATCGTCGTTGAACCGTTAACATGATATGTTCATTCCCTTTGTTCCATCGATACTACCTTTGTCCGAGATACGATCGTCAACATCCTATGTTGTGTTTTATCTCGTTACCGACAAGGTTGCTTTAACTCGTTCCGTGATATTATATCTCCAATGACCTAGTCATAGCCGCGCAGCTTTACAGATATAATCTCACCGAGTGGGCCGAGAGTATCTTTCCATCACACGGATGAACAAATCCCGCTCTTGATCACTCGCCCCGACCACTTCCTTTCAATACCCGAAAGTGTCACCTTTATTGTCACACTATATAAGACATGACGTTTGATGCGATCAAAGTATCTTCCAGAAGCAGCGACTTGATATAATCTCACAGTCTAAGGAATAAGCTATCACGTTACTTTCCTATTGCAGTGTTGAACTTAGTGATACGATCCTTTTGCAATACTTTGGTGGGTAATGTCCATCAAATTATTCTAATAAAATGACTCCATCATCAACTGTTATGAATCAATATGATCGGGAAATCACGATCATCATTGACTGATGGACTAGTTTATATAGAGGCTTAACTAGGGACTCTGGTTTGTTTACATACCACACGTGTATTGACAATTCCGATTAATACAGTTATAGCATGGTATAAAACTAATTATAAACTTAATGAGATAATGCGATAAATACTTATTATTTATTTGCCTCTAGGGCATATCTCCAACAGAAATTAGTACATTATGAATCTATATTTCACGATGGATCAGGTGATATTAATTCGCTGTTATAAATGTTGCTACCTTTTTTCTACGAAGCTGGTCTAATCTTCTTTTTTTGGAGTTAAAACAAAATCTAAACATATAGTTATTCAGTTATCTATCTATACTTCTTATGAGGGTGTTGATGGCTCACTCTGAGCCCAGGGGATCTCTATCATCAAGTTCTGGCATTGATGGTTCCTCTTCAGATTGGTAAGCACATTGAAGGGCGTTGGACTGGGAATGGATGGATGAGATGAACCATCACGCAGCATCTGCTGTCCCATGGGTACAATGTTATCTACCACCACAAACTTGTGAAGAGGTCGATGAGAGTTGGGAGCACTCATAGTCATTGTGCATAGTTGAATCGTGATTATGTTTTATTTTACAGTATACCTATATTGGTTTCAAAAAATCGTCACGAGCGCAGGATTCTTGTCCGAGCTAAGCCTTTTTGTTTTACATTTGTTCAACTCCGCGAGAACCTCATAATTTACTTGATTTTCGCGGTTAAAATCGTGGAGTGGCAATAAGGGGGTCGGGCAGACGCGGGACCCCCTCCAAAAATACAAAATAATTTATATCATATATTACCTATGCAGGCAAAGGTTATTGAGCAGCTTAAAATGTTGTACTTTTCATAAATGTTGTTTGTGTTGTAATTTTCATATGTTTTGAAGCAATGTGTTGGATTTATGAATTTAATCAAGAAGACAATTAAATTATGGAGCCCATACCATAAGATCCTAGATTCGCCACTAACATGACTACATAAAACTTCAGTTGACTAACATACAAATGAGAGCCACAAATTCCAAGAGTTGAAAATTTTGGGTTTTACTATTAGAATTATTTTTGGCTTTCATGAATGGCGAGTAAAAGTTCTTGGTATGGCTATGCAGTGACCGATGAACTAGGGGGGAGAGAGCTAGTTGGAAAGCTGTAGCATGGTCGAAAACCGATGATATGGAGAACAGGGGGAAATATCACGCTACCACGAATTTTTTTCCGGGGCGGTCAGATTTGCTATATCTGGTATGTCCATTTTTTCGCACCCAATCCGGAAAAAAACTGTTATTTTCCGTGCCAGGGGCTTATCCGGGATCTGCTAGAGATGCTGTAAGATGTTGCAATGCTTAGTCTCTAAAAATTACAAGATAGTTAGGATAATGTTTTTCACTAGTTTGATGGCTGCAGCATATAAATATCAAGAACTAGCTAGATGATCTTAAAAACCATTTTCTCCACCATTTGACAGTTGGCACACGCTTCTCGGTCGAATTTGATCTAGTTAGGTAAGTGTTTATTTACGCCAATAGGTGCTGCACGCACATCACAAAGATGTGGCGATGATCATTACGGTTTACGAATGATACCTAAGAATCTTACATCTTCAATATTGAGATAGGCAATGAAGATACTCGTCGTATGGTAGGTAGGATTCCTTGCTAGTATGAACATGTTCTTAGCTATGCGCTATAAATTGTACCCGATTTCATCTTACAAGATATGGCCCATAAGGGATGGTTGGTACCTTTCTCTTCAAACCATTTGTCTCGTTATACTACCGGCTCCCTCACAGTAAAATTTCAGTTTGATATCCGCCGGTCAACATTGGTCGCTGGAGATTAGAAGCAATTGAAGGTCCATGTTGCAAACCTGAGCAAAGCTATACCCCCTCTGTGCGTTACAATTGATTTTGTCGTAAGCTAAACTCTCCTAATGATCAACTAAGGTTGCAGTACTTAGGACATGAAATTAGTACATAATGAATCTATATTTCACGATGGATCAGGTGATATTAATTCGCTGTTATAAATGTTGCTACCTTTTTTCTACGAAGCTGGTCTAATCTTCTTTTTTTGGAGTTAAAACAAAATCTAAACATATAGTTATTCAGTTATCTATCTATACTTCTTATAAAGCAAAACCCCACTAACTTCATTAATTATTTTTCTATCTCAACATGCAAGCTATTCATATCATCCAATCTCTTGACCAATCAATTGTCCATGTCATCTCCACTAATTAATCACACATCATATATTTCATAAGCCACATCATCCACTATTTGAGCCATATGTATCCATGTCATCCCACATTTATTAATGATTTTCTATCCATCCACAAGAGCTATTCGCATTATAAATTCTTGTATCCATACAATTATCTCATCAATTTTAGTTGTTAAATATACAAATATTCTACAATGATTAAATTTAGATTCTCGATTACTGTGCCCAATCGAATCCTGAATATTTCCGAGAAATTTTCTCATTGCATGTGTGTCATATGTCTTTTCGTTTATATTACATTTTTTATAAAAGTTTCCGCTGCAACGCGCGTGGTATTTTTCTAGTTCCCCGGTAGAGCCGGTGGATGTTAAAACGATTAAAATCGAGGCAAGGCGATGATCGCACGGGGAGAATGCATGCGAAATTCTGTGACTCGTTTGTTTAAAAAAAAATCAAAAAGAAACTCGTGACTCGTCGCGGTCCGTATCGCAGAGGGGCCCTTGCCCGCATGCAAAAATGACCAGTGACATGCCGCTGGAGGTTGGGCAGTTTCCTCATGATCGAGGACTCCCGTAGCGGGCCATGGCCGTGGGCCATGATACCAAGCCGCACGAGGTTTGGCTGGGCCGTCCGGCCGGCGCGTTCAGGATCTCCGCAGATTTTCTCAGGCGTGAACATTGTGTGGGGATCGCGATTTTCCGACTACCCGCCGAACACAGCTCGCGTGTGGTGTGGCATGGCAAAAAGGAAAGAGGTGATATGAATGATGACGTCGCACATGCATGACGGACCTCACCTACACAGATCGACCGGGTACATACGCACAACTTTGCTTTGGGCTTTTGGCCATTGCGTACGACGTGAGACCTGTCACAGTTTATCTTCCTATTCCGTGGCGAACCCTATTTGACGGCTGCTGTGCTAGGGCGATTCCTATTTGACGCCGTTGCGGCCATTACACGCGTACCCCTCCAATGCTAGGTTCTAAAGTTTGTTATTTATTTTTCATATTTTTATAATTTTGAAAAATGTTTATATTTAGAAAATATTCAATCGAAAATTATTCAAAATAAAAAATTCGTTCAAATTTGAAGACAAAAAAAAAATCAGATTTTGAAAAATGTCAAGATTAAAAAATGTTCAGTTTCAAACATTGTTCAAATTTGAAAATTTGTTCAATTTTAAAAATTATTGAGATTTTGAAAACCATTTAGATTTTGAATAATTTTCGAAACTAAACATTTTTTATTTTTTATAAATATTAACATTTTTCAAATTTCATAAACATTTTTAAAAATCATGAACCATTTTAGTATGTAAATTCTAGGAATGAAACGTGAAAAGAAAAAAGGACAGTCGAACTAGTACAACACTGTTATTATGAACACTTGAACAGGGAATCAACGTGCACGAGATTGAAAACGATTGAAGTAGTTAAACGTGGTAAATTGGCCAAGCCCTAGGAGTTTGGGAGGGTATGCTCCCTACCGGACGCTAAACGCATTGTATAAGAACTCCCTCGTGCGTGTTAGCACGCCGACGCGTACCCCCGTATAGTGGCCTGGCCCGTCAGCGACCGGAGATGAAGAAGACAAAGATGAGTTCATCCTAGCCTGCCACCGGAGAAGACAGAGACGAGAATATATATGCGGCGACCGACATCACTGGAGACGGGGACGACATGGCTTGCCGCGGTATCGTCGACGGAGGCGACGAAAGGTCCTCACCGTGGCCAGTGACAACGTGACTCGCCGCCAGGTTAGGTAGAAACTTAACAAGGGTGGGTGTGGGTGCGAATACGGTGGGGTGGCCGGCGCTAGAAAAAAGTTGGGTGTGGACGGTGGTGGTCACGGCTCTAGCAGGTCGGGGCGGCGTGGCCCGTATGCTAATTTCTTGAGGCGTTCGTACGTTCGGTGACGCTAAACGCGCCGAATAGGAAACCCGGCCGGCTCGCGAAATCGTGAGCGCGGCTTCCAGTTTGATCGATGGAGAGGTGACTCGTCGATCGATCCACAAGTACGTAACGTGACAGCTGACAAGTGACAATGACTGACCTGTCACGAGTCTCGTACGTTGATTGATCGAACTGGCCGTGGCATGCATGCACGCACGCCCGCACATGTATCTACCCCTCGTAACTTCCTGACTAGGTAGACATTTTTTGTTCAGCTAATTATTAGTAATAGAGTAAATTCCTTGCAAACGAAGATCCAAAGAACCTTTGTGGTACGCACACCGCACAAATGCATCTTTGGACGTGCATGCAAAAATATACTGTAGACATGTAGTAGTAGTTCTCTTATGTGACAGACAGCTGCTTCAGCCGCACGCATGCAAAACACAGCATTTCCAAAGGCGTATAGCAAGGGTACGTTCTCTTCTTCCATCAACTTGTTTCTTTCCAAGCCAAAAGCCTTTTCTCCGGCTTTCAAAGCCAATGCTAGCTAGTACCTAGCATGTGCTGGTTGCTTCCCACTAGCCTCGATCTTCCCTGTCCTTGCTCCCGAAGTGATCGATGGAATAGCAAATGCTTTACATTATATACTGTATAACCTAAACCATGTGTTGTGGGCTACTATGATTTTCACCTTCACTATGATGTTTTAAAGCGTTCGTGGGTGTCGATTTTTCGCAGATTACTTTGACTCTTTCACAGTGCATCGATCATCCGTGCATGTTTGTTAGTTTCAGCATTACTCTACCATGGAGACCAACTTTGCTTGCATGATTGTCACTCGTTGCATGCAGTGAAAAACAAGACGGCCTTGCTTAAGACACAAGTATGACGATTTGACGAGACATGCATGGTCGATTTGCCTTTAACCTTCTACTCCGTGCTATATATCTTCGTGCTATCATGCCCAAGAGACGCATCCATGCTTTGAGTGATAGCGCGCTTTACACTTTTGTGTACTGTGGCTGTGCCCGTGTCGATCTTCACATGCATGCATGGCAAAAGCGTGGCATTGTCCATTTGCACTTCATTTTCACATCTCTCTCTCTCTCTCTCTCTCTCTCTCTCTCTCTCTCTCTCTCTCTCTAACCCTGCAAAGCATGCATATACACGCAAAGAGAAAGAACATCTTACTAAGACGGTACACGCCTGGCCTGATGGCTGATGCATATATCATTGACGCGACTGAACACCCCAAGCTAGCAAAGGCACAACATTCTTTGCCCATTCCGGTGAGAGATCGATTGCTTGCTAGCTCTTGTCGTGACCAACACTCGCATGCAGTAAGGAAAGCTGTACATGCATGATGGGCTGAGAGCCATGGTTTTCCGGGAGGGAGCAGAGCGCAACTTACGTACGGTGACATCAGCAGCCATGCATATGCACGCCTCGACATTAATGCCACCTATTTCGGGGTCGACTCTCCGGCCATGCACACATCCAAGTGAAGGATCGATCGATTGATGGTGCTTGCACGTAGCGGCCACGACGACGTTGTCGCAAGTCGCAACTCGCAAGGAAGCAATCACCTCACCTCACCCCTCACTCCCTCGGTCATCCCTGTCGATCGATCCGATTCCCACACGGTTTTAAACCTGTCTACTACTCTTAATATAAGAAGTTTTAGCTAGCTCACATGTTGACTATGTGCACACCCAAATAAGTGTGCATACACACTAAAATATATCTAAATACATGTTGACAAATGTGAATATGGACAAAACCTAAAACATCTTATATTTATGAACGGAGGGAGTATGTAGTACGATTTTACCTGACTTAGAACGTGCGAAGCGTTCCATAAATAATGCAATAGCAAACGTCAGAAATGCACATGGAACAATAGAAATGCACATGGATTATATAGCAGTTATATATAAGGGACAGCATATATCCACTAGTGCAATAGATCGAAATACACATCTAATTATGAAAAAAAAATCAGGACATAACCATAATCCACATCTACCATGTCGAAAAAATTTACATTCAAAATTCTTCTCACATCTTAAGACATGTGAAAACCAAGATTAAAAGTTCCTATGAGAAATAGTGGATCTTGCTCCAATGGTCATCAACGTTATCTTATTCTTGGACCATTTTTAAACAAGAGTGAAACGCACCAGAGGTCACGAAGTTACGCAAAAAGGAAGGATTGGTCATCAAATTGGAAAAACTCAAAACTGGGCCACAAAGTTGTGGATTAGCCAATCTTTGGTCACTCCATCACGACGGACGTTAAGTTGCTGACGTGGCGGACTGTTTTTTACAAATATCCCCTTAGAATTTTGTTTCTTCCAATTATTAGGTCCTTTTTCGACGCCATGAACGACAGCTCCTGGAGCTCGCTGCGCGCCTGCGCCGCCACCTCGCTCGCCCCCGAGCTCGTCCGAGGGTACCAGCGGATGCGCCTCGTCGTCCTCTTCGTCCACGTCGAAGGAATCATGCCGGGAGCTCCTCAACCGTCGCGTGCAATCTCCTCAAGCTCTCCGGCCGGCAAGCTTCTCCGGCAAAATTCGTCGTCGCCGATCTTCCCCGATCTTGTACAACGACACCAGTGAGCTCCTCTCCCGTTTCCCCTCCTTCTCCGTCTCGTTTTCGTCATGTATGTGTCGTTCCGCTTGAGCAGGAGCTTGTGTTCGTCCGTTGGCGGAGCGGCTCGACGACTTCCTCCGCCTAGCCGACGCGCACGACAGCGCGCGGTGCTCCTCGCGCTCAAGGCCGAGGCGCATAGCCGGAACTGCGTGCGGCGTCGTATCTTGTGCCGCGTTGTAGTCGAACTCCCGGCAGCGGCGACGTCCTATGATTTGCCTACAGGTACTTGGCGGTGTGAAACCGGGTAGACCGTACAACCAAACCGCACCAGACCGTCATATATCCTCATACCTAAACGCTGTAAACCGGACCAATCCAACTAAAACTGTGCCACAACGGGCTGGTGTGAGGAACCGGCTTAAACCGGGATTGCACAGGCTTAAGCGCGGCTCGCAGGTCGGCTGGTGGCCTGTGGGCTTGGGCGGTGGTTGCCGCCGCGACCTAGAGGATGGAGCTGGGCCGTCGTCGATTGTGCAGGGTTATTTGCAAAAAGGTAAATAATCGAAAAGGACCTAGCCATTGGAAGAAATAAAATTTGAAGGGGGTATTTGTAAAAATTAAGTCTGCCACATCAGCAACTTAACGTCACTAGTAGGAAAACGGCCTTCTGTGGCGCACCAAAAACGCTTTCTGTGGCGCATGGTGGGTGCGCCACAGAAGTGTCGCCACAAAAATTTATTTCTGTGGCGCACCCCCAGATGCGCCACAGAAAACAACAATTCTGTGGCGCACCCCTACCCCGGTGCGCCACAAAATTTAAAAAAAGGGCGGCCAGGGTGCGCCACAGATTTTAAAAAAAGGGCGGCCAGATCTAGATCTGGATTTTCAAAAAATTCAAAAAAAAATCAGAAAATGAAATAATTTGGAAAACGCTAAATATTTGAATTTTTTAAACATTTTTAACACTCCAAGCATTTCTCAAATGATGACTTCCTAGTAGGTCACCCATCCTCAGATTGCTCCAACTCAACCACGCTTAACTTCTAAGTTCTATTCAATTCAACTACCCTCATACTACTCAAGTTCTTATTGATATCAGTATCATATCAATTCTCTTAACCCTTGTGTATGTGTATATATGTGTAGTTTATGTGTGGTATGTGTATATATGTGTTTTTAAAATTAAAAAATATCAAAAACTTCAGAAGGAAGTTCAAAAAATCCAAAAAAGAAATCAAAAAATTCAAAAAAAAACAAAAAATCCAGAAAACTTCAAAAAATCCAAAAATTCAACAAATCCAAAAAAAATGATTTTTTTTATTTTTTGATTTTGTTGAAAAAATGTTCTTTTTTAAATAACTTTTTTCCTTTTGGAATTTGGAGGATCTGAGAAAAGTTCACCCGGTAAACCAAACGTCGTATGCAAAAGTTATGGCCGTTTTACATTTTTTTTCTGGTTTTTGCAAAAAAGGTTAAAATTCATATTTCAAAATTTCTATACCAATTGGACACTAAAACCTAACTACATCTCGAAAGATTTTATTTTTTGAAAGTTTTATCATTTTATTTGAGTTTTTGCAAAACTGAAAAGACGATCAAGGGGGATCCGATTTGAAAAAAAACTGTGGCGCATGTGGGCTGGTGTGCCACAAAAGTTCTGATTTCTGTGGCGCATGGCCTCACGCGCCACAGAATTTGCCTTTCTGTGGCGCATATCCCAACCCATGCGCCATAGAAAAGTCACCAGAGGATGCAATACAAACATTGGTGGTGGGCCCCACTTTATTTCTATGGTGCACCATGCAACATAGAAAGTAGGCATTCAGTGGCGCATGGGACCTCCATGCGCCACAGAATGTGAAACTTTCTGTGGCGCACCAGCTTAGATGCGCCACATAATCTTTTTTTGTGGCGCACGGCTCAATGGTGCGCCACAAAATGTGGATACACAGAAAGGTTATTTCCTACTACTGCGTCCGTCGTGACGGAATGACCAAAGATTGGCTAATCTACAACTTGGTGACCCAGTTTTGAGCTTTTCCAACTTGGTGACCAATCTTTCCTTTTCGCGCAACTTCGTGACCTCTGGTGCGTTTCACTCTTTAAACAACTATGACATCACATTCGAAAACCATGTTAATTTTTTTAAAATTTCTGAACAATATAGTTTATCAGAACACTTATGGTATAGACTATTGTGAAGTACTCCTTCATTGCTGAAACTGTTTTCTACGCGCATCTCAAATGTCTTCGAGTTTGAACTTGAAATTGTTTACAGAACATCATATTATTCTTTAGTAATTTTTGTAAACGTTGATTTTTCATGGTTTTCACCGATTTCTAATTCTAGACCACGAAGAGGGTGTGGAGTAGCAGTTTTCTTATTCAAATCTATATGTGCTGCATGCGCGAACAAATCACCTGGGCAGCAACATGCATGCATTATACTGCCACGGTGGCACCCTGGCCAATCATTAGTCTAGACTAGATCACTAGACACAATCAACCCAGAAATGCATGCAAAAATCCAATCGATGGAGTCCATACCAAGATTGCTTGGCCCCCTGCAAAGTAAGTATGGCTCACCACTATTCACCATGAATGCCTATGGGATCCACTTACTCCCAGCAGGGAGGGAGCCACAAATCTCTCTCCAGCCGTCGTGTCTTCTCATGCTTGTACGCTTTTCTCCGATCACTTCAAACTCAAAGATGAAAGCGTCCAATGTGTCATAGTCATTTTTTTCCCATACTAGAATGATCTTCCAAAGCCTTTAGCTGTTTTAGCCATACTGTGTCAACTGATTTACTAGACTAAATGATACCGGGCCTGTTGTAGCGAAATTTGGGATTTGATTTCTGAATATTGCATAGATTACAAATTCATTCATAATATTCGAAAATATGTAGAATAAATCAGAACGGAGGGAGTACTTGTGACTGTGTAACATAGTTATATTGGGAGACGCGGTAACCAGAAGAGTAGCTTAAAATTAACTATGAAATTGTGCCCACCTCCCGAGACAGTCGCCACAACCCTGAATTATATTGCATCGGCTCCTCGTCTCCTCTGTCCTCGATCGACAATTCGACGATTCCCCACCTCATGTTCTTATCCCTCAAGCGGTGGAAGGGGATGGGAACCCCGGACCTCCGTTCGACGTTGTAATTAGGTCCTTAAGTTAAGGTTTTGGTCCACCAGTAACGACTCTATGGTGGCGATGGCGGCAACATGCGGTACAAGAATAAGGTTTCCCCAACTCCTCATCTACCTCGTCGGCGGCACTCTCAACGGCGACGTTGAGCAGGGAGGGGAATCGTGGCCGCTACTCTTTTGGAGTGGAGGATCTAGCTACTTTTTTTTTTGAAACGAGGCAAAAGCTTTGCCTTTTCTAGCTAGTTTTCTCTTCGTATTTGGCAGGACATCTACATGTCTCGGCTCATTTGTTCCTTCTCCGATCGGCGAGGCTTGGTAGGCTTCAACATCATTTCGGAGTCAGTGAGTTCAGGTCTCTCCGGATATGTATGGCCAGATCCGGGGTGGCCATCCAACCATTTTTGTCATTTTCTTCCCCGAGACGGTATTCCGACTTCCAACTTCTCGGTTATCGTGTTATAAATGTTTTCTTGAATGTGACGCGGTTTAGACGTCCAGAGGCAGCATCGAGTTCTCCTAGACGCTTGTGTAATTTTATTTTTTCTATAAGTATGGTATTGTAAGAATTTCCTCTGGCCTCTTCGCAATAAAAAAAACCCTAAAATGAACTTTCATTATATTACTCCCTCCGTTACTAAATATAAGATGTTGTAGGTATTACAAATGTGGTCTAGATACATATTGAAATGGGTGAACATACACACTAAAATGGGTATGGATACATGTGAATCTAGAGTATGTTGTAGTACTGTTAATTATTAATCTGTAGTTTTTTCCTGATCTGACATTGTTAATTTTAGTAAACTGTACTAGGTCGGAAGTCTGACAGTATTTTAGTTCCTTAAACTTCTTTCGGCTCATACGTGTGGGGGCTCCCCATTCTCCAGAACAATGATTTCCTTCAGGAAGCAATATGAGATATTTACTGACGATTGGATCTCGATCTCCCTGCAGAGAAACCAGTATAAAAGACATTAACTCCACAAAAATGTTGGCGTGAACGATGAAGATTGATGCCTTATGCAGCTAGCCGATCTCCCCCAGGACTGAATCACACACCGCAGTAACCTGGACCCTGAACCACCTGCAGATCATCTTCAGGGTGCACTCAATCTGCTCATCATGAAGCAGCAAATCATTCCCACGCTGGACCTCCCATCGCGTGCGTGCACTCACACACAAGCTCACGAAAACATAAACAAAATCTAGCAATATAAAACTTCGTTTTGTAGATCCCCTGATTTCATCAACACGTACATCTGTTTGCTTATCTTGCCAAGAAACACTGGTGCAGAGAGGGCACTGCGCAATTTTCCTGCAGAGGTGAAGGCTGGCGCGAAACGTGACATGTAGCCTTTTTGTCAGCTCAGTTGATTCAGACAACGCTCATGAAACAGGGAGAGCATGGATGAACAATGATGGCCCTATGCGCCCTTTTCCATCCATGGAGATGATATATGAGCAATGCAGGCATTCATGGCCCCCATTTTTTCCTAGCTTTTGAACTGCACACAGAGAAGTAAAACTGTGCAAAGGACTACTGCTACGAAAATTCACTTTGGCACATAGTCGTTGCTGTCTGAAACAGGAGAGAAAGGAAAATAATGTTGCCATACAATGTACATATATGAATGAAGAAGGGAAAAAAATCTTGGTGCACCCTTTCCAACGTCGTCAGTGGTAGTATCTTTGCTGGACTGGCCAATGTCTCCTGGACTTATGATTGAAGCATCGACTATCTGATATAGAAACAAACCATTTGGTGTTCCACCTGGGTTCCCAGTTACCATCTTTGAATTCACTGAATTAATTTGAGTAGCCACGCCCACCAGCTGCAGTGTAGTATATTTGTTCAGAGTTCCAAGAACATCGCCGTCACCTGCATTAGGATGGATGGCTCATTGGACTCTTATTTCACCACAAATGTATTTATGTTGTGGATCAAATGATCATAGTTGTACCTCGTCATAGTTACCTATCCTGTGAACTAGCCAAGCACTTGTTGCATTTCTAAATATGTCCAATTTGAAAGACTGAAAGTCTGTGGTTTTGATAAATTCAGTCACTTCTGATGTGCTTCGCAAATCAACTGCATTGATCAAGACGTACCAATGCCACTTATCAACTATCAAAAGCTTGAACTTATGTCCAATTTGTCCGCCTGTCACAGAAAAAAGATATTAGCACATATTTTTCTACCACATTCTTTAACTGCAAATCAAACTGGTCTACAAACTCTACCTTTTCATCACTGGTTACAGGGCTGAACATTCAGAGGATGCCACAGTTCTTGAACCCTTTCAGTAGAAATTCAGATCAGTGTATCCATACGGATTTATGTCAGTATATCCATATGAGTAGGGCAGAAGTTCCCCGATGTCCAACTGCGAGCTTGAACAGCTCATCTTTTGAATTCGGCTATGATTGATCGACTCCACTTCTGCACTAAAGACGCTGTAGACCGGCCTATGATCTGAAAACCGAGATTCGCCGCGAACATATGACAGTTGACCAAGGCCTCTTCCATACCACAATATGCGATCACACCTGCACGGCAAAATTATTAAAGTTACTTAACTATACAAAATCCGGCAAATATGTGGCACGATAATACAACGTACCATGCAGGAGTTCTCCTCTTTTCCTTCTGGTTCATGTCCTCTCCGGCATACTTATCAGAATTGTTCGAGTATTTGTATGTCGGAGGGAAGTATATTCTCCCCTCACTCCACCCGACAAACACCCGCCCGCCTCTTTGTTCGATCCTTAACTGAAAGTGCCAAGTTCACATGTCAGTGAGATCATACTACAATGTTGTGTGATCATTTTCATAATGAGAACAACGAGGACTCCTCGGCTTTTGCCGGCCTATTAGTAATCTTGTAACATGTCAAAGTAACACATGACAAGACAAAAGCACTGATTTCCTGTGACACACCAATTTTACAGCTTTCCAGGCCGCCCAACGGTACACACACATACACAAATTGTGATCAAGAAGGTTTGCAAGCTCTCACCTGATCTTTCTCCAGCAATGCTTTCCAATTGCGCATCTCCACCAGGGCCTTCACTGACCGATACGAAAGTGCGATTCGGTAATTTAGGTCCCCGAGCCAGATGATACGACTGAAAGGAAAGGCGCGTTAAGGGCCCCAATATCACACCAAATGCACATGAAACAAGCTTTATGAGACCATTTTTAAGGTTGTTTGCTTACTCGTGTTCTAAGATAGTTTCCGGCGAGCGCTCATAGTGCCCATAAACCATTGGGAACCTGGTCTTCTTGAGGATTTCAAGCACATCTGAATTACGCCGCATCTCATCGCCTTCCTTCTGCCCCGATGTCAGGTGGCTGCAGACGAAGCAGAAGCTTGTTTGGTGCAATGTCATGCTAATCGAAATCGAACCCTGGAAAACAAATCCTGTACCGTTGAATACCTATGCTAGCAATGCTTTTGTTTGTGATCAATTCATAAAAGGTAAAGCATTACAAAAATAAATCACAAAGCATTAGAACAGTGACCAACCTTATTCCCAAGGTAGCCCATCAATCCTCTCCCAACACAAGAAACCTTGAGGTTTCTTATGTCATCCCTTATGTCCTTCCGAGCCCAAATCATCAGAAACAGTCCCACCATTTGCTTGCTCGCAACCAGGCAATATCTGAACATCAGATTGTGACACAGATTATTCACTAAATCTCCTTAAACCATAAAGTACTTTAGCTCAATAAATATGTATGAAAAAACTGAAACCTGAAGTGTACCTAGTGTGACCTGAAGGTGGTCTATGGCTGTCGTCCAGAGACGGCGCATGGCCGTAACCGTACGACATGGGCGAGTACACCGTGCTGGGCGACTCCCCGGTGTTATTGTCGTCATCCGACGACCCACCCCACCGGCAGTGTGCCTCGTAGTCGCTAGGCCGGCGGGAGCCGTAGATCGCGCGGTCGCAGACGCTGTACCGGCGCTCCAGCCTGGGCTGCGGGGCGAGGATGTCGCCCTCCATCCGCAGGCTCCGGCTGTGGAACGACCGGCGGTGGAAGAAGGCTGCGTTGTTGGTCTGATGCCGCGACGACGAGAGCCCCTCGAAGTCGTCGTCCACCTCCGCCACCGGGTCGGGCGGCGCCGGCGACGGCGTCCGGAAGCTGCCGCTGGCGCTGGCGCCGGGTAAACTGTTGAGCGTCCTCCTGATCAACGACACCCACTTCCTCGCCGGGCCGTTGTCCTCCGTTCCCAGCACGTTCCCGGCATTCAGCGGCACGATCTCTTGGAACCTAGGCGGCGGCGGCGGCGGCGGCGGCGGCGGCATCAAAACCCCATCAGACATGGATGAAAGGATTCAGAGGTAGGAGGGGACAGGGGAAATTGGCATACCCGAGGACGTAGATGTCGGCGGGCGGCGCGGCGTGGAGCCAGTCCTCGAGGCCCATGGCGCTGGGAGGGGATCGGCCGCCCACATTCCACGTTGCAACAAAGATCCTATTGTTTTTTTTATCCAAGAACAGACAAGAGGAGAGAATTACACACGGGCAAGAAAGAATGTAGAATCAATCAATCAACAGCAAATGCAGAGAGGCGGCGAACGCACCTGTAGTCCATGGTCACCGTGGCCTCGGCGGCGTCGAGGTCGATCTTGCCCCGCCTCGAGTGCTCTCGGCTCCTCCTCGACGGCCTCTCCGTCCTGCTCTTCTTGGCCGTGCTGGGCTCCCTCCTGGTGAAGCTGCTGCCCCTCCACTCATCGTCGTCGCCGCCGCCGCCTCTCCGCCCGGCCGCGGCGGCGTCGTCGGCGTGGAAGTCGTGGGCCTTGCTCCTGATGTTGAACCATTTCCGCACCAAGCTCTTGGACCACGACAGCTACAACAACAATGTGGAATATTCATCCGTGAGGAAACAGAGGAGGAATTGCATCCAGGACAAACAGAGCGAGGCAGAAAAGTGGGAACAGGAGGAGGAGATAGAGGTACCTTGCTCTTCTTGCAGCCATCTCTCATTGTTTCCTCAGGTTGGTCAGGGGAGCACAACACTCATGCAGACGACGAGCCCAGGTCAGTCGAAGCTGCTGCTGCACAAATGGGCTCGGCAGCGAGCAGAGGAGGGGCCAGGGAAGAGGAAGAAGGGGTCGAGACAATGCGGCCACTGTTTGGCCTCACTCTCTGTAAACAAAGATTGTGATTTGATGGAAAGAAGAGGGGGAGAGAGATAGGATTGATGAGAATGAGAACAAAATGTGGATTCTCTCTGGAGTACAGAGGCTGGATTACACTGCTACTAATGCTGAAAACAAAACAAATGCCACTCCTACTGCTTGCTAGCCTACACTCAGCTTCTTGGAGGAAGATGAGAAGAGTGTGTGGAGTGACTGAAGAAGGGAGCAAGAGGAGTGAAAAAGAAAAACGTGAGGCGTTGCTTGTGCTGTGCGTGAGTGAGCTTCAAATACGTGTGAGGGTGGAAGAGAATAAAGTGCGCGCAGAGGAGAGGAGGGAGGAATCTTAGGATGGTCAGTGTCTCTGCTTTTTATCGCTGCTCCGGCAAAACCCAAGGAGGGCAAGCCATGCATGCAAGCAATACCCTTCGGGGGAAAAGTGTGCCTCAGTGCCAGCATTTGAGCATGTGACCGGCTGCTCAAACTTGGGAGGAAAAAAATCTTGGATTTGAAAAGAAGATGCATTTCAAATCATAGAGCCACAATTGATCTGTTACAAAATTTTAGAGCAACATAGTACATTTCATGTCTAAATTATGTAGGCACGTCTGTTAAAAAAGGATACATGTTTGCAACAGTGCACTACTACTGAACTCCTGGTCCTCCTCTTTCTCCCACTGGCCATTCTTCAGGGGCAGAGAAACAAAGAGAGGAAGAGCAGTCGGGAAGTGAGGAACAAAAAAGAGAAGAAAGATAAAGTCACGAGGCGATCTCACTGGCTTTTTCCTCTCTTCCTAGGCGTTTTTTCTCCTTGCGTTTTCGGTACCCGTGTGTGCCCTAATTTGTTTGTTTTTCCTTGTTCTTTTCCCTGCCACTGTTCCTGGCTTTCGATACGCTTCGGTACTCACGACCGACTGACTGGTCTTTGGCTGCTAGATCTTGTGCCCGCGTACGGCTACGAGAATGTGAGCTGGAATTTTCACAAACTTTTCTGCATGCCAAAGGACAATCTTCATCTTAGTAGTACAGTCTATCACCATAGCCTATTTTTGCTGCTCGTACTACAATTATCTACCTTTCAGACAGAAAAGAAAAATGACACCGGATGTCCACTCGGAAAAAAACATGACCGTTGCCTCCGCTCCCGCGACTCGCGCGGCGACCGCGCCGAGCTGCCGCCGCCACCGGAGATGGCCGCGCCTCTGGCCACCAACCTCCTCTCCCTCCGGCCAAACTACCTCCCACCACCTCCCGCCTCCCTTCCACCAAATTTCTGCCCTGCGTTCCTTGGTTTTGGGCCCCTGCCTGGCCTCGATGGCTCTGCATCTGGGACCGCCGCCGCCCCCTGCCTGAGCCTGCCGGCGCGCCGCGCCAGCCCCTCCGCCACGGCTGCTTCCGCGACCTCCGCCTCGTCTCCACGACTTGGTCGCCGGGTGCCCACGTCGTCAACGGGCATGGATCTCAGGCGATTGGATCTGGCCGGCCTTCTGCCCCCTCCACGGCGACTCGCGGCGGACGTCCTGCTGGTTCACGGGTTTCCCCATCGGCTGTGGCCGGGGCCCGTCGCGCCAGCTGATGTTCGACACGTCGCGGCTGATTGCGTCCGGGTCAACGCCAACCTCCGCGCATGGCGATTTTTGGGCTGCCAACCCATCCCTGCTGCCGCTGCAATGGCGCCCCGCCCTCCTGGCATCCTCAAGCGGGGGGGGAAGCTTCGCTCCACGCTCACGCAAGCGCGTCTCCTTCGCCCGGGCTGCAAGGGCATGGATGCTTCCCTGCCATCTCCGCTTTCGGCGGCGTGTGGCTCGAGGGAGGCGACGAAGACGGAGGAGGGCTGACAGCTAGTCACCTACAAGAAATCAAGACGACAAGACCGACCTTCACTGCGGCCACCTCCACGCCGTATCTGCTCCCAGCGACCTCAGTCAAGGCTGCGTTGGCCGTCACCTCCTCGCTACGGCAAGTGCGCAAGGTGTTTGGCTTCGGACCATTACGTCCTTGCTTGCCGCGACCCCGTGCGCTGCTACTCCTGTCGACGCTCGGGTCACCGCGCGGCCGCCTGCCACCGCTTCAAGCTCGCCACCGTGGACGCCGACTCCGCCAAGCTCGCCTCCGCACCCGTGCCCGCTCGCCTTCGGTCCATCATCATCAACCCCGACCGGATCACGACGGCGCCTACGACACCTCGCCTTCGATCCATCATCATCAACCCTGACCGGCTCGCGGCGGCACCTACGACACCTCGCCTGCGGTCCACCGTCACCACCAGCTCGCCCTCGCCTGCGCCCGCGGCGCCGCGCCGCGCCATGGCTCACCCGTCTATGGGTCTGGACCGGGTGCCGGCAAGGTCTGCTGATCGCCGTTGTCGCTCCCACCGCGGCGGGGCTGCCAGCTCCTCCCGCCGCAGCCCATCGCGGCATCGCTCCGCTGCAAGGAGCCAGAGTCGGGGTGCTGCGCGTTTTCCACGACCCGACGCGCTGGAGGATGGATCGCGTGAAGGCCGTGACGTTGAGGCTGTTCGACGCTGGGAAGCCGATAAAGATGCGCGACGCGGCTTTGCGCTTGACGAGCACAACTCTCGTTACCAACCGCGTCGCCATGACGAGGATGATGAAGATGATCACCGGGATGGGCGGGGCTCCCGCTGCAACCGCTATGGCAACAATCGTGACCAAGCATACCGCAACCGGGACCGCCCACGCGAGGGATCTCCTCGCCGTCACCATGGCAACTCCGTCTACGAGGGCCGCCGTCACGACGCAGCCGCGGTGCCGCCGCTGGTACTTGATGGCCAGCTCTCACATGCGGAAGCGGACATGCAGCTCCGCTGCATGTTCCACTTCTACATGTGTGGCCTTCGCGATGGGATGAAGCTGCTCCTTGCCAAGGAGGACACGCGCGAGACGGAGCCGCTGCGCCCGACACGACCTCTTTCGGCAAGGTCTGCGCCGCATGGATCGCCGACGTCAAGCACGCCATCGACACCGGCACCGCCACGCCGCTGCAGCTTGGTTTGTCCAGCTCTACGGTGCTGCCGGCATGGACGCCCGTCGCTGCGTTGGCAGGGACTGAACCTGGAACGACGCTCGCTCCGCTGCGTCCAGCCCTGACGCGACGAACGCTTGGGGCTCACTGGATGACGAGGCCGCTGAGAAGGATGAAAACGAGGTTGCTGAGAAGGAGGAAGTCGAGCTAGCTGAGCCGCGCATTCTGCCGGCCTATTTCCTGCGTGCTGGTGATCGCGACAACAACACGACCCCGCCAGCTGATTGGGATGACGAGGTGCATGATGATCTGCTACTAGATACTGCTGTGTTGCATGATGCAGGGAAAGAAGAGCTGCTCAATGGAGCAAATGAAGATGATGCGCTTCGAGCTGATGCGCTTGATGATGCTCTCCACATCGCCGGCATTGAAGCCATGTTGGAAGAGGCAGCGGTTCCTGATGATTTGTTGCCGCCTGTGCTGCAGCCGCTCTTTGCCGTCCCGGCAGTGCCGGTGCTGCCATTGCCACTGCCGTGCTGGTTCCTGCTGGGCCTCAGCTCCCTGCCCCGGTGCGCCGCAGCGAGCGCCTAGTGTCCAAGCCGCAGTTGCCGATCATGGATAGGGCCATTCACGTGCTGCACCTGAAGATGGGAATAATTATTCCTGATGAAACTCCTCTGATGATTGCCCACAAGATGTATGCCGACACATACAAGAACCAGCTCACCACATCCAATATGGGGGCACTGACGACGCTGTTCAAGCTGAAGATGCCTCGGATTGCTGCTGCTGATGACGCCTTGATGGCCATGGCAGGCCCAGGGGGAGTGGAGATCGCCCCCGCAGCTGAGTTGGAGGCCAATGCTTAGTGCCTCGCACCAAACATCGCTCAAGTTTACTGCTTACTGCATTATGTCGCCTTCGGAGAACTTTTTAGTTATTTTAGCTTATTATGAGGTGGGCTTGTCACCTCCTGCTGCTGTACCACAACTTCAATTTTTTGGCATCTTCATCGGCAACCTCTACGCTTCGTCATCACAAGCCTCTTTTCATCATGAGTGATCTCATCCTCGACATCACGAGCTGGAACGTCCGCGGCCTAAATGACCAAGCTAGAAAGGATACTGTTCACATCACCTTCGCGAACACGCCTTGCCACATCGCCTGCCTGCAAGAAACAAAATTAGACATCATTGACCAAGCCACTGCCGCTTACATTGGGGGTAATCGACTTCGCTCCTTCGCGCATCGACCGGCCACGGGCACCAGAGGAGGGATTCTGCTTCTTTGGGATGATGATTTTGTCTCCATGACGAACATCATTATCGGTACGCACATGATCTCCGCGGATGTCTGCATTAGGGCTAGCGCCACGTCTTTCAAACTCACCAATGTCTACGGCCCTGCTTATGATGCTGAGAAAAGAGCTTTTCTTGATGAAGCCATTGCCTCCAATCCTGCGAGCGACACGAAATGGTTGATCTTGGGAGATTTCAACCTCATATATCAAGCTGCGGACAAGAACAACTCTAATCTGGACTTGCGTCTGATGGGCCAATTTCGCCAGGCCATTAACACTTGTCAGCTCAAAGAGATCAAGCTCCAGAACAGAAAATTCACTTGGAGTAACGAGCGTGACTCCCCAACCTTGGTGAAGCTGGATCGTGCCTTCTGCAATGCCAGCTGGGATCTCGCCTTCGGAAACCATGTGCTGAATGCACTGTCGTCTAATTTGTCTAACCACTGCCCTCTGATGCTTTCAAACCAGAGCGGTCCGCGCCGCCCTCCTTCTTTCCGGTTTGAGAATTTCTGGACTAAGATGCCGGGGTTTCAAGATATTGTCAAGGCTGCTTGGGAGGAGCCGACATCGCACACCCAACCTGTTCATGTGTTGAATCACAAGCTGAAGCACACCGCCAGAAAGCTATGCGCCTGGAGTAGGAGTCTGTTCTCTGACCATAAGTTACAGTTCATCATGGCTCTTGAGGTGATCCTCCAGTTGGACGTGGCTCAGGAATCCAGGGCCCTTTCAGCTGATGAGAAGGCCCTTCGTGCTGGGCTTAAAAGGAGGGTGATGGGTCTTGCAGTACTGGAAAGAACTCGCAAGCGACAAGCATCGAGAATCAATAATTTGAGGGAGGGGGACGCCAACACCAAGTTTTTCCATATTCACGTCAACTCGCGCCGCAGGAAGAATCATATTCAGAAGCTCAAGCATAATGGTGGATGGATCACATCGCATGAGGACAAGTGAAAGTGCATGTGTTGCCCCATGCGTAGTTTTGGTAATTAATGACAATCCTTATGGACTAATGTTTGCATTGAGATATACTTGTAGATCTTGTCCATAGGAAATGTTTGGAATTCATGTGTTGGAATCTAGAAGATGACATGATGACCAATGCTCTATTCAAGGGTTTATATGAAGAATGGTCATGTGTAGAGTTGAGCTTATTACAAGTATGGCTTGGAAAAGAAGATTGAGTGAACAATCATGTTTAACCCCAAGCCATCATACATATCAAGAGAAGAAGATGAAGCGCAAGCTCAATATGATGCATCTCGAAGATATCATTTGATTGATGCTTGCAAAGGAGACATGAAGACGGAGCTTAGCGAGACCCTCCCATAATGGTGTATGGGGGAGCTTTTGGAGAAGTCTTCATCAAGCATGTGCTAGCAAGCACAATCAAGAAAGGTGTTCCAACTTGAGAGAGTCAAGATCGTCATCATCGAGCTCAAGTGGAATGCGCAAGGCAAAGGTATGATCTTGATAGGTTTTCTATTTTACCGGTCTCATGTTGTTAGTGGGAGACCGGGTTTTAGGATAGACGGCGTACTATCAAGAGGGGCTCTCAAGTGAGTAACTTGATCGCATCTTTTGTGGGAGCTCATACCTTTGCATACTTGGCATATCATCTTTCTTGGTTCTTATTTGGCTTTTCTCCTTGTTGGGTTTTGGTGCTTGTCGTGATCTTCATGACAAGCCCAAGTTCTTCGAAAACGGATTTCTTATGGAAAACTTGTTGCGTTTTCGTGTTGGAAATATTATCGGTCCACCTTCGAGTTAGGGTCCACACCTTCCCATGTGGAGTATCCGCCCCAGGCCAGAGTTTCCGGTCCCAGGGGCCGGAGTTTCTGCCTGAGCTTCTCTCGTCTGTTTGTTGTTCACCTCCTGGTGGGGGCCGGAGTTTCCGCCCCCAAGGGACCGGAGTTTCCGCCTCAGGCCGGAGTATCCGGTCACTTGGACCGGAAACTCCGGTGTGTTTCTGGCTGCAACGGCTACTTTTCTGGGAGGGGTATAAATACCCCTCCACCTTCCTCCAGCCAGCTAGATCAGCCCAGCAACCTTTGCTTTCTCTCTCCTCCATTGTTGCAAGCTCATTTCCTTGATATCTCCCAATCCCTCCACCCAAACTCTTTGATCTTTGGAGGATTGAAGGAGAAGACCTAGATCTACATTTCCACCAATCAATATCTCCTCTAAGTGAGGGGAACATAGTGGATCTAGTTCTTGGAGTTCTTGAGTGGTTCTCCTCTTTGTTCTTCCTCTCTTATTCCCCCATAAGCATTTGTTGCTTTGTTGGAATTTGAGAGTGGAGGACTTGAGCACTTGTGCTCTTGCCTTTTGCATTTGGTGCATCGGTGTGCTCTCCACGAGGATTCGTGGAAGTTGAAATCTTGTGAACTTGTTACTCTTGGGTCTTCGGGCCCTAGACGCCTTTGTGGTGGTTGGACCCTTGTGTGGTCACTTGAAGCCGTTCGGGAGCCCCCAATCCCTTTGTGGGTTGTGCTCGGATTGTTGTTGAAGCCGTTCGGGAGCCCCCAATCCCTTTGTGGGTTGTGCCTCGGATTGTTGTTGAAAGGCTCCGGATTCCGCCTCGATGGAATACCGATAGTGGAAGGTGAACCAAACCTTTGTGGTGCGGTTCATCGGAGAAGAGGGTGAAACCTTTGTGGTTGTTGAACCGTTGTGTCGGTTCACACCTCTCGAACGAGACGTACTCCCTTTCAAGGAGGAACTCGGGAATACTTCCTCGTCTCCACGTGCTTCGGTTATTTCTATACCCGAGCTCTTTACTTATGCACTTTACATTGTGATAGCCTTCGTGCTTGAAGTATTCTATATTGCTATCACCTTGTTGCTTGTCTTGCTTAGCATAAGTTGTTGGTGCACATAGGTGAGCCTAGTTTATTTAGGTTGTTGGCTTGTTAATTTAAACACCTAGTTTTATTCCGCAATTAGCAAGCCTAAACCGGAAAAGTTTTAATCGCCTATTCACCCCCCCTCTAGGCGACATCATTGTCCTTTCAACAAGGCCAACTTAATTTTTGAGCATTTCTCCCAGACTCTGGGACGGCCGCTGCCTCGAAATTTGGACCTCAACTGGGCTGCTATTAACCCACAGATTGCTGAGCTGGAGGACCTTGCTCTTCCTTTCTCATTCGACGAGACCAAGGACACAATTGAGGATATGCCGGCCGACAAAGCTCCGGGTCCGGACGGTTACACTACGGCCTTCTTCACGTCTTGCTGGGATGTCATCAGTCATGATCTTATGCGCGTCATGGATGCCTTTTCGGAGCTAACGATCAACAACTTCCATGTCATCAACTCTGCAAATGTGGCTCTTCTGCCAAAAAAGGATGGGGCCGACTCCCTCTCTGACTTTCGCCCTATCAGCTTGATCCACGTGATTCCCAAGATCATCGCCAAGGCAATGGCCCGTCGTCTTGCTCCCAAGATGAATGACCTTGTCTCCCACTGCCAGAGTGCATTCATCAAGACTAGAAGCATACATGACAACTTCATGTACGTGCGGAACACGGCTAGACGGTAACACAGAAACCACACTCCTATGCTATTCCTGAAGCTGGACATTGCAAAAGCTTTCGATTCTATGCGCTGGGACTACCTCCTCGACATCATGCAACGTCGGGGTTTCCTGCCTAGGTGGCGGGCCTGGATGGTTATCCTTTTCTCAACGGCTTCCTCGCGCATTCTCCTTAATGGCACCCTGGGTTGAATATCCTTCATGGTCGGGGACTTAGGCAGGGAGACCCTCTGTCCCCCCTCCTCTTCGATATCGGCATTGATCCTCTGAACAGAACCCTCGAGTTGGCCACTGAAGCTAGGTTACTGCAGCCCATCCCGGACAGAATGGCGACACTGCGTGTTTCCCTCTACGCCGACGATGCTGCTATTTTCTTGGTCCCCGCGGCAAATGATATCTCCAACCTCGCCTCTACCCTGCAGAATTTCGGCGCTGTTACGGGTCTGTCCACAAATGTTGCCAAGAGCTCCATCTCCCCGATTCGTTGCTCAGAGCTAAACCTCCAGGAGATTCTCGCTGATTTCCCTGCCGCGGTCACGCAGTTTCCCATCAAGTACTTGGGACTGCCGCTATCCCTGGGTAGGCTTCGCCGCGCTGATCTGCAACTGTACATCGACAAGATCGCCTCCCGCCTTCAGCCTTGGAAAGGAAAGTTCTTAAACAGGGCTGGTTGCTCGGCGTTGGTCAAATCCGTCCTGTCTTCACTCCCTATTTTCCTGCTGACGGCCATCCGGGCTGACAAGCGCACGCTCAAGGCTTTTGATAAGCTATGCCGAGGCATGCTCTGGAACAACAGTGAAACTATGAGGGGGAAAATGCAAGGTCAGCTGGGACAAGGTTTGCCACCCCAAGCAGTTTGGCGGACTGGGGATTCTAAACTTGGAGAAGTTCTCTAGGGCGCTCAGGCTTCGTTGGTTATGGTATGAGTGGACTGCTGATGACAAACATTGGGTGGGTTCGGAAACGCCAAACAATGATACGGACAGGTGTCTGTTCAATGCGGCTACTAAGGTCACTGTGGGGGACGGCCACAAGGCTTCTTTCTGGGGTTCGTCTTGGTTGGATGGCCTCTCTCCGAAGTCCATTGCTCCCGAACTGTTTGCGGCTTCTCGCCGTAAGAATAGGCGCGTGCATGATGCCCTTCTGAATTTCAACTGGATTTCTGACCTATCGGTGGACAACTTCACGACTGAGCATATCGCCCAGTATTTCCACCTCTGGGACCTGATTCAGGAGGTGACCCTAACGCCGGGAACAACTGACACTATCACGTGGACCTTGACAAGCAATGGGAACTACACAGCGAAGTCTGCCTATATGGCCCAGTTCATTGGCGCCAACCCATGTTCTTTTGTGAACATCGTTTGGAAAACTTGGGCCCCTCCCAAGTGCACCTTCTTTGCTTGGCTGGCGGTGCAGAACATGCTTTGAACCTCTGATCGCCTCGCTATTAGGGGGTGGCCTCACCAACCCACTTGCCAGCTATGCAGGTGCCAGCCGGAGACAGCTAGGCACCTCCTATTTGAGTGTCGCTACTCCAGACGGATTTGGTGCGACGCCGCGGTTGGTTGCAGTGTCCGGACCTTGCACATGACTTGGGCACGACCAGGGCTACAGTGCGTGAATACTGGCAGGCCATCTCCGAGACGACTTCGGTTTCTCGCAAGGGTCTCAAGACGGCGATCATCCTCATCACTTGG
The DNA here is from genome assembly GCA_947311845.1 of Poa pratensis. Lineage (NCBI taxonomy): Eukaryota > Viridiplantae > Streptophyta > Magnoliopsida > Poales > Poaceae > Poa > Poa pratensis. The sequence goes on from CAMZMU010000064.1 coordinate 11,502,724, forward strand.
GAGATTTGGAAGGAGCGTAATGCACGTATTTTCAACAACAAATTTTCTATGCCAGCGGTGCTTTGGCAACGCATCAAAGACGAGGGAAGGAACTGGATCCTTGCAGGCGCAAGGAAGCTAGCGGAGCTAACGGCTGTTTGAAGAAATGACAATATTTCTTTCTGAGAGAGTGGATGGTATAGGCTGATACGGTGTTCGTGTTTCTACCGCTTTTTTTTACCGCTTTCTAGTTTTTACTTTGGCCTCGGCCGTGTTATGTCTGCTCCTTCTATATTAATATAAAAGGCAAAGCTTTTGCCTTCGTTTCAAAAGATATAGTTATTTAAAATAAATCTAGGAGATAACTTCGAGAGAAGAGAAAAAAAGGCATGTGCAGTTGTTACTCACCTTGCCTTGGTGCAAATGTGCAATATGGGTTCATGAATACAGATATCACCCTTGTTGTGTGGGTACTTTAGGGTACCCATTCATGCCATAGAAATGCGATCGTGGCGGAACTGAGCCTCGATGGGAAGTGATTATCCGTACGTTCCTCCATTACGGCCGCACATAAAACACCGCGCACGCCAAAATGATTCCCCACACATCCCACCCTAACGCGCACCAATATGTTTCACCTGTTCGTGGTTTTTCTCAAACGCACCTCCGGTTATCTCGATCCCATGATAGGCATGTGCATCACCCTGGGAATTCCGTCATTAGCACTGATAGATATATTGCACCTCACTTGAAGACAAGTTAAACGGATTAAATAGCCATTTTCCTAGAACAATTGCTCCCGACTGTTATTGCCACTTGCTCTAAAATTCTCGTAGTTTAACTCTTGCTAACTAAGTAGTATCTTATAGTAAAAAAAAAACCTTGTTACCTTGTTTATTATTTTAGTGCATGAAGAGCCGTATAAGTGAGTTATAGGGCTTTATAGAATAGATAGTTTAACTTTCATATCCCCGTAACTCAATACTTACCGAAACATGTTACCACTATCCATTGCACTTGGTGGTTATCAATCACATCGAGATGATTATATTGAACGTTCTCTTCTCAATTCTTATGACAATCTCCACTTGATGCCATCTTTTCATGGGCTATATGAATCTTCCTTCTTGATGAGACCCCATGAGTGTCACTTAACCCGCACATACATACCAAACATATAGGTCCTTGGTTAGATCACCAAGGGCAACTTACCTTTGTTTACTAGGTCACTCGATCAAATGTGGTACAACATTTATGCTTGTGTGTTGACGGATTTGAATGCAACCTTTGCACTTCATATTGGCCAAACTTATCATTACTTAACTCTTCATATACGTGACATCTTCAAGCCAACGATGAACTATTCACTTAATCTTCATTGATTCAAGACTTGATTGTCTCTTATGAGCACTCTTGCGTTTCACCACCATTATTTTGGTCATCACTTGGTATTCTTTATGTTGTATCACAATCCCCTGAGATACATAATACATATTATATATTAACTTGATTACTTAATACAACACTTGATCAACCATAGCTCAACTCATCCGCTCACCATAACCTTGTCTTGAAGCCATATATCGTATTTTTTATTAAATTCTTTCTTTCAAAATCTTGTCCTTTCATGACTAAAATCATAAGCCCGAGCATGACCATTGAGTTCCACCAATGATCTTCATATGAACTTCATCAGGATTGTATTGAGTCAACAATTGAATCTTCGACACAATGATCTTGATGCATTAGAAAAATCAATGCATATCTTTATCTTCTTGGAATTCGTAACTGAATCCATCAAGCGATCTTCATGCATTACCAATATAACATCCATCACATATAACTCAATAAATTCATTAGTCTATAGAGATTCCCATTATTTACCAAAACCACATGTGGGGGCACTAGTACAGAACGACACATCGGAAACGGGCCAAAACCCCCATCGAAAACGGAGAAGTGGTCCTGTCCCCGCCTCCGTGGCTGATGTGAAGGCCATCATCGGTAACGGAGCCAAAAAACCGTCACCGATGAGGTTAAGTTTTGGCAACGGTTGGTTTTGATCTCCGTTGCCGTAGTTTGACCTGATCAGTTATGGACATCTTGATTTAACCGTTTGCATTGAGATGTTTTCGTAAGTGGTTATTTATTTAGCCTGCAATATATATTTCGCGCCGCATTTGATCTCACACAGCACAAATACTAAAACGGTAACTGATTTCATTCATATCACAATGTAACCTTTACATTTCCATCACAATTTCACCTTTACATTTCCATCATAATTCACCTTTACATTTGCATCACAAGATGTGACAAACATAATAGGTAAAACGATAACATATTTCATCTATACTAGGTCTATCATGTCAAAGGACGGAAAGAATTAACTATTTCTTCCCTACATCCTTTTCCACAATCCTCGCAGGTGTCACTCTAGCAATCTCTTCTTATCTCAGCTTCCTGAGAGAAGGATGTTGAAGTTTTGGACCCTATACATTAGTAAATAGAGTTACAATTGTTAAGTACATATGCTAAAACAAGAACACTATGAATTTAAGCAAAACTGAAATAATATCTTACCTATGTCTTGAGGTGGCTCTTATTGATGAACCGGAGCAGCCAACACATGGCTTGTCAACAAGATATTGCCATGTCAGTAGCTTCATAGGATGCCTGACAGTGATCACGCTTTCCATGGAGGCCACAACCGGCTCTGGATTTTTTATGCGGTGTCACCGAAATCTAATCTAATACGTCAGCGATGTGACATTTCGGCGACACTGTATAAAACACTCTTACTTAAAAAAGTATTTTATGCAGTGTACCAAAACGTCACAATAGCGACGGTGGATTTGTAAGGTGGGGTTTGATAGGGAACAACTTGATATCCCTAAATGTAAATAAGGATTTATGTTAGTTCTGACACTACCAGATAGAACGAACAATTTAACACAATAATATGAAGTATATAGTATATAGTGTGTACTGACTTGTATATATAATTGGAGGACATTATGGGAAATTAACAAACACTACTGTCTTGAGTAGTGTTCGTTGTTTTTTCTGTGTCTCCGACTTTTTTATGCAGTGTCACCGAAATAGACTCATGTTTTCACATGATCTAGACAAGTTAGCTAAACTACAACCGGTTTCAAGGGCACAATAGGCAAGTTAAATACATCATAACATGAACAAGTTAGCATGTGCACAATAGACATGTTAGCTACATCAAAGAGTACACAATAGGCAAGATAGAACTATTGGATGTGAACTGAACTACTATCAACAAGTTAGCTAAACTACAACCGGTTGCAAGTGCACAATAGGCAAGTTAAATACATCATAACATGAACAAGTTAGCAGGTGCACAATAGGCAAGTTAGCTACATCAAAGAGTACACAATAGGCAAGATAGAACTATTGGATGTGAACTGAACTACTATCAACAAGTTAGCTAAACTACAATCGGTTGCAAGCGCACAATAGGCAAGTTAACTGCATCAAGAAATGATCTAGATAGAACTACCGGATGTGAACTGAACTACTATCAACAAGTTAGGTAAACTACAACCGGTTGCAAGTGCACAATAGACAAGTTAACTACATCAAGAAATTATCTAGATCGAACTACTAGATGTGAACTGAGCTGCTCTAGCAGGTGCACAATAGGCAAGTTAGCTACATCAAAGAGTGGATCTGATACCTTCTTCATGTCACCGTTGGATCGATCTAGCAGATCCGGAAGAGGTGGAGGCAGAGGAAGCGGACACAGCGACGACCTCGCCGTGTCGGGGGAGATGGCGAAGACCTTGCCGTCTCGGGGGTGACGGCGACGTCGGTGATAGCCGTCGTCTCGGTTTAGACGGCGCCGCCACGGCGCCAGCGATGGCCGCAATGCCAGGAGCCGCCGCCACAAACATATCTAGCATACTGGGACAGTGAGGAAAAGAGTGAGTGTTAGGTTTTGCTCTGTACGCGCATATATATAGCCCACATATATAGGTAAAACATAGGAAACGGTTCTTTAGAAGGACCGTTTCCTTTGTGTTTCTTCCACTGAGGAGTGGGGCCTACGCGCCGACTCTCTGGAATATTATTTTCCCTAATCTCTACTATATGGAGAAAACCACTAGGATACTTATATTAATATTAGTGATTACTACATTACATACGCAGTACATATTAATAATAATAAAGTAAATTACATATGGAGAACTTATAGAACTACTACTAGCTAGCTACTTTTGGGTTTTTTGCGCCCTGCTTCCGCGCAATCCTCCTCCTTCTCACGGCCTCGCTTGTTGGGGGCCATTGGAGGTGGTGGTGGCGGCGGCGGCAGCATATCGAAGGCTGTGGAGGCGGCTTTCTTCTCCGTCGTCGGGGTTCCCTTCTTTGGGACCGGCGCCTCCGTCTCGTCCTCGTCCTCCTCGTCGTCGTTCTCCTCGTCCTCCTTCTCCTCTTCGGTTGGCTCCTCATCGGAATCAACCTTCGGCGGGCCCAGCATCAAGGTGGGATCATGGTAGTTGGCGAGTTCTTCGTCGTCCCTCGTCTCCGGCGTCGGTCCTTCAACGGACTCTCCGCTGACGGGGGGACTATCCCGCGGCGACGGAGTGTGCTCCTGTGTGTCGTTGCTGCGAGGCATCTTTGCTAATCAGTAGCAGGGAGCGAGCGAGAGAGATGGAGAGCAGATTCTGGGTGTCTTGAGCTAGCAGGGATTGGGGTTTTTAAGGAGTAGTGGACGGTGCCACTACGCCATGGCATTTACTCGCCTCGCTTCAAATTCCAAGAAGATGGAACGTGACCAAATTGCAAACGATCAAAGAAAAATGACCGTTGCCATAGAACCACATATCGGGAACGGAGCCGGAGTTATCACAATTGCCAATAATATGGGTAACGGAGTTAATACTTTCTCCGTTACCAATCTTAACGGGCCAGCCACGGCCCAGGTCAGGTTTGTACGCACTGGGCGCGCGGAAAGCGCGATTTTCCGTCGCCTATCTCGTGCCGTTACCATAGAGGGGTATCCGATGTGTCGTTCTGTACTAGTGGGGGTACATGCAATTTTGCACCATTATTGTGAGTTCCATACACATAAAGAGAAGTCAAGGGATTTTAGACTCCAAATTAGGTGTTCTCTATCTACATATATGTCGTTGATCACCACAAACTCAGCTAAAGCCCACACTTGGTCATTGCGGATCATCACCCTCTATCAATTTGTCCTGTGAAAAGGGAGTTCATGCTACGTAGAGGGAAGGTCCGGTCGGTGAAACCACCACCTTTCCACCTCTATCTTCTAACAATTCATGGAATCATCCATTTAGTTGTTTTTTCTCGTCCTTTGCGTCGCTTGCTTGAGAAAATCCAGAGGCGACAAGCCAACAAACACCTTAGGAGGCGGTATTCTCATCCCCATATCTCATTGTTGCCACCATTGGACATGCTAACGAGGTGGATGCATCATGTCACACGTTGTGGGTCCCGAAAGTGTGCGGGGGTGCATGGTGAGGTGACATAGAGAGCATGGTGTGGCGGCGATATGCTTTTCATCAGTGACACGTGGTACGTGTGTCCATGACACGAGGAATGGTGGCCTGAGCACCTGGCGGTAGGTAGAGGTCTAACGACGACACTAGATCTAGGAAACACATCTCCGTGGATCTAAGGTTGTGGGACCTATGTGGGCTAGTCATCGGGTCATTCCGATTGTTGGCGATGGCTGGTGTGTTGGTCTTCGTGCTCGGTAGTTTTGCAATGAGGCTGTAGTAGTGGCGTGTGCCTCCACATCGGGTTGACTTGGTTCACCACTTCTTTTATCTTGGTTGACAATGGTTGTATTCCCTCCTACGAGGTACATCGAGGTGGATTGATGCGGCGCTCTGAACAAAAGCCTTGATCCGACGGGTTTGATGCATGTGATGGAGGCTCTCATGGGGCATTTTTATCCTCGTTTGAGATGTCATCTATGACCCACAAGTATAGGGGATCTATCGCAGTACTTTGATAAATAAGAGTGTGGAAACCAACGAGGAGCAGAAGGTGTTGACAAGCAGTTTCGAGCAAGGTTTCACTGTAAATACAGACAAGTTTTATGAGTTTTTGTAATAACAGATAAATAAAATACGAGTAAATAAAAGAGAGTAAGAATAGTTGTAGCGAGTGGCCCAATCCTTTTTAGCACAAAGGACAAGCCGGTTGTTTTACTTATGATGACTAATACGTTCCTGAGGACACACGGGAATATCGTCAAGTTACTTTTGCTTCATACCGTGATTAATCTTCAATGTTTTGATAAGTGTTGTGTGGGTGAACCTATGCTAATGCACCGCCCTTACTTGGCCCAGTACACACTTGTGATTACACCCTTGCAAGCTTCTGCAAATACAAGGACGTAATTAAGATAAATCAAACCACAACCTTAAACTCTGAGATCCTACACTCGATCTTGCACTAGCTTACCAACGGGGGTTCAGGTTTCTGTCGCTCTGACAACCCCACAATAAGTAAACTAAATACACCATGAATTCCCCTAGGCCCATAAAGGTGAAGTACCATGTAGTCGACATTCAATGGCACCACAGAAGAATAACACCACAACTTAAATATCAAATCATTAAATATTACTCAACATAATGTCACTACTAGCAACAAGACTTCTCCCATGTCTTCAAGAACTAAACGAACTACTCACGAGACATCATATGAATCATGATCAGAGGTGATATAATGATGGATAACAATCTGGTCATAAAAGTAATTCACTGATAAAACTCAATAGCATTAACTACAAGGAGTAATCAACACCGGGAGAGTATCCCAATGAACTAGACAAGGTACAACCCTAGATGTTACAGCGGAACGGAGTGGAGCGGCGGGGATGATGGTGCTGGCGGTGGAGATGATGTAGATGATGATCCCGATGAAGCCATGCGTGACGACGATTTCCCCCTCCAGGTGGGAATTTCCTCGGTAGATTTCTCCCTGCCGGAGAACTTTTCTCTCTGTGGTTCCGCCCCGTGAGCGGCGGGATATTCTTCGATGGCTCCCCATAAGTTTTAGGTCACGGGGAAGATATTCGCGAGTGGGAAGCGCCTGATGTGTGCCAGGGGCGCCAGACAACCCCCCGGCGCGGCAGAGGGTCGGGCCGTGCCGAGGTGGCGTTTGGGCACCCTGTGGCCCTCCTCTGCTCGTCTTCTGGCTCCTCCCATTATCTGGCGAACTAGGAACTTGTGTATTTTCTCGTAATTTTTGGAGTTCCAGAAATATGGTATCCTGACGGTGCTTTTTCCAGCTGAATCCAGGGTCCGGCAGGTAAATCCCAATAATTGCCAAACATGTAAAATAAGATAAAATAACATAAGTATTGTATTCTCATATGAAATATATGAATGAATAAGAATGAATTATGATATAAAATAGTGATGCAAAATGGACGTATCAGTCATCAAAGAGTTCTTTTCAAGGCTGGACCTCTTTGCTCGGGGTTTACAGTGGTAAGGATGTGATGTATCCCTGGAAAACTTATCTCGACTTGAGTTAGGGCTGGCGATGACGACGATTACGGGTATTGTTTCCCTCATTGGAGGCGCTATCGAATAGCTTCTTTCAAAACTCTGTTGTGCTAGGCAGTCTTGGGGCAGAATTACTTGAGGATCTTGGCTCTACAAATGATAGTGTTTTAAGAGGTCTGCCTTGAGACCCACGACGCATATAGAGGGGAACAAATGTTTTTGGGTTTAGCTACGTAGCTTCTCCACCGTCAGGGTTTTGCGCAGTAATTATTCTTTGACCAAGAATATATCTGGATTATGTATGTAGTATGTGGGTTTTTTCCTAGAGACCTAGGTTTTATTGAACCAGAAAGTAATGGCTTGGTAAGGTGATGTCAAACAGGTATTTTAAAGTCTAAATAACTTCTGTTTGACATACCAATCAAGTTCATTTTAGAGATTGTTTCTACGGTTTAAAATAGGCCAGTGCAAAGTTTTTACCTGCAGCTGCATGTGCACAGTAAGCGTGTGGGATAACAAAGATAATGATAAGAATTATTAGTGATAAAATATTCATATGATAGCAAGGATAAATGAGATCAATGCATCCTTGATACACCATAGCCTATGGCCTCTATGGATTCAGTTGTTCAATCTCGGCCCTATTTCGTCTTGCAGGGTTATCTCAGTTATTAAGAGTGAACAAACCAAATCACCATTAAGTTATGTGACTTTATTGTTGTTCCCCATAGAATTGTTTTTAGCTATTGTACTCCCGATTCTCTCACCGGATTTCACATATAGCTTTTCGTTCTTCCGGCTTAAGCTTATCTCTTAATCACTCTTTGGTGACTTGGGTACATGCAAGTTTTAGGAGCGAGGCATAGACAAGAGAATATACATATGCAACATACCAAAATCACATGATTAAATGTGCACAAACAATGCGAGGCTAGGCATCGGTCCTTAGCCCGAGTGTACTACTTACACATCGTGGTCATATCAGAATATATTAAACATTGCAGAAATAGTATTTAAATGTGAATGATTGATAGTTTTACAATGTCGCCAATCGCGGAAAGATCAAGATTACAAGTATGATATCACTATTGCTATGTAGATGCGTGGGGAGATGGTGATAGAGATAGAGCGGTGCGACGGCAACACTTCATGGAGTAATGGATTGGATTGCAACAAGAATTCGTAGAGGGATGGAATGATAATGATGGTGTCTGTCCCATCTCCTTTATATAGATAGACAAAATTAGGTTTTTGGGGGTCTTCTGACCGATTGGACATGCGCTCTTTGGTGAAAGTTGTTCGGTTTGATCTGGGAGCCGCCGACATGCGGTGCTCGTTAATTGTTCTAGAGTTTCTGTTTGGCGCCTCGTTGACTTGGGTAGATCCCAATTAAGTGATTCTTCCCGTGTATGAATAAAAATGCGCCATTTTTCGCGCATCACATACTCTTTAAAATTTCTATGCTATTCTTTAATGAAATTACATAAACACAGTTCCCATCGACGGTGTTCATAAAAGAACGACTCATGGAGAAGCCATGTTGTCGACCCAAGGGCGGATCAAGGGGGTTGCCAGGACACCCTCTAAAAAACTGAAAAACTGTTTATGTCGTATGCTTAACACTAGATTCTATAGTTCAAAGCCTATTTTTACTCTATTTATATGAGTTATTGTGACATTTAGACCAAATTATACTATTGGCAGTTTATATTTTACAATGGACTGATGTAACTCAAGTTATGTTTTCTATATATCTATAATTGTAAGTTGTGGCACAGGGAAATCCATAACGGGTAGTAGGTGCAGATGCACCCACTACCCAAAAAACAATTTTAAAATGTCAAAAAATTCAAAGTAAAAATTTCGCATATACTTCAAGACATTTTATGTTAGCACAAAAAGTTACGTGAAGAAAACATATTTTTTATGACCTATGCAAAAAAGACAAATCCGGACGCACGAAAATGATTTTATGCGATTCGTTTTTTTGTCTTTTTTGCACAGATCACAAAAAATGTTTTTTGTCCACGACATTTTTTGTGCTAACACATAATGTTCTAATGTACGTTCAAAAAAATTTCTGTAATTTTTTGACATTTTGAGAAAAAATAAAAATATTTTACCTAATAGGTGTATCTACACGTATGAGCCAAATCGCTGCCTCTGGCACCCAGTACTATGATCCTAGATCCCACTGCGTCGACCGCCTTACCTGATTGTTGCAGATCGCATCTGCTAGCCACCGGACGAGCATGGCACACATGCACCAATTCCTGAATCGGCACTCTCTTATCTCCAGCCGCATCGCCATCTTGGCACACCGGCGGCCGATTGCCCCCATCCGGCCTTGAGGACTCCATCCGGGCAGGCCACTCTGCCGCCCAAAAGACCTCGCATCGGCATGGAGCGGAGACGCGAACAAGGGTGGGGGTGGCGCGGTGACGGCTAGTGTCCTTTCTGAATCAGCATTGTCCCGAGCTTACCGATCCTGGACTGTTCATGCTGGCTGTACTCGTCAACAAGATAACACTTGCAGCAGCAGGCTTTGTGTGGGTACTTGAACAGGTGAGCTGCATTGCAAACTGCTCGCCGGAGGACGCCGAACGGACCGCGAGATCTTCAGTACAGACACGGAAGATAATAGCCGATCTCAGCGTTAAAACCGACCAGATGTTGATTCTTCTGCCATCTTGACTGACCGGTTTTGGCCCTGGGCCTCTGGAGCTGAAAGGACTCGTGGGTTTCTTATCGGTTCTTTATTTGACCACGGCGGGAAGCCGGGAACAGTCACCAGATATGGCTTCACTCCATGCAGTAAAAATGACCCATGGCGCTGAATGTCTGAAGTACCGAACCTTTTTACAGGAACTAAGAAAATTCAGAATGTGTTCCTTCCTTGTCACTCTCATGGCTCGTGAGTTTCACACGTACTCTGGACCCACGTGTCAGTGAGATGAAGAGTGACACGCCCTCCACATCCCATTCTATTTTCTTGGTAACCATGGCGTTTTCATGCGCAATTCCACACATAAACATCTACCAGGAATGAGATCACAAAAATGGCGAGAAGAGAAAGGAAACGGGGAAGAGAACCCTGTTGTGCCAATCACGTGCCCTCGACTTCAGCTGATCATCTGCTCGGACGGCAGGAGCGCATGTACCACTGTCTCGCCTGAACTGGGCAATCTGCTCTGAACTACCCTGAACCCACCCAATAATTAAGAATTAGCGTCATAATCCTGGAACCAAGAGATCACGACCGCGCCAAAAGCAGCGCCCAGACCCATCCTTTCCGCCTAGTTTGCGCCGAAAACTCCCACGCACGCATGACATGGCAGCTCGAAGAGACAAAAGTTGCCCTTCAAGCCCAGGCAGATTTGTTATGGGTCTCCGTTCCAGGCTCATGCTGATCATGCCTAGGAATTAGTTGTAACACGCTGCCTACGGCGATGCAGATTCTCTCTGCCCCAATCATGGCCAAGGCTATTAACTTCACAACTCTAGACATAGGAGATTAGAGCATCTCCAACAGCATTTGCATATGGAATTGCAAAAAACTTGTTATAGCAAGAGGAGAGATAGTGTTTACAAATCCAACACGTTTTGTGCTTTTGCAGCCTTTGTATAACCAGATTGCAAAATTCTGTGTACATCACAATGACATGTGGGGTCCTTTTGTCAGCCATCAAAATCATTTCACATCGTCTTCCTCCCACGGAGGTTTGACCGGCGACAGAGCGTGCTGGAGCCTGGAGACGAGGCGGGGGCCGGAGACGAGGTAGGGCGGCGCCGGAGACGAGGGAGGGCGGCGCTGGAGACGCTCGCAGAGGTAGGGCGCGGCCGGCGACGGAATAGAGTTGGCACGAAATCGACGACGGCGGAAGCCGGGGTGCGGCTCGATTCGACGACGGCGGAGGCGCGAGGGCGAAGGCGAGGCCGGAATCGGCCGTGCAGAGGCGGGGCGGGGACGGAACCGGCCGTGCGGAGGCGAGGGGTCGCGGGCGAGGCCCGAATCGACCGTGCAGAGGGCGGCGCGGGCCAGAATCGACGACGACGGCCGAAGGGGCCCGGGCGAGGCGGCGAAGCATGGCCATGAGCATCTGGGGGCCACGCCGAGCTTCTCCCGCACCGCCACGGCGTCCACCGGGCCGAATCGGCCGGCAGGTCTGCGGGTGGGGCGGAGGTCGATTCGGCGGCGGGGAAGCTCCGTCCGGCAGGGGAAAAATCGGCGTGGCTGCAGGGAAGCTCGGGGGACGCAGGCGAGGTGGCGGCAGGGACGAACGACGACGTGGGAGGCGGCGAGGCGGTGATCGGCGGCGGGTCTCGCGCGGGGAAATGTCCTGCGCGGCAGTTGAGCTCTCCCGCGGTGGTGTTTTGGGATATACAAAGTGGCTCTCCACTTTGCAAATATAGCAAGGGAGGGGGCAAGAATAGCAAGCTTTGTAAAAATTTTGGTGGGGGGCCCACTTATACAAAGGCTGTTGGAGCACCATTTTTAGGACAGATTTGTATATTTTCAGTTTTTACAAATCCTAGCCAAATATACAAAGGCTGTTGGAGATGCTCTTAGGACTGGTATATTCTGGGATTAGACCGGTTCCTATGTTGATTAATCAATCGAAAAGTACATCCTTGGCTAGTTGTTACTTGTGCACATTGCTCCCTTCCCCAAGGGAAGCTAGGCCAATCTTCTTGAGATAAGGGTATGCTAGCTTGACCATGAACTCCCATAAGAATACGGGAAACGCTAACAAGCTTCACTGGTTGGTGGGTCCAGTCAACAAAAAAGATCATATAGTGTTAGGGAAAGCTAATAGAGCCTTGTGTTCAACCTTGAGGCTACGTACCCCACTTATGTGCTAGTCTAATTAGGGAATCAAGTGGCACTAAACTTGGAATGATTGGTAGCATAAATTACAGTTTGTTCAGGCTAACTGCAGGGCAAAGCAGGTTTTCAGAGTCTAGATTAGCTATAAAGGCCATCTTGACCGTGCATGCTCTCCCCAAATCTCCAGAAATGGGCATCCTATGAATCTACTTTCGTATGCTTTCGAAAACACAGTGCACTATTTTGCAGTTTGAATGCCGCTACTCAAAGAGAGTTTCAGTGATGGTCAAAGAATGGCTTGGGCTTCCATTAATTGTCATCTCCGACTGGTCGGCGGAGCTCTCTATCACTAGTTGGACGATATGAAACGAGAAAAACGTAAGAGTTTTCCGCAAGAAATCTGCCCCATTGCTGATTCTTCTAGCTACCATCAAGAACGAGGCAAAGTTATGGGTCGCCGCGGGTGCAAAACAATTGAGCTATGTAATTTTGGGAGAGTAGTCCCTTTCCTTCACCATGTTTATTGCTTTTATTCTCATGTTAAAACCATATCCTTAATTATTTGATATAGGGAAATCTTGTGCCTCCGTTCAAAAAGATATTGTGCTCTCGTCACAATTTCCAAAAATATATTAAGAGTATTTGTCAGATTTTCAAAATATTTTTGAAGTTAAGTTGAACAATGTTGCTACTTCTACAAACTATTAAGACATGCTCATATATTTCATTGTTTTTAATGGAAACTTGTATTGATTCTTTGCCATGTATCTAGTAGGCCACTTATGTTGCATCAAACACACACACAATCAACACGCGTTGGGACACAAACGAGAACAAATCCAGAAGTAATGGTTACCAGATATAAAATGAAAAACACTCTTATAAAGGCTTATCGTACTGAAATGTTGAGAGTAGGCCACATATGTTGGGAAAACAGGTCTCTCCAGTTATGTACATAACCTCATCACCAAACCGTGGTTCTCTGGCGCTGAAGAATAGACAATATATTGAGTTGGTGTGTACATAAGTAAATAACCTGCAAACAGATTTAACATTTTTATCAAAAAAAATCATTATGACTAAGCAAGAGTGATCAACATAGAGGATATGCTCGAAGTAGGATCAAAACGAGCAACCTATTTGATAGCCACTCAACCAATCACCAAACATATTAGTAACTCCTCAAGGAGGTAATAAGTTGGATGCCACCTGGACTACACGCACATGGATGTAGAAATCAAAAAAAAGTTGGCCGACATTTTCGTCATGACTACATAAGTTACACTCGGAGCTCCCTTTCCAATTCCATTTCACAAGATTATTTTTTGTTAATGAAGCGTCCCTGGATATATATCACATGAATATATTTTTTCACTTGATTGTTTAGTTTTCTAAGTTTTTGAGTTGGAATATCCAAATGTGGCAACATCGTATACATCAATTTGACAGGACAATTGATCATTTACCGCGAATTCCATCTAAAGGTGTCGCTGTTATCATGTAGTTAGATATTTCTAAGACGCGCAATTTATTCCATGCAGTCGAATTTTGGCCAATGAAAAATCAACGGAGTGCAATGTTGGTTTCGTTGAGGTCCAGAACTGAAACTATGAAGGTACTTTTTCCCCCTCAGGCCCTGTTTGTTTCTAGACTTTTTGTGGGGATTGGTGGGATGATACTCTAGTGGATTGGGTGAAACCCTAAACTTCACCCAATCCCTTAGGGGATTGGAGATCAATCCACTAGGTAGGGGTAGTGTATTGAATCCCCTAGGGGATTGAGAAAAAAATGAACTAAAGTTTAGCGATTTGTGGGGAAAGGTGGGGATAAAAACTGTCCAATACACTAGAAACAAACGATGTTTTGAAGTTTGATATTTCACCCAATCCACTAGAGTATTATCCCCACCAATCCCCACAAAAACTCTAAAAATAAACAGGGCCTCAAGATTTTGTATCGATCTTTTCGGTTAACTTTCATGAGACTAGCCCAAAAGTGGGGAACGAGATCGTCTGACGTACACGCATCTACTGCAGAGGGACGTAACTGACTGTCGTTCGTTCGTTTCGCATCCGACGGCAGGCAGCTCGAATCTGTGGAAACGCAGGAAACAGTCAGCCATCCTCCCCGCTGGAATTCTCCTTTCACTTGCAGTCGCCGTTCGCTCGCCGGCAGGCACAGCTCCGCCTGCACGGCCTCCGCCACCACCAACTCCGTGGCTCCAACCCCGACAAAGCCTCCGTCTCCGCCGCCGCGCTGCGGCCATGTCCGCCTTGGAAGTTTGCCGTGCCACAGAGCAGCACCAAACCCGATGCTCGCATCAGTCTCGTCTCGAAAACGAACCCGGCGACAAGGACACAGGCTCCTGCTCCTCCTCTTGGAGGACGCGGCCGGCGTGCGCCAATGAAGCGGAAGTGCAGAGGTCGAGCACGGCGACAAGGATGTCACGGGCGCTGGTTCAGAGCGCGGCTATGAGGGGCGAGTCGAGGCTGCTCCGTGCACCGTGTCTGGTGCTGCTCTGCGTCGCGGCGTACTTCCAAGGTGTGCACTGCCGCCGCAGCGGCAACGGAAGCGGAGGCCACGGAGGAGGAGCTGTGCCTGCCGGCGAGCGGACGACGACGGCGAGCGAAGGGGAATTCCAGCGGTGACTGTTTTTTTCCAAGCTGGAGCGTTGTTTTCCGTCTCCCCTTCGTTGATTTAGTCTTTGGGCTGACTGTTTCCCTGCTGCCATCGGATGGGTAACCAACGAACGAGAAGCATTTATGTCCCTTTGCAGTAGATAGATATACGTCAGACGATCAGATTTTGGAGACATCGGTGTCTTCTGGTTTCCACTCAACATATGTAAGGATTTTGGAGACCTTCAGAAATCGTAAGCGCCGAGCGTGTGCAAAACCTGTGGAGACCTGAAACTAATTGATCCTACTGTCATGGTTTACAGCGTGCCAAGTCACACTACTAGTAATACTACTAGAACCAAAGCAAGTGCGACGAGGAGAGACGGCGCGTCCCCGTGGTGACTCACTGACGGCAGTCAAAACAGGATCTGTGCTCAAGCTTTGGCTAAAGTGTCCCCTCTCTCTGTCTTCTTTATCTTTTTCAGCTTTGCAGCCGCCGTCCCCCCGGCCGGCGGCCGGCCGGCCTCTCTCCAACGGCAAGCAAGAATAGGCAAGATTCAGGTCAATTTAGAGCAAGAAACATGGAGCAAAATGCTTGAAAAGATAACAATAATCTTGAAGTGAATCGCCCCTCGTGTCGTTGTCGCAAAGCCTCTAGTTCATAGGGGAGACATGTCCTGATGTCCAAAGCCTCTTTCGTGTTCTCGATCGATCTACGTATGTCTTGTTACTAGATTGGCACTGTGGATCACGCGTGTAGCTCTCTCTCATCTCTGCCATTCCACCCTTTTGTCCCATCCAACCATCTCTCTCTGCGGTCTGCATCCACCATTTTTGTTGCTGCAAAAAGCTCCAGCCGGCCCCCCAAGCCCTGATAAACGCATCGAGTGTCCATCATTGACATTACATTGGAATCTGGCCCACTGCGAGTGCTCGTGCTCGTGTCGATCCAGCGTGCCCATCAAAGCCCAAAGGGCACTCCACTGCGTCCCTCTCCTTCGTTCGTACCCACGTAACCTAACAACAGGACAGGGAGATGCAAATCTGTCCTTCTCCAGGCAACAAATCACAGTGGATTCGATTTGAGTTGACAGCATAAAAACTAAACATCGTGATCGACTACTGAAATCTAGACATGTAGTTTGATCGTTGCAATCTCAACAGCTATGAGGTAGCGGCGGCGCAACGGTGAGAAGCACCTTTGTTGAATGCAAAGTCAGTCAGGGACTCAGAGCTAGGAGTACCAGAGAGAGTGGACAGTAATAATAAGTAGCAAGACGACGACAGTATTTCGTCGCCTACAGTGGCCGCTGCGGCGCACGTACGGACGGACGGACGGCAGGCCACGCGAGCGTTCGTCTCGTTCGTCCGCATGCCAATGCCATGCCATCTCTGAACCTTTCGAGGCGAAAAACCGCCGTCTGAACTGCCAGTGCCAAGTGGTCCGTCCATCTGCCATGCCATGCGCGCAGACGCAGCGGCAAACAACCAGAGACGACCCTGCAACTGCGATTCATTTGATCATGCATGCAAGGACTATGTATGTCTCGCGCGTGATGAAGATCGCAGGGCGCCGCGTACAACTGCACAGTGCCGTCGCGATGAACCTGGCCGGTTATGGCACGCACAGAGCTCACCGGAGATCGTGCATGCGTCTGAACATGCACTAGGCAGTAGGAGGAAGAAGATAGTGTGTGCAGGCTTTGAGTTGCAGGCATTGAGTGAGGCGAGGGGCAAGGCAATGTTCTGTTTTCCAAATCTGCACTGTGCCGTCGCGATGAACCTCGCCGGTTATGGCACGCACAGAGCTCACCGGAGTCCGGAGATCGAGCATGCGTCTGAAACGCAGTATGCAGTATAGTGTTTGTGCAGGCGTTGAGTTGCAGGCATTGAGTGAGGTGAGAGGTAAGGCAATGTTCTGTTTTCCAAATCTGTCTGTGCATCTTCGTTTCCCAGCTCCCGGAATAAAGTGAACTGCGTTCGAGTTGATCAGTCGCCAATATAAGATTGTAGGCATGTCCCGTCTAATTATACATCATAGAGCTTGCTTGGGGTATGAACCTATGGTTGAAATGAGCAAAGGAGCTAAAACTTGCTTTACTATGACACGTGCACTGCATCCTTGGTAATGACAAGTGCCATAAGGCATCAGTGCATGCCATAAGCTGATTGTAATTTTATTCTGTTGGCTTGGATTAAGCTAGCTTGTTCATGCTGGAGCATCTCTTTTTTTTTCGAATCCTGTCTATGCTCTGAAGAAAGATGTTACCGTTATATGCTCATGGCAGAGGTAAACCGTGGGGTTCCAGAAGACAAATGGCCGATAAATGGCGACGTTCTTTTCCACAGTTATCTGTTCCCCATTTGCAGAGCATTCTGTCTGCCAAGTGCCAACCATATTTGTGGCCCTGAATCTGCTGAGGTTTTTTTTTTGTGTGTGAGGGAAATCTGCTAAGTAAAGCACTAGAGGAATATGTCACGACTCAGCCCAGTACTACCTGGACCGAAGCCCATAATAAATCCCGAGGGAGGGAGATACCGGGGCCCAGAAATGGATGCATTCCTATAACACGGCTTGTATCCGGAATATAACAACCTTAATCGAAGTATCCTAGGCTAGCTCGGTGGCAACATGTTTTTTTTAATCTTCCTCACAGAATTGATGAGGTAATTTAGAAGATGACCATGACATAGTAGCTATCATGAGAGAAATGGCAATCATATTATTTTAGCCATTCAATCGTCCATGTCATCTACTACCTCCGCATCAAAATATAATATGTTTTAGCATTTTTCTGATACGGATGTATCTAGACGCGTATTAGTGTGTACATTCACTCATTTCAGGATGTATGTAGTCCATATGGTAATATCTAAAATATCTTATATTTTGGTACGGAGGGAGTATATATCTGTTATAAAGCAAAACCATACTAACATGTATATTAATGATTTTTCTATCTCAACATACAATCTATACACAACATCCATTCTCTTAGACAATCAATTGTACATGTCATCTCCGCGAATATTTATAAATTACCACATGCAACCTACACATAATCCATTCCTTAAACCATTCAACCTCATGTGTATTAAATTTAGTATCTCGACTATGATCAGTTGAATTTTGCACTTTTTAGATAACATAATATATCATATCATACAATACATCTTATACCTTTTTGTTTACAAAATATAGTTTCTAAAGGAGCCCCATTGTAAAACGTGGGGTATCCTTTTAGTAGTAAGTATGATTACTACCCGTGATGTTCTTGCTCGAGCTGGCGGCGGTGCAAGCCTCACAAGTCACAACATCCGTTCACAATCAGAGCCACTTGCCGGATGCTGCTGCCTGTAGGTATGTAAATGGTACGGATAATTTCTGTCTTCAATCCGCATGTAAATCTGGTTTTAAGGATATGTATGTAATTTTAGGAATCCGTCAGATACGGATGCGGATAAGGATTTTTGTATGGCGGATATCCGACGGAGATGGTACCGGATATGGTATTGCTATTATCCGACACATGCGGATTATGCGACATTTTATGCAGATTATCCGTACTACTCTATTAGGATTATCCGATTAATCTATCTATACCTCTTATAAAGCTAAACCTCACTAACATTAACATCTAATAATTATTTTTCTACCTCAACATGCAAGCTATCCACATCATACATTCTTTTAGCCAACCAAATGTCCACGTCATCCCACTAACATCCATTAAAGCCAATATTTTCTTGCATGCAACATATTTTCAGGTCATCTACTTTTCACCCATCCAGAGATCCACATCACCAATTTTTAATCACCAAATACAAAAAAATCATGTCAATTAAATTTATACTTTTGACAACTGTGATCAATTGAATCTTCCATATTTCTATAAACAAGTTCATATTGCATGGGCCTTATACGCCTTTTTACACAATAAAATTCTTAAAGAGATTTCCACCGTAACGCACGGGGTATCTTTCTGGTATCTCTTATAAAGCAAAACCCCACTAACATGCATTAATAATGTTTCTATCTCAACATGCAAACTATTGACATCATTCATTCTCTTAACCAATTAATTGTACATGTCATCTGCACTAATATTTATTATCATTACATGCAAGTTACACATCATCCATTGTTTAAACCATCCAATTGTTTACATTAATAATTTATAATACGTACCCGCCTCATTTGTATTAAAGTTACTTTCTCGACTGTGATCAATTGAATTTACATACCCATTTAGACAACATAATGTATCTTTTATAACGTTTTGTTTGCACAATATAAGTTTTTAAAGGGATCCACGCTGCAACGCACGGGGTTTCCTTCTAGTTAGGCTAATAGGCCAGCCCAAATATTCAGTAAATTCATTGACACATTGACATATCACTCGCTTCTCTCTCTCTGTACATATATAACTCAATCCTAATACGACTTGTACTCAATAATCATATATTTGTCCTATGCCAACACCTTGCATCGAAGGTCACATAGCGGACAAACATGATACCGATCGAAAAAACATTGTACTCGTACTCTACTATTTTCTAGGCAGACAATTATGTAACTAACTAGTATAAACACACTATCATGAGCCTACTACTAAAGCTGATTTATTTCCTCTATAAAAAATATCGGTTACTTACTTTTTTTTACAAATCAGCCAAGAATGATATTGCTCAAAAGAGTCACATGTGATGAGAACAAGTGCGTGTGTACGTAAACCCGAATATGGTTGTATCACCCCCAGCTGATAGTCAAGTAGCATGCCTGCGTATATGGTTGGTCACTTGTAGTGTTATGCATTTTAATAGATTGTTTTCATATTGTTTGCACAGTGAAATTTTGTTAGTTTGCACGTATTTATCCGCTGAGTATTATCCGTTCCTCGAATGAATCCGCTCCGTTTCCGATCTAAATCCATAGACCGATAGAATTTGTATTCAAATTCCTTATCCGATTTGCTCCGCATCCAAGAAGAAAAGAAAATATAGGAAAGGATATGGAGAGATCATTATCTCTTTTTTTTTTAGGGGGAACGACCGTCACTTTAGACATGAATAATTGTCATGGGAACACAAAAATCATCTGGCGTGTGAATGAGCCAAAGGACGATTAAAAAATCATTATCTGATCTGATCCGTTTACGTCCTATCTGTATGTGAGTCGTCGAGTTTAGGGTGGGCCTTTTTCTCACTCGACGAGGAGGAGCTGGATGTCGTGAAGTACATTTGGGCTGTGTTCAGGTGGGCTTGCCTGGAGAAGAAAGAATAAAGTATATATTTCACCCTGAAATGTACCACATTTGATAGAATTCACCCTAAACAATAAATTGGTCTAGTTTGTACCCTCAAATCTACAAAACCGTCTAAATCACCCCCTCCTAGTGGTTTTCAGCGAATTTTAGCTATTTTGGATAAAATGGCCGGTTTGCTGGCGTTGACTTGGGAGCTGACGTGGCAAGGGACCTGGCCGTCGCCGGCGCCGTTCCTCAAGGCGGTCGTCATGTTCACCGTCGTCGGCGGCCTGCCGTGGTCGGCCTTGTTGTGCGTGAAGTCTGTGCTCTATCCCGGCGTGCGTGCCACCGTTGAGGTCCGGCTTCCCGGCGCGCTTGCTCCCGGCCCATGGACGACATCGCGGTGGCTGGTCGCCGGAGCGGAGGAAGACAAGGCCGCACGGGCTGCCAAGCACTGCTCATGGACGCGCTCTCCCATGCGTATGTTGTCGTTCCCTCTACCCCAAATTCGAGCTATCTTATTCCTCCGTGGATCAGAACGTGATTGGCATTCAGAACGCGCCGTTGTCGGCTTCGTGCTCAGCCCCGTCGCCATAGCCATCGAAGAGACAGCCCACCATGTCCTTTATCTCCGCCACGACCCGAAGATCCTTCATGCCGAAGGAATAGATGCGGGAGACTCTCTACCATCGGCGTCGTGTTCAGCTCCGGGACGCGACGCAAGGCAGAGTCAGCCGGACGCCGGCAGCACGCACAGACATTTTTCAAAAATCCGAACAGTTTTTAAAATCTAAAACTTTTTCGAAATATGAGAAATTTCATAAATAAAAAATAAATGAAAGAAACAGAGAAAACAGAAAAAACTAAGAAAAAAAGGGAAACGAAAAAAAAAGCCGAACCGGGCCGGCTCATCAGCGTCGCCAGCGCACATCTGCTTCAGGCGACGACGGCGCCGTTATTTCGCGTCGCCGTAAGGCGATGTATAGGATTTGCCATTTGGCATGGGCTGGCCATTGACCTAAGCAGTAAAAAGCCTCGGCCTGTTCCGCTCAAGAGAGAAGGCCCATTTCACAACGGTTGCCAACCTTCCTAAAAAAAAGACAATGGTCGCCCAACCCTAGCGGAAAACTTTCCCCCGAAAATCTTGGAAATGAGAAAATCGCAGCGGCGGGCGGCGGCTGCTCGTGCTTGGGAAGCCCTGAGAGGACGCCGGCGGCGAGCGCCGACGAGAACGAGTAGGTGGACGCATCGGAGAGACTGGCGGTGCACGCAATAATGCTGGTGCAGCAGCAAGCAGGTGGAGGACGCAGATGCACGCCATGTGAGGTGAGGCGCGGGAGCCCACGAGGGCGGCACGTGAGCGAGATGCAGAAGCTGTCACTCTGTTTCTTCGGTTCTTGATGATGATTGATGGCCATCGATTTTCTGGGACCCAATGGTGAATTTTGTTCTCTCGCCCCACATGGAGGGAACCCCTATGGCAAATCGGTCGTAATCGTACTCCGTCCGTGGCCGTAGATCGTAGCTCAAGCAAAGTACCACTCTTACCTGCAATGGTGGTTGCTGTCAATAATGTTCCTCCGTCTGAACTTCTCAAGACTTGCTGCAAAAGCAATGGTGGTTGCTGTCAGCAATGTCTGCACGGAGTATTAGCAACCAACTTCAGATCAGCTCTTCTGTTTTCTCAGTGTCTGTTTACCCGATGTTCAGATTTCCGGGTGGTGACGAAGAGATCGGACACACACACACAGAGCGAGACGGAGGACCAGATCACATGGAGATGCTAAATGAGCATTAGTATACTAGTACGGCAGATCAGATCATAGGGAAATGCCAAATTAACATTATTTCTATGTGCCACTTTTGTGAGCGCAAGTGTGTGGTAGTGTCACAACTCACATGGGGATCAAATCATCTCCATCATTTTGTTTTTCCTCGGTTCCTGGATTAATCCCGTCAGGTCAAGTGTGACTTTTTAAAGGCTGCCGTAACATGTTCTGGATTCCTCCTAGAAGACACCGTCCATGGAGTAACAGGAAGAACACAGGTGAAAGTGAAACATTGGGAGCATAAACTGGTTGCACAGAGAAGAAAGAAACGCCATCTGAGAAAAATCAAGGTGCCCATTAATCCTGACGACGGTTTTCTCTTGTCCTGGTCAATACATTTCAAGCTCTTTGATGACCCCAGATTTATTGCCAATAGAAACTGAACTGCTAGTACTCAATTTACTTTTTTCATAAAGCACAGTAGTTACTGTACTAATTTATTGGTTTGAAGGACGGTTTTCATTGCCATACCAAAAATCCAAATCTCAACTCTCTGTTTTGCTGCTTGTGTACCGTCTCTCTACTTTTCCTTTGTGCTTTTTTCACAACCTTTCCCGGCGTGTACTGTACCCCACACCTAACGCCGCAGAGGCTCCGGTGGCGACTACTGGTGGAGTGCTGACCAGCTGACCATAGCCCCAAGCCCCCAACCATAGGCAATGGAGGCGGTGGCGAGACCGTGAGATGCGATCTTGCTTGCGTCGCCACCAGTCACTGTCGTCTCCGACAGAGCCCACTGCGGTATGCTACTCTTCTTCCCCTCCTTCCTCTGCCAAGATTGGATCTCTAGCTAGAGCTCTCGCTTCTCCCAGCTTGCTCCTCTTGTTCTGTTCTCCGTTTCTTTGGTTCCAAGATTTGTTCTACATTCTGGTGCATGCTCTTGCCCGCTTCATCCTAGTAGTGGGTTCGTTGGCTGGTGGATGGGGAAGAACAGTGGGTGGTGAATCGTGTGGGTTTCTTGCTCTGGTTAAGAGACCATTTCCTGGTTTGCTAGTATTGCTTGGGAATGGGACACCTTTCCTATAGTCTGATGTAGCATTTGCTCTAAGTAATATTGTAGGTGCGTGTGAATGTCTACCTGTTATATTTTTTTCTGATTTTATCCTGTTCCATAGCATTGGCCCCATTTTCTCATATATTCAGAGCTATTTTATTTATACCTGCACTAAAATTTTATTTATTTTGTAGCAGCTTAGTTTGCTTTCCTCAATCCCTTTGTTCAACATTGTCTTTCATTTTTGTGAAATGCAGGGGCTTTATTAACCTGTCTGCGTATGCTCTGAAACAACCGGTTTAGGATTCCATCCATTCTGCTGCGTCTATCAGGAAATCTGTGGATGGGAGGTGAATATTTCTTACTACCAATCTTGGCCCATCATTTCCCCCTTTCATAGATGTCCTTCTTGCAGTTTCTATAAAAAAGAAGATGTAAATCCTATTGTCAACTGCTAATCGATCTACCCCTGTGCACTGTACTATAGGTGAACTGTTTACAAATTGGGAAATTGTATGTGCTTTTCGGCTCCTAGCTCTCCGCTTTGCCCGGAAGCATGATATAATTCACAGCTGCTTGAATGCATGTTCTGAATCAGTGGAGTCGTCTTGTGCCGTCAAGCATGTTTTACCCCAGGGCTCCTCACTTCTAAGCGCTGAAGAAACCTGGACACATCGTGCCATCTGTGGTGATTTACCCTGCTCCTCTCTCCCAATGGAGACTTTAGTCCGTCATGATTCGAATTCCACACGATACTCATGGTTGTGGGTTAGCCATATCAGCCCCAAAAACTCCAAGTGGCTTCAGGAGAATCTTACTGGTATACATTTTTTGCACGATTTTATTATTGTTTATGCTTTCTTGCTAATTTAAATATTGAGATTTATATATGTGTTAGTATCAAAACTAGCATATATACGAGCAACTAGATATTTGTGAAGCCTTGCAGTAAACGTTATAACAACCCACTTAAATAAGGAGTGTGCATGCAATGCAACTATGCAAGCCATCTTTTTGTATATACAAACTTTTTGGCTGGCAGATAGTTCACATCTTGGTTTTGCTAGATATCTTCCTTGTTCATGTGTTGTAACGTTCTCATCTCAATAATTTGTAGGATCACACATTTATATAGCGTGCCGCAAAACGGATCAAATGGAAATACATTTTTTATGCCTCATTTTGAAACGCCAGCAAGCGTTGTGATATCGTTTTCTCATTATCCCTTAGACTTTAGCAAAATAACCTATAGTTTTTCCCCATGACCACTTAGGACCTTCGTCTCAGTTCCGGAACTGTTATAATCTACAACTTATACATTTTCTGTCTTTATTGAGATAGAAAGGTGATAGCAAAGACAAGGCCCATGGAGCTAACAAAATTTGATGGTTCAACTTGAAGTAATTTCTTAGTTCAACAAAGAGACTGAGCTCAAATTAGATTTTTTTGGTTTGTAACAGTACATTGTAAATCACACACTTAAGCATGTTGCTTGTAATATATGATTATCCAACACTACATATACCTGTTTTTTTTTAACATTAGCATAAACCTGTGACTATTCCACTTTACCTCATTTTGAGGATTTTCCACATGCTTAATTTGCCACTGTCTAATTTAGGAACAACAGATTTTTTTCAGGTAATTTCTGTCAAAAAAAAAAAAGATTTTTTTCAGGTACTTATTACCAAAGTAATTATTTTAAAATGGACTAATATGTTGTTTGGTTAGATTTGTGGGGTTCAGTATGGATTATTATAGTATGGATTATTATAGTAAGATATTTGCTATCCTCCTTTGCATTTTGTTGTACTAAAACATAACAATTTAATATTTTATTTCTGAACTTAATTCACCACTGACCATTTTGTAATACCTTGTTGACACATCATGTAGACGGTTGCTGGTTACAACATTGAAACTTAAAATTAAGAAAAAACAAACTCGTAATATTGAATGGCATGTTGCTAATTAAATTCCTTCTTGTGAAACAGACATGGATCTGATGGTCAAAGCGATGATCAAACTTATCAATGAAGATGCTGATTCTTTTGCAAGGAGAGCGGAAATGTACTATAAGAAACGCCCTGAGCTCATGAAACATGTGGAGGAGTTTTACAGGGCATATCGCGCCTTAGCAGAAAGGTATGATCAAGCTACTGGCGCACTCCGGCAGGCCCATCGGACAATTTCAGAAGAGTTTCCAAATCAGATGCCATCGATGTCTGATGAGTCACCTTCCTCAAGCCAAGAAGTGGAGCCACGTACACCAGAAATGCAGGCACCCTTACGGGCACCATTTGATCCTGATGATCTGCACAAGGATGCACTTGGTGTGTCACCACAGCTATTTACCCTCAAGAGGAATGGTACACACACTGATGAAATAAGTTCTTTGTCAAGTCGCAAAGGTCTCAAACAGTTCAATGATTTGTTTGCTAGCTCTGACAGTTCCCATCGTGTCAGCTCTTCGGATGGGAAAGTACGTAAAGGTCTCACTTTTGAAAGCCCAGATGCTAAAGGGAAACAAGATGCAAGTGATGATATCATGAATTTGCAACATGAAATTTCCAAATTATTAGCAGAGAGCCAAAGTTTAAAGCAACAAATTTCATCCGAGTCTCAGCGAGCAGACAATGCTGAGAGTGAAAGCCAAAGCCTTAAGGACACAATCTCATGTTTGATTTCTGAGAAAGATGCAGCCCTTCTGCAGTACAGTGAATCCACCAAAAGATTGTCTGCTTTAGAGACTGAGATCTCTAAGGCACACAACGAACTCAAGAAACTCTCTGATGATATGGCAATAGAAGTTAAGAATCTAAACAACGCTGAATCACGTAACAACACAATGCAATCCGAGCTTGAGACTCTGGGCCAGAAGATCATGGTGCAGGAGCAGAACTTGCAGAAAGTAGAAAGAAGATGGAACATCTTCCACTTCAGTCTACAGGATGAAAGTGCCAAACGCAAACAGGCTGAAGATGCTCTATGCACCATAGATAAGGACTACACTAGATCTCAGGAAGAGGCGAGTAGGTTAATTCTAGAAATGCAGGCAGCAAATGGTAGGTTGAGCGAGTTCAAGCAGGTGAAACTTAACCTGGAGACACAGTCAGCGAGCTGAAGAATGAAGTTGTGAAGCTGTCTGAACAAAATTGTTTTTCTGAGCTTTGATAGAAGAACTTCGTGGTGACATAGATTGTCTGGTGGATACAAAGAGCAAATTTGAGAGTGAGATCCACGTCCTTAGAAGCACTGTCTCACAAATAAACACCGAAAAAGATGTGGCTCTACTTCAACATCAGCAGTGTATCGGCAGGTGTCTGATCTGGAATCCAAGCTCTTGAAGGCACAATCAGAGCGGGAAAAGATTGAACTGAAGGTGCAAATGCTGGTGCAAGAACTTGAGCAGAAGAGAGAAGAAGCTGGTGCCATACATGCTCGGCTGCAAGATGAACACTCAATCACATGCAAAAGGAAGCAGCTCTTCTGCAATGGAAGACCTGCATTCCCAGTCTCAAGAAGACGCTAAAAGCTGGCACAAGATCTTGAACACTCAACAAGAAATTGAGTGAACTAGAAAATAAGAACTTTAAATTGCATGACATGTCGCAAGATTCGAGAGGGTGATTTTCGATCTAAATTTGAAGAACAATGCAGCATTTCTTGAACAGCAGAAGTCTTGGAGAGAGTATCATGCTTGGAAGCTCAACTTTTGGTCACACATTCAGAAATGGAGAAGATTGTAAATAAATCTCAGGTGCTGGAAGAAGAACTTGTACACACGAAAAAAGAAGTGGGTGACCTTCAAAGTCATTTGCATCAGGAACAACAGAAATGCATGCTTTCTGAAGAAACTTCTCAGAGTGGAGCACCTACATTTGCAGTCCCAGGAAGAAGCAAAGAAACTAGCTCAAGATCTTGAAAGCTTAAGCAAGAAACTTAGAGAGGCTGAAAGTGATAGGTTAGATCTGCAGAACATTTCGCGAGAGCTCGAGAACACCATTTCAGAGATGAATTCTGAGAAAAAAGCAATGATACTCCAACAGCAGCAGTCTTGGAGAGGGTTTCTTATTTAGATGCACATCTTTTGATGTACAGTCAGATCTGAGAAAAATAAGGAGAAAGTCCAGTTGCTGGAGCAAGAACTGAAACACACAACAGAAGTGGTGAATGGCCTCCATAGTAACTTGGAGGAGGAAGGCCATAAACGGATGCATGTCGAAGCGAACTTACCATGGTGAAAAACCTGCATTCCAAATCTGAGGAAGAAGTGGGTCAGCTTGTTATGGATCTTCAGAAGTTAAACGATGAGTTAAGTGAAGTGCAGGACAGCAATCTGATTGTGGAGGACTTATTGTGTGAACTTATGAACACCATCTCTGTTTTGAATACCGAGAAAGATGCAGCACTTGTTCAACTGCAGCTGTCCTTGGAAAGAGTAACCGATCTGAAGTCAGAAGTCTCAGAGACACGTTGGAGGTGGAGAAGACTGAGCACAAGTTGCAGATGCTGGAGAAAGAATTTGCTCAAAAGAATGAAATGGTGGATATCCTGCAGTCAAATTTGAAAGATGAGAGCAAGAAACGTGCGGAGGCTGAGACATTGCTCATTTCAAACGAGAATAAATATTTCCAATCACACGAAGAAGTAAATAGATTGGCCTGGAGATTGAGGCGTTGAACAGAAAGCTGAATGAAGTGGAGAACTTGTCTTTCGAGCTTAAGAACACAATCTTGCTTCTGAATTCCGAGAAAGACACAATTCTTCTTCAGTACAAGCAGTCGTTGGTAAAAGCATCTGATCTGGAATCTAAGCTTTCAGGGGTGCAGATTGAACTAGACAATGCTGAACAAAAAGTGCAAATGCTTGATAAAGAACTCGAGCAGAAGAGAGAGGAGGTTGATAGCTTGGAGACTAGCCTGAAAGATGAAGCCCAAAAGCATACTGAGTGAAACAGCTCTTCTGACAATAACTAGTCTATATTCTATTTCTCAGGAAGAAGTGAGCAGGTTAGCCCTTGAGATTAGCAGCTGAACAGAAGTTGAATGAAGTGGAAAACATGTCTTCAGAGCTTAAGAACACCATCTTGTTGCTTAATTCTGAGAAGGAAACATCTCTTCTTCAGCACAAGCAGTCCTTGGTGAGAGTATCTGATCTGGAATGTAAACTCTCTGAGGTGCAGGCTGAACTAGGAGTTCTGAACAGAAAGTGCAAATGCTTGATAAAGAACTCAAACAGAAGAGAGAAGAGGTGGATAACTTGCAGACTAACCTGAAAGATGAAGACATAAGCACATTAAGGTGAAGCGTCTCTTCTTGTGATGAAAAATCTGCATTCTCAGTCTCAGGAAGAAGTCAAAAGGCTGGTTTTGGAGATCGAGAGGCTGAATGGCAAATTGAATGAGATGGAGAACAGTAAGGGGACCTTGAGAACATGATCTCCAAGCATGCAGAAGACAACCTAATCCTTGGTGAACAAAATCTTTCTTCTGAATTAACTATCAGAGGCCTTCTCGATGACCTGGGTATGTTAAAGGAAATGAAAGTGAATCTCGAGAACGAAGTGGGGCTCCACATTGGTGAGAAGAAATGCTTCAAAGCCAATTGGCCCGTCAGGTAAAAGACACGGAAATTCTGGAGAAGCAGTACTGTTCACTGGAACATGAGATGGAGGCATTAAACAGAAGAGCAACAACACTCCAGCAGTTACTTGAGGAAAAAGCATGTGACATGGAGAGCTGTCAGAAGAGTATTTGATCTTGAAGAAATCATTTTCAGATGCAATTGTTGAAACGGAAGCCCTGAAGAGATGGTAAAAGAACTGGAAGCTTCTGAAAGCTCTCTGAAATATGATGTTTCTTTGCGTAGTTCTGAGAAGGATGCTCTGGAACTAGAACTACATATCCGCAATAAAAAATATGCTGATATTTCGGAGCATAAGTCATGTTGGAGACCTCACTCTCCAATGTGAATTCGAGCTTGAAGAATTGAGAATGAAGTTAAAAGATTCAGAAGAATTATCTCATTCCTATCTTGCCAATAACTCTGCTATTCTTGCTGAACAGGACAACATCCTCTCACAGGTATTACTTAATTATATACTATCACTATCTGACTCAAACCTTCATGATAAGTTCCCTTATTAGTACAAAAAATAAATCTTCTTGTTCATAGGCTATTTGAACAGTCCCATACATATCTGACATAAATCTCATTTGCTGTCAGCTGGAGAGCACTAAACTGGCTATGAAATCTCTACAGGATGAGCATGCTGATCTGGGCGATAAGCACTCATCCTTGTTATCGGAGAAAGATCTCTTATATAGTCAGCTTGGTAATCTACAAGATCAGGTGGAAATTAGAAATGAACAGCATGAAGCTTTGCTCAGGTTGCATCAAATACAGATAAATGACTTTCAAGCGACAGTTTCTTCTCTGCAAGAGAAAATCTGTCATATGGATCAGATGCTTGACCAAGAGCAGCAAGAATGTACATATGCTTCTGTCAGTGCATTGATCTTGAATAATAGTTTGGCCGATGTGAAAGACAAAAACGTTGCTCTCTTTAATGAATGCCAGAAGTTCATAAAGGCCACTCATTCTGCAGAGGTACTAATAGCACGTCTCGAGGAGGAAGCAAAAAATGAAGAAGATGAAAAGAAAGCATTGTTGAGACACAATGAGAAACTACTGCACGGGATCGCACAGCAAATTAAGATCCTCAATGTTTGTAAGGACTTAGGACGCCCTGGTGTGGTTCATGATGAAACTATGCTGCAGACCTTGTCTCGTGAAACTTTAAACCACGTAAAGCAGACAGAGGAGAGCGAACATAGAAATGCCTTCATGGAGGCTGAGCTATCTGTTCTGGGGACAATCCTTACACAAACAGTAATTGATTTCAGAGATTTGCACTTGCAGAAGTGTCAACTTGAGAAAGAAGTGGAGACAGGAGCAGCCGAATTGCTTTTTTTGCGAAACAAAAATCACAAGCTTATTGAGCTGAATGAACAGCTGGGGCAAAGGTTGCAGCAAGGTAGTGAAATTGAGGAGACATTGAAGCTTGAACTCACTAGTGGCATGGCACAGTTGATGCAGAAGGATGATAAGCTACGCAAGGCAGATGAGAAGAATCAATTCTTGCAGGAGACAAACCAGGAATTGTGCAGAGTTCTCAGGGATCTCGAGGCTTCTGCTGAAGATGCAAAATGGGTGAAAGGTGAACTTGAGAAGAAAATCACAACACTAACTGAACAAGGTGCTGTAAGGGATAATGATTTTCTTCTTCTTTATGAAGCTAAAGTGGCCTTGCAAGGAGAGGTTGACATCCATAAGCAGAAGGAGAGAGTTTGATGGCTACACTTGAGATGGCGACAAAAGAGGCTGAGCAACATGAAACGGAAATTGTTTCACTGGTGAGTGATATGATAACTTGTTCGGTCAATGTCATGATCTACGAGGAACATTTACTTGAGCTAATGATGGAATGCGAGGCTCTTGAGATAAGAATGATTACTGAAAAGGGTATGCTAATGAAGGAAATCTCCACAAGGGATGCTTATGTTGATGAGCTGCACAGAAGGATTGCCAGCCTGGGAGGAGAAAATGCAGAACTGAAGGTGGAGATGAGCACGTATCTGCCACTTGTAGCATCTCTGTCTGCCCAGATAAGCATGCTGGAAGAAGGCACTAATTTACTTTCAGAACTTAACAGAGAAGGCAAATTGGTAAGCTGCTTCATCTTTCCTACTAACTGTAGCATTTTCTATTCTCATGGATATGCGATATGCTTTTATTGCAATAAAAAGTTTCACCATAGTGACACTAAAGTAGGAAACTTGTTTTTTTCACCTTGCGAGTAGTGTCCTGACATATAAACTAGATAGTTCTAATATGCTCACATTGCACAGCAAATATATTTTCAATATCTTTTACTTATCTTATATTTTGCTTCTTCAGGAAATTGTGCAAGATGACAAACGTGGTTCAGAGTTCTTAGACAAACCATCAGGACTCTTGGAGTTGCAAAGCTTAATTGCAAGAGTTGAAGCACTCCGAGTTGAAATATTAGATGTCAAGGACTACCGAGATAAGGAGTTTAATGAAGCTGCTGCTAAATTGGAAATGGTGAATCTAGAAATTCAAGATCTTAAAACAAGAAAAGGCTCATGCATTGGACACGAGGAACATTACATGGAGAATGATAGGAAAAACTATGACACCGATAACTCTAAAGGGAAGCAAGCACAGATCATGAAAGATATTGAACTTGATCAGGTATCTACTTGTCCACCATATGGCACTGGAGCCACCGTCTACCCTCTTGGTGGCGATGCAAAAGCAGAACTTGATGATGAGATGCTTCAGCTATGGGAGACTGCTGAGAAGGATTGCAAGAACCAAACAGCCAAATCTTCATCGTCTGAACATGATATACAAGCTGTGGAGGAGGTGAAGAGTCAGTACTCTTCCTTCCAACTGGCAAGAGGAGATGACAGACTCGAGATATCAACAGCATCCCTGGAACCTCAGCAACTATGGACCAAAAATGTCCTTGAGAAGCTCGCTACTGATGCTCAGGGGCTATTAATCATCCAAGCAAGCATTGAGGAGGTGAAGCAAAAAATCGAAGGAACTTCGAATGGAAAATCTCCCTCGAGCTCTGAGTACAGCAGCATCAGAGCTCAGCTGCAGGAGATCGAGGGTTCTGTCTTGGAACAGATTGGTTTCAATAACAGTTTGACAAAGAAGGCTGAGAGTTACCCCGAGTTTGAGGCAAGTGCGGAGCTAGAAGGCTATTCCAGCAGAAGGAAAATCTCTGAGCAGGTGCAGAAAGGATCAGAGAAGGTTGCCAGGCTAGACCTCGAGCTTCAGAAGATACAGTATGTCTTGCTGAAACTCGAGGAAGAGCACGAGTACACAAGGGTCAAAGTCTCCGAGAAGCGTTCGCGACTGCTCTTGAGGGATTATGTGTATGCAAGAAAGGACAAAAATGACGCCGGGCAGAAGAAGAAGAGCAGGGTTCCATTCTGCGGTTGTGTGCGTCCTAGAACAATGAACGAGTCTTAACCATTCTGTTGTCTAGGCAGCAGGAGGAAGAAGCTCTAGATGTCATCCAATAGGCTCAGCTTTTGGGTGACAGAAAGTAATGTTATTAGGGTCTCTTCTGTAATCAGTTGGAATGATAATGTGAATAAGGAGCTCATGCATTTGGAGCTTTATCCTTGTTCAGAAATGAGGCAATGCCTACTAGTTTAACGAGTTAATTTTACTGATATGTTATGAATCAAAGCGTTGTGCATTTCTGTTGCTCTTTCCTGCTTTTATATGTCTGCCACGAAGATAAGCGATGATGCTTCTTTCAGGACACAATCCTCGCTCTCATTTTACTGCATATAGATACATGGTGGTCATTCTCTGGTCAGTCCAGAACACCGACTTGTTTCTACGCAGTCTTTGTTCCTTGTTTGTTGGTGTCCTTGTCTGTTCTTGTTAGTTCTCTGCAGATGTATTTCTGATATATTCCCCTGAATTTTGTTTAGCAGTTCATGTTTTGTCAGCGACCTGACACCTGATGTTTCGTGGCCTTTCATGCAAGAAGCCAAGAAGCAAGATGCATCTTTGATAAGGTTAGTGGTCTCGTACTATCATCTGTTCAGATTATCAGATCTGCATCTGCACAGGCCTAGCCTTTGGTTTAAACACCGACAAAAAGGTGATATTTATCATGTGAATTTCATTCACAATGTAGTACAATAGCTCGAGATGCTTATACTGATCTCGGCTTCGCCTGTTGGCAGCTCAGGTAGTCAGGTTAGACTCCACGCTTGTCCCGATCAGACTATGTGCTCGTGCGCTGCCGCCGTACCGACCACGCCCGGCTTGTGCGAGTGCAGCACGAAGTCGCACTCCGACACTGCCTCGCCCACCGTCGGGAAGATCCACTCGTGGCCGATGAGCTCCAGCACCTTGGAGCTGTCCAGCTTCTTCATGATCTCGGTCCCCGGGTTCGCCAACACGATCTGAAACGAAGAATCAGCCACGGTTCATGACAGGAGCATTTTTTTGTTCTTCAGAGAGACGACAATTTTTGTTGCTGCTCTTACCTGAATTCCCCTCCTGTCCAGGTTCTTCTTGAGCTCGTCCAGCATGCTCGTCCCGCTGGTGTCGATGCTACCGACCGCTGCAGGCCGGGAGGAAAAATAGAGCAGTTTCAGAATAGTGCTAGCTTGGGATGTTCAGATGTGGCATTGTTTTGTTTCAGACAACACGAGACAAAGCAAGCTGTTGCAACTTACCGCCCATGTCTAGGACGACGTACTGCACGCCGGTCTCGCCCTTGGCGCTGGTCCGTTCTTCTTCGTCGTCGATCCACCGGGAGATTCTCTCGCGCAGGTAGCTGGAATTGGCGAAGTAGATGGGCGAGTCCACGCGCAGCACGAGCACGCCGGGCACCCTCCGTGCCGTCGTGTACTGGTCCATCCTCCGATATATCGTCGTGTCCGGCACGTTGCCCAGCACTGTCGTCCTCGGCCGCGCCACGAAGAGCAGCACCCGCAGGACCGAGATCGCCACGGCTACCACCAGTCCCATCTCCACGCTGCCGAAGACGACGCCGAGGTATGCCCCGGCGCAGACGCAGAAGTCCACCTTGTCGACATGCCACAGGTGCACGGCGGCCGGGAAGTCGATCAGCCCCAGCATCGCCGACATGATGATCGCCGAGAGCACCACCAGCGGGGTGTAGTGGAAGAGCGGCGTGAGGAAGAGGAGCGTGATCATCACCGCCAGCGACATGATGACGTTGGACATGGCCGTCTTGCAGCCGGCGTTGTAGTTGACGGCTGACCGGGAGAAGGGCCCCGTGGTGAGGTAGCAGGAGGTGAAGGAGCCCAGGATGTTCATCGTACCGATGGCGATCATCTCCTTGTTGCCGTCGATGTGGTAGTTCTTGAACATGGCGAAGCTCCGACCAACGGCGATCCCTTCCTGCATGTATGCAGTGCGTCCCCGCACGTTGTGAGTAGTTCATTGTCGCCGGTTGGTGTAACTTGGGTGCAGTAGTTTAGTGGGACGAATGGATGTGTTGATCGAGCTTACAGCAAGGGCGATGACGCCGGTGATGATCCCGGTCTTCACAGCGAGCATCATGTACGGCGGCGTGAAGTTGAGATCCGTGACGGAGATTGGATTCAGGCCCTTCTTGAGGTAACCGATCTGCAATGTTTCCCGGGGAAATGGAGTCAGTCATTCAGTCCAGTCAGCGATCTTTAATTACTCGCATCCTGAACTCCTGATGGGAATGTGGCCTCTGCTCACCACTTGAATGCCATGGTTCTCGGCATGAGTGAAGTACACCAGAAGGCTTCCGAGGATGACCGACGTCAATGGCGCCGCCGCTGATATCCAGAATAACCGGGGCTGCCTCTTGCTCTGTCAAAAAAAAAATGGAAGTGAGTACATTACATGAACATGAAACGTTTACGACAATTGTACTGTAACTTGAGTTAATTACACTTGTGAGAGCAGCAAGAAATGGTTTGTTCAGAAAATTTAGGTTCCATTTGGGCGAAACTAGAGTCTCAAAATTCAGACCAAGAACTACTTCCAGAGTGGGGCGTTACGTCATGATCAATTATATGTATTTTTTTAACAAACCATTTATCCTTCAACAGGTTTCATAACTGTTGATTGCGTCAGTAAATAAGACCTGCAAAAAAGTCTTGGAATAATTGGCCAAGAAACATAGTACTTCAGGTCTTAAAGAACAATTTCTGTCTGGACAAGTTGAACAATGGCTACCACTACTATATGCAAGTAATCTAACCAAAGCTAGGACAGCTTCCCCACGTATATAATTTGGATTAGTTTAACACCATAATAATACAAGAGGTTAGTGGAGCTTGGCCTTTTGCAATTATTCTTCACCTTTTTTCGCTGCCCCATGATATTCGGTCCGTTTCACCATCAGTATGAAACAGATGCAGAAACAAGGCAGTCAAGTACGTGCTCCGGTGACAGAAAGTGACACTATGCAATCAATCAACACCTGCCTGTCTGGCTCAGAGCAAGCTCTAAGATTATGTATGCTCCTCCATCTTGAAGAGACAAAAAGGTTTCTTTTCCTTTTCAGACGTAGAAAGGAAAGCAGGTCGATCACATAATGCAAGGGAGATCGATGTAGCAATAACCAAATTGGATTTGTGGAATTAAAGGTCGCGGTCTCGGAATGTTCAGAGACGATCGACGAGGAGGAAGATGACAGGCAGATTAGATCATCAGAGCAGATATGCATGCATGTCTAGTGCAGTGCAAGCTATCCAAAAGCGCCCAATGAATGGATTCCTTTGTCCCTCCTCGCCAATGGGCTCACGAGCCGGCTTTCTTAGATCAGTGGTACTACCTCTTTCAAAGTTCACATGACAATTTGTCTTTCTTGCGCCTCCAGCACGCTTGTGACTGATGACCAACTGGGCTATACAAATGGACCATCCTTGCTCTATGATCACTTGAATCATCACAAATTTTGTTTTGTTTTCTACTACCACAAATGCCATTATCTCCATCGAAACATCGTGTCACGGATTGAGGCGTACAGGTTTCCATTGTGGTGTCACGATCTTGGTACAGAGTGGGGCGTTACGTCATGGTCAATTATAAACATACTACAGTAATGGAGTTAGAAAAGGGCCAATGATTGGTGAAGGATGGATCTCAATGCATCGATTCGATCTCTCTCTCTCTCTCTCTCTCTCTCTCTCTCCCATGTGGTCACGGCTTATGTAATCCCTTTTGGTATATGATTGGAACCGGCATTTACCAGAGATTCTTGCGCCACTTACGAGTAGAAACTTGTTCTAATTTTGATACTACTTGGTGATGGTGTACTAATTAAATATGTTTATATATGCTCATAACACTTGGGAGGCGAAGAAGGACTATTGTCTATGCAGAGAAACGCACAACTTATTTATACAAAGTATAAAGTGAGAATAATTTTGGAGGAGTACAGTAGTAGACACTTACGAAGTAGCGGGTGATGAGGAGGAAGAAGAGGAAGCCGCTGCCGAGCACCACGCTCTCCCATCGCCACTGCAGTCGAGTAGAACACGGAAGAATGTTAGGCGAGATCGACGTAAATGAAGTCGATCGGTAGGAACGAAATCAAGTCGCGGTTAACTCATCACGTGACCGATCTATCAGATATTCATGCATGCCATTCGTAGAGTATGTAGGCGTAGTCAGGGGCGGAGCTACAGTGTTGAGCCGGGGTCAAATGACCCCGACGCCTGCCGACCCGTCCCTTGAACTGCAAGGCGAAAATAGAAATTGACCCCGGTGAAAATCTGTTTTTGACCCCAGCGTCCATGGGCAAATGCATACTTCTATGGCCCAGGTTGGCTTTGTATCGGCCCAAGGAGCACCCAATGAATTTGATCGCTAATTGAATTGAACGGGCAAAGACACAGCCAACAGCCCATTCATATTTGATCGCTAAAAATACGCTCGCTCGACAGCCGCACATCAATCGATCGCCACGGCCGCTCGCTCAACTTCACTTTAGATGGAACGCCGCCGGGCGGGAGACGATGGTTCTCCGTCTCCCAAGTTCGTTGCTCCCCTACAAATTATTACTGTTGCGCCGATTTGATCCGTAAGTGCCACAATTACCCTGATTTAATCTACGGAAATTAGGGAGGAAGCTATTTCATTTTCCGATTCTCCTATACTTTTAGTTAGGGTTTGACAATATGTTAATTTTGATGACCGGAAGATTGGAGTGGTGCTACGGTGGTGTTGCGTGACCATGATTAAGGTTCAAATCGTCTAGGGGCCTACCGCCAGTCGTCCACCACAATGTCAAGTAAGAAAATAAGTATATGTAACTTCTCATGTGTATTTGGTATATTTCTTAGTAATAGAGAATTTCTTGCTAATTCGGTAGGTAGTAAAGATATAATGGAGTGAATTTTGAATTTCAAAAGAAAATATCCATCGGCTACAAAAAAAATGATTTCGACCAAGGTCCATCAAACGGTAACGTTCTTGTTCTCCACGTCCTTCTACTTTGGCGGTGTTTCCAAGAGAGGTAGATTCAAAAGAGCTTCTTTATGATTCGGCCGTTAAAAATGAATATCAAAATATGTAGGGTCGAAGCTATAAGATGACATAAGGCGAAATTATTTGCTCAGAGGTCAATACAGACCACCGCCTGATTTCAAGTTTCCTCAGAGGATGATATCAGGTTTCTTACAGCGATTTAGTTTGAAATCTTATGATAAATGCGACAGGATAAATTTCATGAACGACGACATCGATTGGTTCCTAGAGCAAAGATTTCTATATTCAATTCCAATTAAGGATCTCATAGATCGTGCTTTATGAAGATAAAAAGATCGTAGAGTTCAAGAAAAATAGAGTTTGCTACTTTTCTAAAGGGAATTTCATTTATTATGAAACAATGGTCATTATTATTTTTTATATGCGTCAGTTTCTAAATTATATATTATACTCCCTCCATGCCAAAATACAAGGCGCACTTTAATTTCGCTGGTCAACGACGTCCAACTTTGACAATGATTTGTACTTATACTATGACCATAAATTAGCATAAAAATACATAAAATGGAAGAATTTTGTAAGACGAATCCAACGGTACCATTTATACATTCTCGGTCCACATAATTTCTTATATATTAATGATCAAAGTTGACCATCGAAGACCAGCATAAAAATAGCGTGCCTTATATTTTGAGACGGAGGGAGTAGTTGCTAGGAACTGCGAATTAGTGCTACTTGTGTTTTGACCCCGGCGACCTATTTTCCTGGCTCCGCCCCTGGGCGTAGTGTCCGGGCAAAGGGGCAAGTGGAGACCGACCGGCGTCGTGTCGTGTCCTATCCTGTCCTTCCTTCCGGCGGACATGCACGTACCCTTGCCGGCCGGCGTACGTCTAGCTCTAGCTTGTGCCCTCGAGATTCAGGAAAGTGTCTCACGCGCGTGTTCTCGGCCTAATAAGTTCTTGCCGACTTTCTACAGACGGCAAAATTCTAGCTACTTTTTTGTGTTTTTCATGGCAACTTGCAAGAAAAATGATAAAAGCTTCTTGCTATGTATGTGGGCCCCACTGCTATATGTGTACTGTGTGCAAAAACACTACTGTAAAAGAGTATGCCATTAGCATGATGAATGTTTTAGTTAGGCAGCATGCAGATGGGAAATATATGGACCTGGTGCGTCTGGGAGAAGACGGAGCGCATGACGGAGACGAGGTCGGTGGAGGTGGTGAAGTGCTCCAGGCCGAGCATGCCCTTGAGCTGCTGCAGGCACACCACCGTCGCCGCGCCGCCCATGAACCCCACGATCGCGGCGTGAGACAGGAAGTCCACGACGAAACCAAGCCTGCAGCACAATTTAACACATCCATCCCATAAGTACGCAGCAGTTGCACCTAAACCTTTAAGCTCAAAGCAGGCTTGCTCAAGGCTCGACGTGAACCGCTAGCTAACTAGCCTTTTGCACATCAGAATTTAGGCGTAGCAGAGCAGTTACTTACCTACAGTTAATTACCAATAGCTAGTTTAGGAGATCACTTTTGACAAGCTTAAAAGGTAACGCGGTGCTTGTCTCTTCTCACCAACTACAACGTACTCTTGGTGGCTTAACCCACACGAGAGATTCCTAATTGTGACGGCTGACTGAGTGAGCGAGAAGCTAGCTCCACGTACCTGAGGAGGCCCAGTGAAGCCTGGAAGACGCCGGCGAAGAAGGTTGCGGTGAAGGCGAGGCTGAGGTAGAGCACGGGGTTCTCTGCCACCGACACCTCGGCGCCGAGCATGGAGCCGATGAGCAGCGACGCGACGGCCACCGTGCCCACCGCCAGGTCCCTGGAGCTCCCCATCATGGCGTACACCAGCGGCGGCACGAAGCTCGAGTCTGCACAGTCACATAAAGAGTCATGCGCGCGTCCATGCATACAGAAGGCATGCAGAGCCGTCGGGCATATATTCGTGATGCTTGGTCACTCACAGAGTCCGAGGATGGGCGGGAGGTTTGCGAGCTTGGCGTAGCTGATGCCCTGCGGGATGGCGAGGCTGGCAATGGTGATGCCGGAGATGAGGTCGGACTTGAAGGTGCCGACCGTGTAGGCCGGCGCCCACTCGAGGAACGGGAAGAAGTACCGGAGCGCCGCCGCGGCGCGCCGCCCGGCCCCGCGCTCCCGCACCACGGCGCGGAACGGGTCGTCCGGGAAGAAGGTCTCCTTGAGGTTCGCCCGGAACGTGTCCAGGAACGGGCGCGGCTCCGGCACCGGCACCCTCGGCGGGTGGACGTGGGCTCCGTTCTTCCCGGCCGCCGCCGCCTCCGCCGCGCTGCCGCCCATCGTGCGTGCTAGCTGAGCTTGCTGTGTGTGTGCTGCACTGCTGCTATAGCTGGCTGCGTTTGGAGCGAGCTTGTACTACAGCCCCGTGTTACGTTGGTGCGTATATATACAGCCTTCAGGGTCGGGTTAGGTGTCTGGTCCGGTGCGGGTGTGGTTCGGGTGGTGGGCTCGATCGGTCGGCCTAGCGTTTCGGGTAATTTACCATTCGATCTGCAGATGG
Source organism: Poa pratensis (assembly GCA_947311845.1). Classification (NCBI taxonomy): domain Eukaryota; kingdom Viridiplantae; phylum Streptophyta; class Magnoliopsida; order Poales; family Poaceae; genus Poa; species Poa pratensis. The sequence continues at coordinate 11,542,336 of CAMZMU010000064.1, forward strand.
GTCCGGTGCGGTCGAGTCCTCCCACCTGGCAGAGAGCTCTTCCTGACACGTGAGCGTTCTGACGTGGAGCTTGAAGAAGTGGAAATGGAAGTGGGGGGTTGCCGGAAGCTTCACTCACGGCTGCCACGTCACGGTCCGGTGCGGTGAGGGTAGGCGCGGCGGTCGTCTCGTCGAGGTACGATCGATCGGCGTCGGCCGGTTGGGCTCCTGTCGCGGCTGCGGAAAACCCCGAAATATTTTGCTCGATCAGGAAAAACCGGGTCGAGCGAGGGCAGCAGCTTATACCGAATAAAACAAGAGCGCATCGGAACATGTGCTAAACATGCATGCTCCATAGGGTATTTTACTTCCAAACTTCGTACCGATCTGACCTGGAGCAGCATCTTCGTGTGACGTGTGCTGTGTGCACATGTGGACGGCGTGCGTCGCTACCTAGCTTCTGTGTTGATAGAAGAACAGGTACCACTTGGACAAGATCGATAAGGAATGCTAATTGTGTTGTGCGATGACGTCAACGCCATGCACGCTTCGGAGATGGAAATGCATCGTACGTCACGTGGAGCTACCGAGCGATCCATCCTGCACGTGTTCCTTCCTAAACGAACCTAGAGCTGGAAAAGAGAACTTACTACTGTACTAGTTTTCTCTTAGGCGCCGGAAAGGAAAGGAAAACTAATCTCTGCAAGTGATTAAGCAAAGTTTCTCACTGCCTGGGCACTGGAGTAATTAATTAAGAGGCATAATCACGAGATTTTTTTTTCCAAACCAAGCCTTAATGCACGAAAAATAAATAATTCTAAATTAAATAATTCGTTGCTCTCACCGATAAAGAAGACCCACGTGTAATGTACATCTTCCACCTCTCATCTCTCTCCCCCGAGTCAATCTCTCTCTTTCCGTAGTGAGGAGTCTTCTGACATCAACCGATGGCGGACACGGCAACGACGATTGGAGGCGTGCGAGCCGTTGCGGGCGCAAGTTAGACAAACCAGACGTGTGTGAGCCTAAAATGGGCGCACTATGGAATCTGGCGGTGGAGGGGCTCGCTGGTGTGCACTTCCGCCGCGGAGGGCAACAGTGCACAACGCGACAACGCTAGAGGACACGAGAGAGAGAGAGAGAGAGAGAGAGAGAGAGAGAGAGAGAGAGAGAGACGGAAACAGTAGCAAACGACGCGGTGTCTCACCCTGATGTCGCGTGCTTGCTCGTAAAAGGTGGGAAGCTCGGACATCGACGAACGTGCGGCGGAAGCCTGCCGGAGTCGAGGAAGAAGCGGTTGATTTGCCTGATTCCAGGCGTTCCGACAAGCGTGACTCACGGGGGGGGGGGGGGGGGGGGGGGAGCTCAGGACGTGTGAGATGATAGGTTTCCTCTCTCTAGTCACAAAGCGATCGACTGGCATTGAAAGCTTGATGCTTTCTTTATGAGACATGGCCAAACTCGATGTTGAGGTCGCCTCCCCTTCTTGTGTTTTTGTGTTCCCTCCTTCTGCGTCACTCCCGATGCTTACGTCAAGATCAACTGATCAAGTCACTAGTACAGAACCTCACATTAGAGCCGGCCCCAGAGAGTCATCTCAGCTGGTTAAAACGAGCGTCTCTAGGCGGGGGTCTCTAATGTACACTTCATTAGAGCCGGTTGGCTCAGGCCGGCTGTAATGACCTCAGCACCTCAGACGGCCAGTAAAAATAACCGTCTCCAATAACCAAACCATCAGAGACGGCCGTGATTAGCAGACGTCTGTAATGATTATACATTAGAGCCGTCTACAATTAGTGGCCGTCGTTAGGCTGCGGACGGTCCAAGTTTTCTCTCCGGCCGGAACAGCTGCATTTTGGGCAATATGAGTGTGCTCTGGAATTATTTTCGGGGGTCCAACTTTGTGAAGCAAAATATAATAATTAACATATCATCACCACAAGGGAATCATTCCCTTGTTCCATTATATTCATAGAAAGCAATTCACATAAAGAAAGTTCAACCCAATGTAGCTACAACAAAATATTTAATATTATGATTTCACCAAACCCACATGCATATAACTAAAGAAGTACTACTACTAGATGATTTGCATCTCAATGATGACTTCCAAGCTGAGGTCATTGGTTTTTCTAAGAATGGTCAACATAGGTTGATCAACCTTAAAATTCTTGCCTTCGAGAAAATTCTTCCATCCCGGCTTGCCGAAAACAATGCGGTCATCAGTTTTCGTGGTGTACGTTATGGTGGTGACAACCCCTGCTGTTCCAAGTCGTAGTCCAGCATTGCCTTTAGTCGGTAGGCCAGCCTCTTCTGCTATCGTCTTAGGTAGTTTCTGTGCATGTAAAGAGACAACATAACTATGTAGGCATATGTACATTTTGAAGAGGTAAAGAGGCATAATAGTGTTCGTTACCATATCATGTTGGTTTAGATTTGTGCTCGTCAAAGGAGTGACAAAAGGAGCCTCAACATAGTTAGCTCTTTGGGGTAAAAGCGGAACGAGGTGGTACTTCTCATGGTTCTTGAGATGGACTCTTTGGGCAAATATGTAACAATCCTATTCTTCACTCTCTAAATCCTCATCATAATCACTGTTAGAAGAATTCTCGTCAGTGTCCTATGCAGTTTTGCCAAAGTCCATAATGAGAACAGTGATTTTTGGATTTGGTCCGGTCATGCTAAAAACTAGCATGTCTCCTACTCTGAGATTGTTCAGGTTGATCAACTGTTCCCATCCTTTTCCGTACAAGCGAGTCTTGCTATGTTTGTTTTTCACATGAATTTTGTATGTGCCCCCAAGAGAACGAAAAACCAAACTTTTGCGCACTAACTCGAACTCTTGCCTGGCATAGCATGGTACAATCTGTGCAGCAGCAACAGCAACACATAAATTAGGTATATAATTATGATATGAACACAAAGACAATAGAAGTATTTGATGTCGAACAAGATTTTCTTTCTCAGCAATGACTTTCGGTGGCAGTCTTGTAGATAAGCACTGAAGGATCCAGTGTATTTCCTGCCTGCGCAATCATTTTTGCATACTTGGCATGCCATATATATATATCTTGCTAATCAATTAGTGATAATAAACAGGAATCACAACATGTGCATACAAATTCTAAAATGCATTTAGTACTGCATATTCAAACAACATGGTACATATTCAAAAAACTAAATCGATCTAGATTTATAATTAGCTAGAACAAACTGATGTTCAGCCCGAGCGGCCGGATTTTACATTGCAGAGAAGGAAACTAAACATATTCCAAACAGAAACTTGGCGGATGCTCGTTGTAGTACTCTTCACGCCAGCTTGTGGTGGTCTAGAGCAGCGCCGCCAGTCTCCACAGCTTGCTCGGCTCAAAGCAGTGTCGTATTAGCCCGAGCAGTGAGGACATCAGCCCGACCGGCAGCGGCATCTGCCTCGGACGGCCCCGGCATCAGCCTGAGCAGCGAGGACATCAGCCCGAGCGGCCGCGACAGTCACATCAACTCGAGCGGTGGCGACATCAGCCCGACCTGCCGCGACATCAACCCGAGCGGAGAGGACATCGGTCCGAGGAGCAGCGATATCAGTCTGAGCGGCCACGACATCAGCCCGAGCGGCCGTGAGATCAGCCCGAGCGGTCATGATATCAGACTGAGCGGACGCGATAGCAGAAGCAGCCAAGAGTTGAGCAGCCCGAGCGGCCGTGACATCAGCCTGAGCCTGAGCTGCATCAGCCCGAGCGAAGAGGTGCGCGATATCATCAGCCGGAGCGGTCGCGGCACATCTTCCTCCAGAGCCGCGCCCACCTCTGCCGCGCATGTGGCCGACCATCGATCTGAAATAACTGGGAAGATCTAAGCTAGCGGAGGCGGCTCGGAGAAGATCTAAGCTACCATAGCGGCGGAGCTATCGGATAAGATCTAAGCTATGAGGAACAGTGGATCAGAGGAAGAACGCACCTGAGCGACGAGGAATGGCGGCCGGCGGTGAGCAGAGGGACAGCGATGGGGAACGGTGAGGGGTCGGGGAAATGTGGAATGGGGAATGGGGCGGCGGCGAGAGGGTCAGGGTCGAGAAGATAAGGGTTTGAGTTGCCTAGCGGCAATGGGGAAATATCTCCCGCCCCTCCCCCTTAATTTTGAGCCCAAATTTTTTGGCTCTGCCGCCAATATTCGCCCTTTCGGACATATGTTCGGTCACTCCTGATTTTGCTGTAATAAAAAATAAATCAAACAAATAAGGAAAAAATGTTATAAATTTAAAAAAAGGTGTACATATCCTTTGTGCTATTCAATTAAGTTGATCTACAATTTATTGAGCATATAATGAAGATATTATATAATGTAGTATACAACCTTTGGAGTTTACACTCAAATGTGTGGTGAACCGGCAGTGACGTTGTACTCGTTACAATAGAATTTCAGTGCATTTTTTTTGGAATTGCGTAATATAATTATCACAACCTGTAGGTATCATATAATAAACAAGTTTCATGATTTTTTGGCAAGTTTTACGTATTACATAAATTAAAACCGTTAAAAGCAAAAACAAATAACATTAAATGCAAGAAAAATAGATATTCAATTTTAAAACTCCCCAAAAAGCACAGTACCAACATTTTATGATAAGTATCATTGTAAAATGCAAGAATAATATTTTAAATAACTATTAATACAACAAAACCGTTTTAGTGAAAACTCGGAGTTTGTCCGGACCCCCCGGATATGGGTCTATTAAAATATGAACCACAGCTACAAATATTTTATAATTAAGTACTTACTACAACACACGTAGTGATATCAGTTAGTGCAAGATGGCAATTTTCGTACATATTTGCATAGTAAAAAAATGGCACGTAAATTATTACTTCAAAAATTTGCGTACATATGTAAATGTATTTTTTTTGTTTATTCCAATGCAGCATTTCAATGGATGGGACAACTCATTATTATCGTTTAATCCATAATAATAAGTTGCCATACCCACAGAAATATTAGATCGAAACCAACAATTATATATATGGAACACCTAAATTGCAAGCATGGGAACTCGAACTTGGGTGGGCAAGGAAGACATCAACATCTCCTTGCCACTAGGCTAAGCTTATGTTTGCGACAAAAGTCTAACCGTTAGATATGTATATTAAAGTTAGAATGCACAAAGCCATACAATTTTAAAACTCCCCAAAAAATCACAGTACCAACATTTTGTGATAAGTATCATTATAAAAATTCAATAATAACATTTTAAAGAATAATTAATACACGAACATCGTTTTAGGACAAACTTGGAGTGTGTCCGGACCCTCCGGATATTTGTCTATGAAAATATGAGCTAGCTAGCTATAAATATTTTATAATTAAGTACTTACTGCAACACATTAATATAGGTTAAAATATGGCATGTAAATTGAAAATAATTAATAAAAAGCCAAACAATTGTGTATATATAACTGGAAAACAAAAAAAGTTTGGTTGCAATGCAACAATTCGATGGATGCGACAACCTACTATCATCGACTACTAATTAAACGATAATAGTGAATTGCCGGAGCCACAGGACTACAGGATCACAACCTTTTTATATGCAACACTGAAATTGCGAGCGTGGAGACTCGAACTTTTGGGTGGGCAAGGAACGCCTATCAACATCCCCTTGCCACTAGGCTAAGGCTATGTTTGCGACAAAACTCCCACCGTTAGATATATATTATAATTAGAATGCACGCGAGTCATGAATGCACATTATAGCAGGGCTAGAACAATATCGGCCGGCCGGCGCGCAACTTAGGGGGCTAGCTAGCTGTGCATCGATGCCGGTACACGCACGCCGCTCCTGTGTATGCAGGCTGTGCAACGTGCGCATGCCCGGCGCGCCGTTGTATCGGTGTATGAGCGCGCGCACTCGCCTGCCCACTGGGTCGAAGCGTGGCGCGTCCTGCCATTCTTGTCTGGCCAGTCGAGCTGTGCGTGCTGCCATGCGCCCGTGCATGCGCTCTACGTCGCGGTCTCTGCAGCCGGGCTAACGCCTGCTCGCTCACATATGCATGCGGCATGCATGCATCCATGCGCGCGTCTCAGGTCGTCGGAGAGCGATCTTAATGGCCTGGCTCGATCAGCGCGCTCGCCAGAGCAAAGTTATGACTGCACGCCACGCCGCCGCGCCCTATACGTCTCCCCTCTTGCGCGCTGCTATAAATTTAGATCCCGGCAGCGCGCTCAACACTCTTATCCGCGGGCCTCTCTCCTCTTCTTTCGGTCGATCATCTCTCTCCCACATCCAAAAAGAGATCTAGAGATCGGGATCGATCGAGATCTGTATAGCGCCGCCAACAATGGCCTGGACCACCATCAAGGTTGTCGGCGAGACTCCTCTGTAGGCCGTGCACCCGGTGGAGTTCCTCGGCCCCGCTGCCTATGGCCGCGGGAACGTGCTCCAGTTTTTCGCCATCGGTGGATACGTCACCGCATGGCGCGCGGCGCTGTACCTCGATCATCGCATGTACAGTGTCGACCCTAGCGCGGATTGCAGTGGGGTCTACGTTAGGCTCTGGGATTCACCCATGGCGGCGAAGATGCACGGCGACGTCTTCTGGGTCAGGGACACCCTCGTCTGTTGCGTCCAGGTCAACCCGGAGCTCCTTCGTGACACGAGACTCCCACGGTGTACCCGATTGTCCGTGTTCTCCATCGCGGTGCCTAGATCTAGATCGATCTGGCCGGCCGGCATCTCTCTCTGCTTTAATTTATTCTGTTTCCTATCTATCTGAACTGATGTGTAGCGCTTACTGCAACCTAGGCCCTCGATCGATCTGTAGCTGCTTCATGACTATGTTTCTGCTATATGCATGTAATGGTGTCAATCGTTATCTGTATTTTATTATTTTTGGTGGTTTAAAAATTGTTCAAACTATTGTTCCAGTGATTAGAAGAATAGAGCAATGCAGTAGTACGCATAGTATACTGAAACTAAACTCTTCTAAATTAAGCCACAAACTCGACGGACGCAAATAACGACCACCTAAGAAAAACTCTGCGCCGATCAAATGTCCAAGCCATCGCAAATGGAAATACATTGGTGACGGTCAGAAAGATGAGCCGACGCAGGTGTTCTCAGAGACGGATAGAAAATTCCAGCCGGTTGAGGATTTTTATCCCAGACGATCGTTCTTATTTTTGGTTTAACCGTCTCTAGGTCCCGTCTGTAATGTGAGGTTTTGTACTAGTGAGTGATATACCATGGGCGGCGATGGTGTCGTTCTTTCGGTAAGCTCGACCTGGTAAGGTTGTTGCTTTTGTTGTTTATCTATAGTGCTTGCGGTGTCGTCTCCTCTGTTCGAGCTCTGAGAAATAAATCTGCTGGAGCTGACATCACGATGGCGTCACTATGGAGCTAACTGTGTTGGAGGTATGCCCTAGAGACAATAATATTCAGTTATTATTTACCCCCAAAGTTTATTATTAAAGTTTATATCTTTATGCTACAACTGCATTGACATTTGAATAGTGACTCTTCAAAGGAAAACCTCCAATGCACGTGTAGATATATAGACAATACCAAAGTGTTCCTAGTCTTATCTCTAAGATTAGCTTATCTTGTTGTTAGATGATCATGTTTTGCTGATCATGGACTTTGTATAAGTCACACAACTATAAGAGTATATTGTCGGAATGACAATAGTACTAAACCGACCCATTTGTATACCTTGCTAGAGACAAATCGTCACAGATGAAGATTGCAATTGATTATATAAAGTTTTCGTTAGCTGTATTCCTATACCATAGGAATATCTAGTGACCGCGTATTTGACATTTACACTTTGATCGTCATCAAACGTCCAGCCTTAATTGGGGATCATAACGGTGGCTTTTGGATGTAAACTAGAATACGTAATGAAACAAAGCTTGTTCAGGGTTGGTACTTACTCCTCCAGGCGATGGAGAGATACATCCTCTATGCCATCTCAGTATTATCGATGTCACCCCAATTGTCTGGCCAGACACAGTGTGATTTATCAGAGGACATCAAGAATACGGAATGAGAAAAGAGAATTATATCGGTACGAGTTTTACATGTATTATGATCAAATGGTTTGATCACACTAGAGCACATTGTCTCATCTCGTGATATCATTGGTATCGTGTATGTAAGGAAAATAGCGTAATGAGAAACACAATAGGTTATGTCGTTCACTCGTGAACACATAGGAGCCAGTACGGCCGTCTAGGTCACAATGCTCGTTATTATCTGGTAAGCACTCCGGGCATGTCTATGTGTTACCGAACCTTCCAGGTCACACACTTAAGCTGTGAGTCAATATTTTATTGAGAGAATAAAGTTGTAGTTATAGTGGTTATGAGAAGTGGTCTCCGTGGATTTTCTCTCTCTCTTTCTTTCTCTCTAATTAGATCTAATGTGTTGAGAATTAGATATCTCTAGTCTCAAATAGATCTAATATAGTTGATTAGATCTACCACTTATACTACGCCGAAAGGCTGTCTCTCCTCGTCGACGCCTCGAGCTCTAGACAGCGGAGCGCTGACGGATTGGCGCGGCGTACGTGTGGATACTAGAAGAGCGGGTTACGCAAGTAATTTCTCGATGACGGAATCGAAAACAATCTCACCTCCCAGCGTGGGCTTGAGATTCTTCATCAGGCTTCACCAACATCTAACTCGACAACACAAAATCTTTCGCAACGATGTTTGTAAGTATTCTAGATCTATCATTATGGGGTGCATCATATCATCATAGAATACATCTTGGTGGTTATGTTACGGCAAAATTTTAAATTGATGCACGTAACCCAATAAACCGCTCCTGTCGATAATCCGGAGCAAGAGAGAAGGCGCGGCTACGCGAGTTCGGCGTGCAAGGCCGAGCCGACCATACAGAGGTGGCGTCGCCATTTATTGGTTCCTGGAGCGACATTGGCGACCCCTCGAGCGGCGACGTGTGAAGGTTAACGACTGTGGGGCGCTACAGACCATGCGGGAGCAGAGGTAGATGACGGGGAGGACTGGGAGCTCACCGATATGCTCAAGCGCATGCCGAAGAGGTCGGGGAAGCTCGGGGAACATATCAACTACGGCGGTCTTCTGCCGGAGGTGAGGAAGACAAGGCCGATTCGAGGTGTCCCAGCAAGTTTGATCGTAGGGTGGGAAAGTACGGCGAGGCGAAGCTGTGGGTGTCATAGATTCGTCTCTTGGAGCCGGATACAACGGCGTGACGAGCGAATCGAGCTCGCCCACTGTAGGGAAGAATGGGATTCCGGCGGGCGGGACTTGCGTGGCTCCAGTGCCCGCGACGAGCCCTGTCGTTGTGCTGGCGGTTGCGCCCTCACTCCCGCGTGGCTCCACGCCGCCATCGCGGCCGAGCGACTGCCCGTCTGGCTGCAGCGTGGGGATCTTCCGCGGGACGCGAGTGACGCAGGGGACGAGGCTGTCGACGGCGGTGACGCACTCCATGTCTGCCTCTGGCCAGCACAACTGGACGACTTGACGGCCGTGGCTGGCCCTGCCGGACGAGCTGAGGCGGCGGCCCACCCTATCAAGTTGGGGAATTTTTTTTGGATTTTTTTTTAGTTTTTCTTTTCTCGGATTTTTATTTTTTATTGGATTGACAAGTGGGGCCCACTATCAGTTTAGGTGTTAGTTTCTCTGGCTTGCCACATCCGCCTGACATGTGGGTCCCTAGTCAGAAATGCCGTCAGTTCGAGTATAGAACCGATTTAGGGGTTTTTGCGAATGGTTCAAAAATTTGTGGTATGTATGTGCGGTTGAAACCAAAAGTAGTACAAAAATCACTAGTAGAAAAACCACCTTTCGTCCAGAGCCACCCCAGGCATTAATCCCGGTTCATAGAAAAACCGGGACCAATGCCTGGCACTGGTCCCGGTTCGATTTGCCAGGCCCCGTGGACCATTGGTCCCGGTTCGGTTGGGGACATTGGTCCCGGTTCGTGCACGAACCGGGACCAATGCTCCAGTGCCGGACACGTGGCGTGGCGGAGCTTTGGTCCCGGTTCGTGCACGAACCGGGACCAATACCCCTCCCCTGCCTATAAATAACCCACCCCCTCTTCTCTCCTCTTTTTTTTTCTGTTGGATTGGTGGGAAGTGGGTGCTAGTTTTTTTTCCTTTGCCACGCACAAGATGTGTTCGATGAAATGCCCGACCACACTTAAGTTCACACAAGATGATATCCTCGGCCGAGGTTAGCAACTTTATCCTTTTCATCTGTAATTGATACAGAAATATTGCACGTGTCGATGTACGGTGGTCATTTCACTATTCAAGATGTTATTGTAATGGTATTTGATAAACTTAATTATATGATGCAGATGGATGCACGGATGCGATGGATGTACGGCGAACGACGCAGTTCCGAGTTTATTGCAGGCCTGCATAAATTTCTCGAGTGGCTGAGGCAAACAAAGTGATAATTTTATGCCTTGTCCATGTGAGAAGTGTCGGAACGTCAGGGAGTACTCTGACCCGAGAACCATTCAAGACCACGTGATTCGGAAGGTTTCATGCCCAGCTATAATTGTTGGACCAAGCACGGAGAAAGAGGGGTTAGGATGGAAGACAATGAAGAAGAGGAGGATGATGACAACTATCCTATGTTCCCTGAGGAATGCGGTGATACTGTAATGGAAGACGTTGAAGAAGAAGGAGGTGAACATCGGGCATCAGATGAGCCCGCTGATGGTCTTGGTGGGGTCATTTCTGATGCAAAGCGAGAATGCGATACAGAAAAGGAGAAGCTAAAGTTGGAGGCCATGCTAGAGGATCACAAAAAGTTGCTGTACCCAAATTGCGAAGATGGCAGCACAAAGCTCGGTACCACACTGGAACTGCTGAAATGGAAGGCAGAGACTGGTTGTTCTGACAAGGGATTTGAGAAGTTACTGAAAATAATGAAGCCGAAGCTTCCAAAGGATAACGAATTGCCCGAGACTACATACGAAGCAAAGAAGGCTATCTGCCCTCTAGGATTAGATGTGCAGAAGATACATGCATGCATTAATGACTGCATCCTGTACCGCGGTGAGGAGTACGAGAATATGGATAAATGCCCGGTATGCAATGCACTGCGGTACAAGATCAGACAAGATGACCCTGGTGATGTTGAGGCGATGACGAGCCCCCCCGGAAGAGGGTTCCTGCTAAGGTGATGTGGTATGCTCCTATAATACCACGGTTGAAACGTCTGTTCAGAAACAAAGAGCATGCCAGGTTGTTGCGATGGCACAAAGAAGAGCGTAAGAAAGACGGGAAGTTGAGACACCCCGCCGATGGGTCCCAGTGGAGAAAAATCGACAGAGAGTTCCCGACATTTTCAGATGACGCAAGGAACTTAAGATTTGGTCTAAGTACAGATGGCTTTAATCCTTTTGGGGAGCAGAGCTCCAGTCATAGCACTTGGCCCGTGACTCTATGTATCTACAACCTTCCTCCTTGGTTGTGCATGAAGCGGAAGTTCATTATGATGCCAGTGCTCATCCAAGGCCCGAAGCAACCCGGCAACGACATTGATGTGTACCTAAGGCCATTAGTTGATGAACTTTTGCAGTTGTGGTCCGAACCAGGTGTACGTGTGTGGGATGAGCACAAACAACAGGAATTTGACCTACGAGCGTTGTTGTTCGTAACCATCAATGATTGGCCTGCTCTTAGTAACATTTCAGGACAGTCAAACAAGGGATACAATGCATGCACGCACTGTTTAGATAAGACTGAAAGTATACATTTGGGAAACAAGAAGTGTACCTGGGGCATCGTCGATTTCTTCCGAACAGTCATGCCGTAAGAAAGCCGGCAAGCATTTCAACGGTGAGGCAGATCGCCGGAAGAAGCCTAACCTCCCTGATGGTGATGTTATATATGACATGGTCAAGGATTTAGAAGTAATCTTTGGAAAGGGTCCTGGCAGTCTATCTGTTCCGAATGACGCTGACAACCACGTACCCATATGGAAGAAGAAATCTATATTTGGGAGCTACCCTATTGGAAAGTCCTAGAGGTCCGGTCTTCAATCGACGTGATGCACGTGACGAAGAATCTTTGCGTGAACCTGCTAGGCTTCCTGGGCGTGTATGGGAAGACAAAAGATACACCAGAAGCACGGGAGGACCAGCAACGTATGAAAGACCCATACAACAAGCAGACGGATAAAGGGCGTCAATACTTAAGCAGCTACGCTCTTACCAAAGCAGAGAAGGAAATCTTTTTTGAATGCCTGAGCAGTATCAAGGTCCCGGCTGGCTTCTCGTCAAATATAAAGGGAATAATAAATATGGCAGAGAAAAAATTCCAGAACCTGAAGTCTCATGATTGCCACGTGATTATGACGCAGTTGCTTCCGGTTGCATTGAGGGGGCTTCTACCGGAAAATGTTCGAGTACCCATTGTGAAGCTATGTGCATTCCTCAATGCAATATCTCAGAAGGTCATCGATCCAGTAACTCTACCAAGTTTACAGAAGGCTGTGGTCCAATGTCTTGTCAGCTTCGAGTTGGTGTTCCCCCCATCATTCTTCAATATTATGACGCATCTCCTGGTTCACCTAGTCGACGAGATTGCCATTCTCGGTCCTGTATTTCTACACAATATGTTCCCCTTCGAGAGGTTCATGGGAGTCTTGAAGAAATATGTTCATAACCGTGCTAGGCCAGAAGGAAGCATCTCAAAGGGCTATGGAACAGAGGAGGTCATTGAGTTCTGTGTTGACTTTATTCCTGACCTTAAGCCGATTGGTGTTCCTGAATCGCGGCATGAGGGGAGACTGAGTGGAAAAGGCACGCTAGGAAAGAAAGCACTGATATGTAGGGACGGGCATTCTTTAACTCAAGCACACTACACAGTTCTACAAAGTTCCACCTTCGTGGCTCCGTATATCGAGGAACACAAGAATTATGTACGCTCCAAGAACCCGGGGAGGATGACTCCTGGATTAAAGAAAAACACATGGAGACTTTCGGCAGTTGGTTGCGATTACAGCTCATGAATGACACCACTGTCGGAGATCAGCTCTACTTGTTGGCCGCGTCACCATCTTCGACTGTATTGAATTTCCAAGGGTACGAGATAAATGGGAATACATTTTACACGATCGCCCAAGATAAAAAGAGCACCAACCAAAACAGTGGTGTCCGCTTTGATGCAACAGACGAGAATGGGCAAAAGGACACATACTATGGTTACATAGAGGAGATATGGGAACTTGACTATGGACCTACTTTTAAGGTCCCTTTGTTTCGGTGCAGTTGGGTCAACATGAAGGAGAAGGGATAAAGGTAGACCAGCTGTACGGAATGACAACAGTGGATCTCAAGAATCTTGGTTGTTACAGAACGAACCATTCGTCCTAGCCAATGATGTGGCTCAGGTTTTCTATGTGAAGGACATGTCCTCCAGACCGAAAAAAAGAAAAAAATAAGCAAACGAATACATCAGACGATGAGCCAAAGCGTCACATAGTTCTTTCAGGGAAAAGAAACATCGTGGGAGTCGAGGACAAGACAGACATGTCAGCAGATTATGATAAGTTTGATGAAATTCCGCCCTTCACAGTGAAAACTGACCCAAGCATCCCGTTAAATAATGAAGATGCTCCATGGTTACGGCCGAAGCGATCATAGGCCAGGGACATACGCGAAGAAGGGTTCATGGCATTTATGTAAATCAATGTAATGTATTAAACCTTTATGTGATGTGTAGTAATGTATTAAACCTTTATGTGGTGAAAACCATATACACGAAATGGGAGTTTCCACCTTGAAGAAATGTGTTATATCACACCTCCCGCGGGAACCTCTCAAACCTCAGCTTCGTTAGGTACAACCTTCAGAAGAAAACTCCAATGTCTTACACGCGCTCAAAAAGTTGGAACAAAACACACGGTTCCCCTGCATACAGCCCGACGGTGGCTCGTGAGTGCCCGCATATCAAATGCACCGTAGGACGTAGCTAGGGAACCCGAATGTTTTGTGTTTGAGCGCCACTCCGATCTAAGCAGCGGTAAGACGTCTCTGATGATCTACAACCATCCGGCAAGACATCTCTGATGATCTGCAACCGTTTGGAACGGTCGCAGGTCATCAGAGACGTCTTGCCGCTGGTTGCCCAAAGATGCCTCTCCGAGTGACGCTGGAATGTTTTGTGTGAGTGAGTAACCTGTCTGAGGAGTGGCCAATTTATAGGTACGTGTGCTTCTTTAGTCCCGGTTGGTAACACCAACCGGGTCATGTGGCTCACGAAATGGTCGTGACACTGCTGATCCAACAGCTCACAATCCCTCAAAAGAAACACACCCCTGATCCAACGTCTCACAAGCGCTTGAAAGAAACACACGATCCGTGTGCTTCTTTAGTCCCGGTTGGTAACACCAACCGGGTCATGTGGCTCACGAAGTGGTCGTGATACTGCTGATCCAACAGCTCACAATCCCTCAAAAGAAACACACCCCTGATCCAACGTCTCACAAGCGCTTGAAAGAAACACACGATCCGTGTGCTTCTTTAGTCCCGGTTGGTCCCGGTTGGTAACACCAACCGGGACTAAAGGCGGGCTTTGCGGTCACGACACGTGTTCTCCCCCAGCGCTGCCCTGGGCACGTGTCCTCCCCCAGCGCTGCCCTGGAGGTCTTTATATATTGTCGCCGACGGGGTAAACCCTAATCCACCATTCCTAGCCACGAACGCATCGTCTCCACGAGATGGATCCGCCACGCCCGCCGCAACGCCTTTTGGACGAGGTCGAGCGTGCTCGGCAGAGCGCGCTTGGGCGCAACCACGGGAGCCTATCCCGCCGTATGCCCACGAGCCCGGCGTGGAGAGGAATGCCCAGCTACCGGCCTCCTGCTCCACCAGGTGCCGCCGCACCTCCACCTGGCGCCGCTGCACCTCCACCAGGCGCCGCCGCTCCTCCTGCGGAGGAGGAGGAGGACGAAGACTTCGACTGGAGCGACGACGGGGAAGAGGGTTGTGGGTTGCAGATACAGGAGGCCATGGAAACCTCCTTCCAGTCTGTCCGCGACTACCCTATCCAGCGAGCCAAGACTACCTACCAGCTCAAGGCGAAGGAGGCTTCCGAGCTGGATTGGGCGCTGAAAGACTCATCCTCCATGGATCTTGCCCTCCGCCGCAAACGTGCGCGCGAGAACCGGGCGGCCGCCCACGGGGCTGGCTCCTCCCGCTGTTCCCCTAATCCTACGGCCTTCGATCCAGCAAGTCCGTTTATGTAGAATAATGTTGGTGATGTTGGATCATGGGTGTGTTTCTTTCAAGCGCTTGTGAGACGTTGGTTCATGTGTAATAATGTATTAAACCTTTTATGTAATGCATTCTATGGAATGTATTAAACATTGATGTGGCTCATGAAGTGGTTGTGATACTACTGATACAACAGCTCACAATCCCTCAAAAGAAATACACCCCTGATCCAACGTCTCACAAGCGCTTGAAAGAAACACACGATCCGTGTGCTTCTTTAGTCCCGGTTGGTAACACCAACCGGGTCATGTGGCTCACGAAGTGGTCGTGATACTGCTGATCCAACAGCTCACAATCCCTCAAAAGAAACACACCCCTGATCCAACTGCTCACAAGCGCTCGAAAGAAACACACGATCCGTGTGCTTCTTCCTTATTGGTGGGATTCTCACTATATATATGTAGTCATGCATGGCCTCCATTAGCATAGCACATTTAAACTCATATCTGCAACCTCATCACTCTCCCATGGCTTCCACCGTACCCACTCTAACCTACTCGGAGGCTCGCTTTGCGCCTCGAACTACCCCTGCCCGCCCGGCTACGACGTCCCCGCCGGCTGGAGGCTGAGCACCAGAGGCGTGCCGGTCCCTCCTGTCCCTCAAGGTTTGGCGCGCCGGGCGGCCATCACGAACCACTACTACCTCGAGCTCACTCCGGCGCAGCGGATGGATCCCCGCTGGCATCCCGACTACTGCCGACTTGGGACGCCTTCTTCATCAATCGGCGTGAGAGGGCGCTCGCCAGGTACGAGGAGGACGGCCCGCCTCCTTCGAACTTCAACGAGGCCGGCCGTCGGCTGTGGTGGAGCGGCCGGACTCTCCAGAGCGTCATGAACTACATCACGGCCGGCGATAACCCCCGCCTACGCTACCCTCGCTTCCAGTCCAGGCGAGCGCCGCCCGACGACAGCAACGACGACGGCGGCGACTACGACGACTATGAGGACGAGTATTATAGGCCTAGACAGGAGTATGACTAACCTGAGCCACATCGTTGGTTAGGACAAATGGTTCGTCTATGTACGACGACGATCATGTAAAATGTTTGTCTATCTACGACGACGATCGTGTAAAATGTATTCTTTATCTCTGCATTTCCAACTAATGATCTTTAGCATCTGAATAAGTAATCTGGTTTTGAGTTAGTTATGCAAAAGATAAATGAATTAATAATTTTTATCTGGTTTCTTCTGCATTTTACAACCCCAAACATTCATGTTACAAATATAGGTTCACTGAAATTGTTCTGTATTTACTTCTGCTTACGGATTATTTGTCGAATTTCGACTTACGGATTTAAAGATATGAATTTATCCATATTAAATTGAAAATGACAATAATAATGTAAAATTGATTTTGGATTATTTATACAAATTCAAACACTTTTCACGTTGAAAGTTTTGTCAATTCAAAATATGCAATAAAGTTAATGCATTTTTAATTGAAAATGGCAAAATGGTTAATAGTTTGTATAGTTAGAATAATTATTTTAGAAAATAGAAAATGGTTTTGGATTGTTTATTCAAATTTAAACACTTTTCATGTTGAAAGTCTTTTCAGATTCAAAACCATGTGAAATTCATATTCAAACACCTAAATAAGAAAAAAAAAGGCGGGCACAACATTCAGAACTGAAAAGTTTGAAATAATTTTGAAAAATGACTCTTTGGTCCCGGTTTATACGAAGAACCGGCACCAATGAGTCCATATACGCGCGAGCGAATCTGGCATTAATTGCCAGGGCATTGGTCCCGGTTGCTGCGAAGAACCGGGACCAATGACCCTGGCTATAAGGCACTGCGCCCTTTCTTCTTCTCCATTCCACCCAAATCGATAAGGACGAGAAGCGCGTGACGCTGAGGAGCGAAAACACGCCGGCAGGCTGCCCGACCTCCGCGCCGCGCCCCACGCCACGCCCCGCCGCCGTCGACATCCGCGCCGCCCACGGCCGCGCCGCGCCCTCCACGCCCACGGCCGTGCCCGGCCCGCTCCTCCACGCCCACGGCCGTGCCCCCGGCCACGCCCGGCCTCGCTCCTCCACACCCACGGCCGCGCCCTCCACGGCCGCGCCCCCGCTCGCGCCGCGCCCTCCACGCCGGCCACGCCCTCGACGGCCGCGGAGAGGTAGCATTTTGTACTTTTTGTTCATCAAAATGTGGGCCAAATTGATATGTAGTGAATTTGGCCAAAATGTTGTACAAATTGATATTCAAAATTTGTAGAATATTCAAATTTTAGTGGTTTCAAATTGATACTCTAATAATCCAAAAATTATGAATCCAATTGTGTTAACTTTGTATTGCAGTAGCCTAGCACCCCTAATTTTTGTAGAATTAATTAGCAAAATTAAAAAATTAAGGTGTTTGTTTAAGAAATTAGCAAATTACTTTGTTAGGAAAAATTAAGAAATAGCTTGTTGGGTAGCTTGTTTAAGAATAGCTTGTTTAAAATTGTAGCATTGTAGATTAAAATGATTAATATGTTTAGAAATTTGTTAGATATATAAATTGTTAGGTTATAGAAATTGTTAGGTTATAGAAATTGCTAGGTTAGTTGTAGATGATTTTTTGTTAGCCATTTGTTAGTGTTAGTTGCTAGGTTTTAGCTATTTTTTGTTAACCATGTTCTGTTAGCCATTTGCTAGAATTAGTTTTGTTAGTGTTAGTTTTAGTTTTGCTATATATTGATGTTAATTTTAGTTTTGCTATATATTGATGTTAATTTTAATTTTAGCTTTGCAAATGATTTTGAAGTGGTAATACATGCTTTTCAGTATATTTTAGCTTGAGTCTTATGTTCTTGAGCTTAATGGCTTTAATTTCTTGATGGTTTAGGGTTTAGGGTCTCCGAGTTCGCCGTCGCGCCCAAGAATCCCCGCCCGAGGTGCTCTGCCGCTCCCCGCCCGAGGTGCTCTTGCAAATGAGATTATAAGGCAGCATATGAAGTTTCTAATTTGTTCTTGCAAATGAGATGATATTGTGTATGTTACACACAAAAATCAAATTGTGAAGTTTCTAATTTGTGCTTGTCCTAATTAAATTTGAATTTTCCTGTGGCTTATCTCCCTAGTGTGTGTGCACATATGGTCCTAGGCACTGAATAAAAAGGTTGCCAAGTGTTTGCATTATTTTTTATGGCCTTTTCTTATTTTCTTAGTTTTTGTACTGAAAACAAAAGGGCAAAAATGTCCAAATTATTTGGGTTCTACAAGTAATGAGGATCATTCCCTAATTTTCTGAGGTATGAAAAAGGTAGCTCCTTTGTAAACCTAAGAAAAGGGGATTTTCTGAAAATAAATAAAAGAGTATTTTATTTTAGGTTTTTGGCAAGTCAAAAATTGTGTAGATGTATCTTGACATATGGAACAAGTTACCCAACTAAAGTTTTGTGCATTGTTCTTAATTTGCAGAAACTATGGAACGAGACGAAAATCAGGAAAACATCCTCAGGATATAATCCGCGGGCCGGAAGATGTTGGCGATGTCACCTCGCAGTTTCTGAACAACTCCGGTGAGGGAGATGAGTCTCTCAACCGAAGAGACGGCTCCGGTGAGGTAGAACCCGACGGCTGGGGTGGGAGAAGTCAGCGAGGGAGAAGCCGACGAGGGAGAAGCCGAAGGCTCCGGTGGAACATTAAATGTTGCAAACTCCGGCGAGGTGCATATACATATATTAATGAAGCCGAAGATTGTATTAATTAAGCCTCTGCTGTCTATATACATATATTAACGCTCTTTCTTCTTTTAGCCCTCCGGATCGAGCAAATCTTCTGTAAGGACAAAACGAGGCCCAGCCAAAAAGTTGGGCGACCAAGAAAGGTACAGATCGAAAAAGTCGCTGAAGACGGCACACCGACTGCTCCCCCTGGTGTTAAAAATAAAATGGTAAAGCAATGCGGAGTTCTTGTTAGGGACTACATCCCGATCACCGTTCGAGAATGGCATCAGCCAAAGGAGGGAGGAGTAAGATATGTCGGCGAGGAGGGCAAAGAAAGACTTTGGAGAAAGCTCATGCTTAATTTCACCCTGGCGCCAGAGGTGGATCCAGATGAGGAGGATCCAAATGAGGCAGAAAAGATTGCCCGGAAAAACATGGAGCAAAAAGTCAGGACTGGGCTCTTAAGAAGATGGCCGAGCTATTCAAGAACTGGAAGAAAAGATTGAACAAGTTTGTCCAGAAAAATAAGACTCCGGACTTCGATAAAGGGTATGAGAAGATAAAGGACTACTGGGAAGAATTTGTGGCGTACAAGAAATCGGAGGAAGCTCAGGAAAAGTCTGCAAAAAATAAGGCAAATGCTGCTAAAAAGATCTACCACCATACTATGGGGCTGGTGGCTACGCTTTTAGCATGCCTAAGTGGGAGAAACTTGAGGCGGACCTGCTGGCTAAAGGGATCACTCCAGAGCCACTCGCATGGATCGAACGGGCAAGAAATTGGTTTTACGGGCATGGGGGCACGTTGGACGCAGAAGGGAAGTGCATATATAACAGAAGACACAAAGATAATCCCCTACTACCCATCGAAGGCATTAGAAATGCAGTAAAGGATGTTGCAGAGGGACGGTTCATTCCCGATAGAGAGGATGACGAGCTCACACGCGCCCTTGGGAATAAGGAACACGACGGACGGTTACGAGGCGTACCAGGCTCCAAGCCCAAGACAATTGCGATTCCCGAGCACAGGAAGAAATTTCCTGATAGAAGCCATCAGAGGAGAAAGGAAAGGGAGGCAATGGAAGCACGCGCTGCTGCAGACCGGCTGCGTAATATAGAAGAAGAATTAAAGCGCAGAAGGATCAAATTGCCGCACTTAGCCAGCAAGGTACTAGCGGCCAATCTCAGCGGCACATGGTAGAAGCTGCATGCGATGGTACCGGCGGCCCATCGAATCGGAAAAGCAGCGTGGCTTCCACGGAGCTCCAGGATGGTACTGATGATGCAGTGACGGTGGCTCCACTTCGTCGCTACCCAGTGGATGATATCACGGAGAGCACACCTTGTGAGATGCATGTGAAAGTTTTTAACTTAACCATGAAGGTGGCGGTCGGCTATGTCGTACCAATTGGACCTAATCCAACTTACCATTTCTCTCCGGTTCCAAATGGCTACGCTGTTGTCGCGGTGGATGAAGTGATGAAAGATTTGAGGAGCTGAAGCTGCAACACCCTGCAGGTGAAGATGGGGAGGTGCTTGAACTTGGAGAAGCCAAGAAAGCGACCATTCTATGGCCAAAGGAATTCATCGTGCTTCCGAACTGGCAGCCAAGGCCATCGACTCCTCACCAGTCTCCAGCGCAACAGTCCTCTTCACCGCCTCAGCATTCTCCAGCGCAACAGTCCTCTTCACCGCCTCACCAGTCTCCAGCGCAGCCGTCTCCGCCGCCGCGTCAGCCGTCTCCGCCCACCGCTCGTACTATGAGGGGTAAGCGATCACCGAAACGTAAAAGGTCGCCCCTCCCAACAGTACCTCATAAGAATCTTCCCATTAGACCTTATGACAGGACTGTAGCGGAAAACGCCGCGGAGGTGGCTGCCTACAATAAGGCTTTTTTTGCACCAAAAAAGCCCGAGCAAAAGCCGGTATACGATGAAAAATCCAAAAAGTGGGCTAAGTCCTTCCTTGCGCAGCCATCCCAAATATCGATGAATCTGCAATCTGACTATGGTCGTGAACTTAGTAAGCTAGCACGTGCCCAGTCTGAGCAGACAAGGAAAGAAGTGCAAAAAGCGGGAAACAAATTGCCCAGCTCGGACAGCAGAAAAATCAATCGGTCCCCCCGCTCATAGTGTGTTCCGATATCGACAAGGACTTCAGAGCCGATATGGATAAGGACCTGCAATTATTGGACCCCAGAGCCATAGCTGCTGCTAGAGAACATGGTATCACTGTATCGCAGGCCATGGAAAATGCTACCGCCATGGGTATGACTCTTGGTCAACTTTTAGGCTATGAAGAACAGCCAATGTTAGAGATAGCACGGAAATATGTCACAGGGGAGTCTATGGTCAGTAATGAGGAGCTCAGCGTCTATCAACACATATGCGAAATCTGCACAACTGGTACATGGTGCACACATCAAAGAAGGACGCGAAGGAGTGGATTGCGGTGGACGTTCGAGTGGAGCATTTCTTCAAACCTTACAGTATACAGGTTCAAATGACTGAACTGTTTCAGTTATTCAATCAGCGCGCCCTCGACAAATCTATCCTCAGTTGCTATTGTCTGTAAGTGATTTATTTTCGTAATTAAGTCTCTAGCTCAGCTCGTTCATTGCCTGTATTATATTATCCTGACTATATATATATCCTTTTGTACGCTATTATGTAGAATGAAGATGATGGAATGCAAAGCATCTAGACATTATGAGGTTGGGTTCGTTGACCCATATATCGTTAATGAACATACGTTACGCAATCACCCCAGAGACGTGGAGCATGACCTGACCACCTTTTAATCAAGCAAAACTTCTGTACGGAAATACTATTTCCTTACAACTTCAAGTGAGTGTTTCTGTCTTGTACATATTTTTATTTGGCTTTCTCGATGTTAAGTGTAATTGATGAGCTATGCATGTCTGCTTTATGTAAACGTCCGCAGGTTCCACTGGATTCTGCTAAGCATTCAAGTTGACAAGTCCATAGTTGAAGTCCACGACTCATTAAGTTGGGACCAAGCGACGTGGACCGAAATGAAAGAAATGCTCAATAAGTAATTTCAATCATTATCGCATTATATCGGCCTCTTTCGTTCGTTTCCTGATATCAAGTAATTAATAACTCCTTTGTTCATTTTTTTGGCCAAAGCAGGTGTTGGACACTATTCAAACAGAATGTAGAAGGTCCATTCAAAGATGAGCTAACTTATATATCGGTGAAAAGTCCGCAGCAGCCACCGGGGAGTAATTTATGTGGATTCTACGTTTGCGAGTTCATTCGCGAGTTGACCTCTGAGCGGAGAACAACTTCTTTGAGCAAAATGCGGGAGAAGCTCGACCCAGAACGGCGCATACGAGCAATTCAAGAGGAATTGGCGGGATTTCTGCTTAGGGAGGTCATCGATGAAAGGGGAGAACATTATGCTGCGGACGATGAACTACATATGTGATCTATCTCCATGTAATTAAATAGTTGTATTCTCGCAAGAGATCGAATATTAATTATATATGCATCAACGTGTACTGTGTATATAGTAGAGCGTATAATATGCGTACGGAAACGATGGAGAGCACGTCGGCGATGCGAAGAAGGGGGAGACGACGGAGGCACCGGCGAGAGGGAGAGGGGGCACCGGCGAGAGGGAGGGGCACCGGCGAGAGGGAGACCCTAAACCCTAAATACAAAAAAAAACACTCATTGGTCCCGGTTCGTAAACGAACCGGGACCAATGAGTCTCCCCCCACGCCCAGCCAAACTGGCCACGTGGAGCCCCATTGGTCCCGATTCGTGGCTAAACCGGGACCAGCATTCGTCCCGATTGGCTAGTTCCGGTTCGGGAACCGGGACGGATGGTCCAACCGAACCGGGACCATAGGCCAGTTTTCTACTAGTGAATGGAATTGCGTCATCAAACAAGTAGTTTTATGCTATCAACTCCATGGCGCGACTTGGTTGATCTAACTGTTTAATAACGCAATGCTTAGCTGCAAAATAGTATTCAAGTGTCATTTTGAACTGGGTTAGTTTAAAACAACGACAACATTTATTATGAGTAGGAGGTATTAGTTGTATGCAATTTAGAACGTAAAAAATATACGTTAAGATATTTTTCAAGGAAATACACGCTCCAATATTATTGAAGGGTATACGAGTAAATCAAACCTAGCGTTTTCTGCACGCCACATGATGAGTGCGATATGCAAAAGTGACAGTGATCACATCAGCAGCGCGCGGATATACTTATGCTGTTTTCGTTAATTACACTAGATGCTTATCGTCGTATCATCCCTAGATCGAGAAAGAGTTATCGATCAGTGGGTCGAAATCGCACTAAGCTTATCTGCAAACCAATGATCGACTCAGTGTCAATTCTCTACCAATATACATAGGGCAAGATCGATGCGATCTGCACATTTGTTCAGATATCTGAACCGTACGTTTATGTTCGTTTTTCTTTTTCGGCGTGTATGAGATGATGTTTCTTTCGCCACTTTATATATCAGATATATCACACACATGTCATTTTAGAATGCGCAGAATATATGCTTATGAAAAATATGCTTTAAAGTTTCTCCAGACACAGTGATTTGAGATACTTCATAGATATCAGATGATTAGCTCAACCAAGCTAGCTTATTTTGTAAGCGACTACCTGAGTGCGATACGCACGCGAGTGTCATCAGTGCAGATCGATCGCATCACAGTGTGCGACGCCAGCGAGACAATTAGACGCTTATCAGCTTATCACCCGGGTCAAAGCTGCCCTAACGCGTTGACCTTTCACCTCCTGGGCGCGCTTAAAGGAAAGCACCTAGTTTTGTCAGACCATAATCACACTCCCACACGCATGTTATATGTTTCCGTGGTGGTAGGGTAGGACGATGCCAAGCACCAGCATCACAGCTACCTTAAATTAAGCTGTTCCTGTTAGAGATTTGCTGCGCAGGAGATCACCCAAAACAGTAGTCAAATCTCAAATGCGCAAGAGTTCGTAGCGATGTTTGCTACACTATTTAACCATGCAGGTTTAGTTACCAAATCTACCGGTTTGGAGAGTTTTGTACGTGTTGCTGTCACGAAAATGCTTAGAGCGACAGGCCTGGAAGAAATCATGCATGGGGTAATTTAGGTAGGCTGAGAGATAGACTTGTCCTAACTAATCACCCTACTCATAGCCATAGGAGATGTCAAAAAAGTGCATGCGTTCAAGTCTTGAGAATAACCATTTTAACCAAACAGAAAGGTAAATTTCCTATGGATGCATCAGGACTTATGAGGTTCTTTTCAGACACCTTTGGCGGAGCGCTTACAGATGGTGCTTAGACAGAGACGGGGCACGGGCTGGTGCTTTAGGAAGAAGAGGCGTCCAATAATGAGTGACCAGATCAAACAGTGGCTAATCACACACATAGTCTACTGGACATGTTGAATTTTGTTTCTCTCTACAAAAGATCGGCAGATGGATTCGGTTCCCCTGCCATATTATATTTCCAACCCTGTCTACTTTCAGAATATGCCTCTTCCTTCCTTCCTTCCAATAAGCGATAGATACTATCGGCAAGTGCGCACAGAAGAGGATTCCTGAGCTGTTCATATAGCGACAGCCTGACAGCACCCCCTGAATGATCCGTGCTTCTTAACACCGAACACGGCGCCGATTCAGGAGACGCTTCCAGAACCCGGATCAGTTTTAGTGCTAACAAGATCCGTCTGACTGGACGTTAACAATGGTAGCACATCGTCAAAGCAGTGTTGTTGGGACAGATGCAGGTTTGCCAGAAGCAACGGGGTACTGCACCGGTGAGAGCTACCTTCTGAAGGCAGGACAAATGACAAAGGCGAGAAGCATCCTGAGAACAGCGTGCACGCAGGAATCTCTCCGGCCGGATGAACAATAGGTCGGTGCATGGATGGCGCGCAAAGCGGCATCGGCATCGGCATCGGCATGGCGTGGCATTTTTCAACCATATCTCCGGCCGCCTACTTGCTGCCGCGCGCGCTAGTCTTTAACAAGTGCAGGTTCACGTCCCCGGACGGCGGCCACGAGGTGCTGCTGCTTTGCCCGATCGATCGCTGTGTCCCTTGCCGAGTCGCCTGAGATGGATCGATGGCGATGCGAGCAGGCGACGCATTTCCGGGATGGATTCCCGATCTGCTTCGCTTTTCTGGATCATCCGGCGGCCGTATTTTCTTTCGTCGACGGGTGTCTCCCGTCTCGTCCTGCCCATCGCCTCGATCTCTCGCCTTTTGCCCGGCCGATATGTTCTTCGTCTTGTGCCTGTCAGTTCGCCTGACATTCCGATCGTGGCTGACTTTGACATTGGCGCGTAGACTAGATTCGTTCCATCGGTCGCCGTGTTGGGACGAGAAGTAGATGTCACTTTGTTATGGGAATCGTTGGAAAATGTTGCGAGTGACGGGAGATATGGAGACGGGCGTGCAGTTGGTGAGGTCTTTCTGAACCGAAAAGATGGATCGCCTTGATAAGTTCAGAGAATGTACTTTTGTTTGTGCATTCCCTGTAGTCATGCTACGAAGGGAGACACTATATTTTGGATCATTTGATCAAATTAGCATGCACCATGGAAGGTCTTTTTGAACATCTTGCATGCCTCATGCTAGTGCACCACTCTCTTTAGCACACTTGCAGTGTGTTTACATCGGAAACATACTGTACATATTTTGATCTCTCAAGTAGTCAAGTCTAATGCCACGATTCTTTTTAGGCCCTCAACTCTTAACACCGTTATTCTCTTTGGCTACTTGACTGTAAAGTCTGATTTTGGATGTACGAATTGGGGCTCGGAATTGAGAATTTGAAATTGCTGAACCCAATTCCGCTGTTTGGGCTGGCTGCAGAATTTAGGCCTGGAAAAAGAAAACCAATTCCGAGTGCAGCCCCCCGCAAATGTCCCCTAGGCCCGAACCTTTCCAAGTGCGGAGCCTCAGAAAAGGCACATAAACGGCGCTTGCTCGCTCGCCTCACGAAACGATGCTCCCCTCGCACCCTCGCTCGAGAATATAAATATTCAAATATACACATACAATTTTTTTTCATACATGTAGGCGAGTTTTTATTGTCCAAACTCAACAAAATATCAAATTCCATGGTTTATACATCCAAACAGGAATTAGAATTGTGTGCCACCCTTTGATTTCAGCCGTAAATTTCATTCACAACCAAACAACGGAATTCGAATGGGAGCCTATTTATTTTCCATCTTAGAAATGGAATTGCCAGTAAAATTCAATTCCAAGAAACCTTTCCTACATCCAAAACACCAGCATAAAGTCTGATTTTGGTCTTTCAGCTCCAATACAATAATTCTTCTTGGTCTTTCAACAAATGTAGAAGTCTAGGGTTAGTTTTTTTAATTCTATTATACAATACCATTTTTTATTCCTCAAGTGTAAGACCATTTAGGGCTCCTTGGATTCACATGGATTTCGTTGCATTCTTATATTAGTTCCTTTGTATTTTTTTCTTTATTGATCGTTGACTCACGGAAATTGAAATCCTTATACTTTTTTTTCCAAGGATTCACTTACATCTTTTTTGGACGAATATTTCCATTCACTCAAACCTCCTGATAATACTCATTTGTTTTTTATGTGGTGTTAAGAGAGTCCGTTATACAAATTTGTATAATTTTCTAATCCTGCAAGGTATACGATAGTACTTACCACTTATCAATATGTCCTTAGAAGTTGGAATAATGATACCATGCATCATAGCATCTTAATATTAGTGCCTCTTAAGCGGATCACACATAGCTGGACGTGGCTTGCACATAGCCTCAAACAGGATGACATGAGGGATATCGAATTCTTCTTCTCATTCCGTCGTTGTTCCTGCCAAGGAAATGGTGGAGTGGGACAATGAAAGGATGACAATGCAACCGTTAACAATGGCTATATTTTGAGAATGTGATTTTAATCGCAAGATGGAAAAGGATGTATATGATTCATTTTGCTCGGCGGTGATTCTAGCATACACGCCAGTGATCTGAAGTTAATTAACTCTTGGATGTCTAATTTTATGGTGGACGTGGGTATGTGACTCCAATCCGGTGTTTTTCCTATTTGTGCATTTTGAGAATTATGTGAATCAAAGAGATCCTTAGGTTCGGCCCTTGCTCCATTAACAGTGGTTTTGATGATGACGTGGTGGTGGTTAAGTGGTTCTGCTTGTAGGGCTTGTCAAAATAACTAAGAAAGATCACATAAACTACGGGAGGTTAAAAAGAGATCATTCCACTTTTTTCATCTAGTTATGCATTTGTGATACTAATTACCACATATAGTGAAAAAACATCTAGATTACGCATTTTAGAAACTTTGGATCCTCTTTTTTGGATGCATGTTTGTTTGGTAAGGTGGGAGGAGATGATTGAAATATAAAATATCAGAAAGATGACATGGAATTGAACAAATGGTGAAGAGAAGGTTGGATGTGATCGTCGATGACGCCCGTCTTTACATATTTTGTCGCACCACATAGACCTAACATACTGGTCTATTCTAACGAAACTTGCAGAATGTCAAAATGGGATAAAATTATGTTCATAATTTTATATATGATGTATTTATGATTTTGTTTCAATAAATGGGGTAATTAATGTCACAAATGCACAACTTTAGGGTAAAAGGTGGAATTCACTCCTTTAAAATAATGAATCAAAAGGGGAAGATCAAACATATTAATCAAGTTTTTGAATATTCGAAAATTTAAAATAAAATACAGAACAATATTTTAAAACAGCATGGATTTTAATATAATTCTAGAAAGGTATGTAATCTGGTGTACTAGTTAGTAGTTACTAAGGAACTAGTTTTGTGATTTTCTGAAATTAGTGTTAATTTTTATTTTGATCTTCAATTTTCCAACTTTTCCCTTTTCCTTCTAAAGTCATTATTTTTTTGAAAGATTTGTAGTTTCCAAAAAAAAGGTTTTCCCAATGTCTAATTAATAAAATTCGAAATAATCTAGTGCATTCCCTCCATGTCGGGGGGGGGGGGGGGGGGCGTGATTAGGACATAGGTGTAAGGGCCTTTATGACAAAATCAATAACCATGCATTAGTAGAAGATTTGACAGTTACTAGGGACCCAGATTCTTCTGGCGGAACCTTAGGCTAAGGAATTACTCGGAATGCTTTCAAGATATCAGGTGATTTTCTCATTCTTATCATTCTCTCTTTTGTCTAAGTTTATTCAAATTTTGTGCTAACATGGCTCGCCACATCATCGCTAAAATCACTTTGAATTATACAATGATAGAATCTAGAAGGTTTAGTTACCGAAGGTACTAAGAGTCCCTAATGTTAGGATTTGGGGGCAAATTTAGACTTTAGTAATAACTGGAGACAAAAGGTACACTTTTCTCCTTTAATATTATACCATGTCTCCGTGACCATTCATCTTTACAAGTTACAACCTTCCCGAGGCATATTATTGTGACAGGGTCAATACTTTTCAAGTGGACAAATCGCACGACAGATACACGTCAAAGTTAATCAAACAGGGGCTTTAAGGTGCACCTTTCTGCAGATGAGGTGAGGCATCAACGAATTGGAGGGAGCAATTCCTCACCCACTAGCTAAAATTGTACATAGGTTGGATTGACATAACAGATAAAAGTCTTGAGCTATTTGGGCTAGTGATACATGAAACATCAAGGTTGAGAATCTTCCATTAGATGGAAAAGCGAAAAGGTTTGACAAGGCAGTGTTGAGAGTACTGAGTATAAGCCTTCCCCGGTTGTAGTTGGATCAACTAAGTTTTGCCTCCTTAGGTCAAAAGTGAGGGAAAAGAAAACTAGATAGGTCAGAACCTTCACTACAAGAAAACGAAAGCACATATAGCTTCATGCAGCTACAAGCTATGATGTTGTTCTTTACTATATTATTTTCTTACCTTTTCCATCTCTTTTTGGAGAAATTCCTTCAACTGTTATTAGATCTGAACAAGTATGCATAACGAACACTCTTCTTGCGTTCTTTTACTGCCAATTTCTGTGCGTTAAAGTGAGTACTAGAGAAATTGTAAACATGTCAGTACTACTGTACTAGTATTATGAATTGCATGCCTTCTTGAGATCATGGTAGTTATCTGGATACCACGAGAGAAATCTTCTGCGCAAGCAAGTTCACTTGTTTAGTGACATTATTGATTTGTTTAAGATAAAGCGTGCATGCAGAAGCCCTAAAGAATTTCAACTCAGATACGTCACTAAACAAGCACATAACACGCATCATCATTGAATCTCCACCTGTACCAAACCCGCTAATTATTGTAGTTGCATTATTGCTGTTGCCTGGGGTCAGGGCAATGTAGACGATTCCTAGCTAGCTGATGCAGGGTGGCATCATCCAATCCACTAATGAAGGTGTGGTCGATAGGCTCACAAGTTTATTGGGAGGTCAGCTCTATAGATCAACATTATGGGAGACGATCGATGGTTCGGACAGGCATTAGCATGCCTGCACCTCTCAGCTGCGCCTGTCGGGTGCATAATTGAGCTAGAAAAGAGGAGAAATCTGTTAGTGGCGGCTCCTGTTCCTCGCGTCCTGATCGATCGAGGCCTGTTCATGTGATGGGCCTTTGTATGCAGGAGAGGCACATCCAGAGATCGATTTGGTTCTTATTTTCTGTACCAACATAATCAGATCACTGTGCTTCACGATGATCCCATCATCCATCGTATCGTCCGTCATCCATCTACGTGTTTATGCCGCGAACCGGAGCGCTGAAGAAGATGAAAGAGGGATTGCGCGCGCGACGCGTGTCCAGCGAACTGCTGACGGGTCAATTCAGTTTATCGAAACCGATGAGTGGAGGAGCTTCTGTTTAGTGGCATGCTCCAACTGATAGAATGGCACTGTACACTGTATCTCAAGAACATCATCTTTGCCGGCTTGCCAAACAGAATCTTGCGACAATTAGCAGATAACCAGTTGCCCACTGTGCTCCCGGTCTCACTCTGAACTGACGCGGGAGTTAGAGTAGAACGCGAACTCCCGCGTTCTAGAAGCAAGCAGCGAGCGAGCGACAGACAGATTCTCTGTCCTGCGTGCGTGCAAGAGGCTCGTGGCACTCGAGTTGCTGTCCCAAAAAGGCCTGGGCGCTCCTCCAGTCCTCCGAGACGAGCCCCTCAGCCGGCTGCTGAGTGCTGACGTCCACTTCCACTCCACCCACGCACTCCGGGCTGCGCAGAATGGGTTCGGCAGGCTCGCGCCACACCGGCGCCGCGTTCTCCGCCACACGTGCACCGCGAAGCCAAAAGGCGCCATGGAAAAGGAACTCCCCCGCCAGCCCTGGCCACACAGAGAAAGGAGTACTGGAGGAGACGGTGACACATTCTTGGGCCGGGAAACTCCAAGCATGCAGCCGAGCAAACATCGTAGTACATCGGATGAACTGTTTGTATGTGTGGTAGGCAGAGAGATCCGAGATGCAGGCAGGTGGGCGTCAGTTCAACGCTGGCCACATTACGAACAAACCGAAAGAGGGCTTTCAGTTCCTCCTTGAAAATTCCTCGTCTTTCTCCCACTACGCCCTGAATTATTGGCGAAAAGGAGGCAGGGTTTCGTGGTCAGAGGAGGAATCCTTTTATGTGTTTGTTTTTCCTGCGAAACTGAAGCATCGACGGAGGGTTTGTGCAGTGGTAGTTAGCTGAATTGTGGTCAGTGGCGGTTAGGGGAATCGATTGAGGTGGAGGCGAGCAAACATCGGATGAACTGTGTGTGTGTGTGTGTGGCATGCAGTGCGCTATGCAGAGAGAGAGGCAGGTGGGTGTTGGTTTAACGAGACAAGATCCATCGAAGAACGCTGGCCACATTACGATCGGGCTCCTTGGAAACCTCTCGGTTAGCAATGGCGGGCCAGTCGGTGTTAGATCGTTACTTTCTCCCTCCCACTAGGACGAATTATTGGAGAAAAAGGAGAGGCAGGGTTTCGTGGTCAGAGGAGGGCTCCCTCTCTCTCTTTCTTTGCCCTGCGAAACTGAAGCATCGGGAGAGAGTTGGAGCAGTGCTAGCTCAAGTGAGCGGCGCTCTCCTTGCACTGTGTTCGTCAGTGGCGGTAGGGGGGAAAGGATGGAGGTGGACTGGAACCATAGAGATACGCTACCGTCACCGCGAGTCGCCTGTGCCCGTGGTGATTATCGGGAACCGGGTTGACAATCCAGAGAGCACACACTGCATGACGTGTCGAATGAAGCCCAGGATGTTGCAGCGTATTCAATCAGAGAGAAACCTGAAGGAAGAACATCGCGAAAAAAATGAGGAACGGAAACAACAGGAGAGAGAAAACGCACGCAAGGGCCCATGCTGAACTGTCGTCTGGGCCGTAATTGAAAGCGCTAAGCACCAGCACAGCTGGGTCGCTACCCCCGGGCTTTCTTCTCGGCTGGGCCTCCATCCAGCCCGTTGAAGCTGTCCACCTTTAAAAAAAACAATCGTAATCTACTCTCTCCGTTTTTTAATATAAGATGTTTTAACATTTGTCCACATTCACATATATCTAAAATTCTAGATGTATGTAGATATATTTTAGTGTGTATGTGTACTCATATTAGTCAGCATGTAGATAATATGTTGGATAACTAAAACATATTTATGCACGGAGGGAGTAGCCTTGTGCCGTAGTATATCCATTCCGCGGATCGCGTCATATTCTGAAGTTGTTAAGTTCAGAACAGTGAAAAAAATACTCCAGCAAACGTGCATGTTCTGTTTGTTTTGCTCTCTGGATCCGTGTTTCCCGGCCAGGAAGGACTTGGATCAACCTGAAGTATTCAATACTGCTGTACCAACTCTGTCCAGGGAGATGACGGCTGGCCCATCTCAACCACCATGGTGGCGATGCCTGCATCATCATGTTCATGTGGCTTCGGCTGTTCAATCGTACAACGCTCGGTAGGATACATTGTTGAGACTCTTTCTTCAATCAAAGGGCCATGCCCCAACTTCATTAACGAACAAGGATTTTACGGCACTATAAATGCTCAAAGCCAGAACATAAAACAAAATGACCATTAAAAAACCATTTTTTTGCGAATATTAAAAAACCATGTAAAAAAGTGCGAAAATTAACAGAAGAACTAAAGAAACGGCATCGTCCAGCTCCTTTTGTCGGACTTAGCAATGTCTAGACTCAAACATTACGAACGGAACCTATGAACTGTATAGCCTTCGACATGTCCGCGCCCACCCTCTTCATCTGCTGACAATCTCCCAGAGCAGCATCTTCATAACCTCAATTCCTCTCCGTAGCACCTCGCGAACCTTTAATTTATGTGGTTTACTTCAATTGTTAATCCAGTGACAAATCATATAGACAACATCACATGAATCATTAGGCATAATGTTGTCAAAGCATGCTTTATTCCTTGTATTCCAAATGGACCAAAAATTAGCTACCAATCAAATTTTGATTGCTACGTTTTATGCCCCTTTGAATTTCAGGACCCATGCCCTCTGTCATAGGAAAAGGTTGAGTTGAAGCGTCAAAGGCACATTGGAACACATTCGAAACAAACCTATTAATGGGACATCAAAGGAATAAGTGGTCTATACTCTCATCGGCTGCATAGAACATGCATTTCAGAACCATATCATCCTCTTTTCCTGAAATTATCCTTAGTCAAAGTTCTATCCCACATAACTAACCACAAAAAATCTTTATTTTTACAGACAATTTTAATCTCCAAAGTTGCTTAAAAGCTTCAGGAGGTTTCACTTGCAATTGCAAAACATTGTCTAAGGATTTAACTGTAAACCTTTTTTTGTTCCAGCTTCCAAGTAACTCTATCATCCCCCTTTTTAAGCTCAACATTAATAACAATGTCGAACAACTTACTCCATTCCATCGCCAAGTCTTCCCATAAGCTTCTTCTAATAATCAAGCAAGCTCCAAAAGGTTGTACAACTCTATTTAAACGAATAATTTTATTAAACGATAGGTCAGAAAATCTAGAAAATAGCTGCCAAAGAAATTTTCACATGCCACACATCCTCCCAAAACCTTGTTTCATTCCCAGATACCAAAATCCAGTCACAAAGCTAAACAAATGAGTTAACTTTCAACAGCCTTGATCAAAGCTGTGAAAGCTAAGATTTATAAGAAGCTTGGGACGGGGTCTTTTTTTTTTCAACATACCAAAATCCTGTCACAACGTGAAACTTCTCGAAACAGGCTTCGTCCCGCTTTATAAATAAAGCCCAACCGGCGAATGATACAACATGAAACTCTTGAGCGAGGAAATTATAAACTTACTATTGCAGTGTGGCTGTGCAACTGAAAACATGCGCAGATTATGAGCTTACTATTACACTGAGCAAAATTAGAGCTTACTGTCACACAACTTATACTGGCCTAAATTAGATTAACACGTTATAGATGTTGCTGTCGTCACAAATTCCCTATAAAATGTACACTTTTGCTCCCACGTATATACAACTTCAAATCTTAGCTCTGCTCTCTCACCGACACACGAGACAATACAAATGAGAAGCATTTCCCTCATGAAAAACAGAACATGTGCCATCAGCACTGCATGCCGGTATAATCAGTACAGGCCCCGTCGCACCTGAAAAAAAACAAGTGCACATCATGTCAGTTTGCGACGATAAAAACAAGTTCAGAACTATTAGACGGTTAATCTGTCAGATGCTTTGGGTGTAAAATTCTCACCTCGAATCCGACGAGCGAGCGGGTCCGGCTGTACACGGTGGACACGTTGGTCGCGGCGGTGAGCACGGAGCTGGTGGACCCGCACTCGCTGTCGATGAGCGACGCGGTCGACGTGTCCAGCTTCACCGACGTCGACGACGACCACGGCCGGAAGAAGGACGGCCACGGCGCCGAGCCGGCTTGCTGCTGCGACGACGACCGCTGCATCCTGGCGCCCCTCGGCACGCTCCTATGCTCCGCCCCCTTCCTCCTGCTCGGCTGCCGCTCCAGCGCGTCGGCGGCGCGCTGCTTCGGCGCGCTCTGGGACCGGGCCTTGGCCCTCGACGACTGGGTGTTGCCCATGTAGCTCGGGAACGGCATGTCCGACGCCGCCGGCTCGGTCATGGCCGCCGACGCGTTATAGGAGTGCCAGCTGCTCGCCCTCGGGCTCACCTCCGTCATTGCCGACGGCGCCGGCGAGCACCGGCCGCCATGGTGGTATTGGTAGTCGACGGAGGAGAACGGCCTTTCGCAGCCCTTCGCCATGCCGCGCCGCGCCGGCTGGTCGCCGCTGTCCATCTCGACGATCTTGGCGCTCTCCTCGCTCGACCTGTCCATCTCCTGTAATTCATACCAAAATGTAAACATTGTTCATGTCACTCTGTTCCGTGAGCCGCCGCTGACTGCTGCAATGTAAGGTGGACTTACGTAGGACGATCTGCGGTGCCTCGGGTGCTGCGGCGACGGCCGTGGTCTGGGTGTCTGGTGGGGTTGGTTTTCCTGGACGAAGCGCATGCGCTGTGCGCGCAGCTGGGACTGCGCCGCTAGCAGAGCCTGCATGCACCGGAGCGTGGCCTTGGCCTGCTTCCTCACCAGCAGCCCCCGCACCAGAGCTTGCAGCTTCACTATGCCCCTCAGCGCGCACAGCGCCGTTCTTGCCTGCACGCACGCAAGCATGTCAGTCAGTCAGAGGCTCTGGAACTCTGCAATCCTGCATCATGTGAAGTGTTTCGGCCAGGATTCTAGTACCAGGTAGCCTCTGTACGCCGCCTGAATCCTGACGGCCGCCGCAGCCTCGACGAGGAAACTCGCCGGCGGCGCCTTGGGAGACGACAGGCGTACCACCGTGGCCGCCGCGTGCGCCGCGGCCACTGCCACGTCTGCCGCGGCCGCGGTGGCCACCGCGACAGCCACGGCTCGCGTCTTCTGGTCGAACCCCGCTTCCGACGCCACTGACGACCGAGACGCGCCAA
This sequence comes from Poa pratensis, assembly GCA_947311845.1. Classification (NCBI taxonomy): domain Eukaryota; kingdom Viridiplantae; phylum Streptophyta; class Magnoliopsida; order Poales; family Poaceae; genus Poa; species Poa pratensis. Next base: position 11,577,170 of record CAMZMU010000064.1, read on the forward strand.
GGCTGTCGGCGGCCTCAGACGGCACGCTGCCGCGACCAAGCTGCTCGGGCGCCAGCACCACCGGCCGCCGGAAGCTCCACCTCTTCTCCTTCGGCGTCGCTCCCGGCAACGCCGTCACCGGCATCGCCTCGGCGTGCGGCCTGTCCCGCTTCCCATCCTTCCTGCCGCCAGCGAGGAAGCTCCTCAGCCACCTCCCCGCCTTCCCATTGCCAACCTGATCCCTACCCAACCTGGTGATCTCTCTGCAAAACGAAACGCAAAAGTACATTCATCACACGCACATTGTGACATAGAGTATGCAATTTTGAATGCGTAATCTAAGGTTAGCACCTACTCACTCCGTTTTTTAATATAAGATGTTTTAGATTTTGTCCACATGCACATGCACACAAATGTATGTAGACACATTTTTATGTGTATGTTCACTCATTTTAGTGTGTATATAGACAACATGTGTACCACCTAAAACATCTTATATTAAAAAACGGAGAGAGTAACAGATTCCCAGTGCAGCGGCGGCAGCCAACCACCGCGCCGGCCTAGCTACTCCAAGGTAGCGGTCAACAGCGGCGAGGCTGTGATGTGGTGTGAGTGCGAGTGGCCACGTGAAGCGGGTCGACGAGAACATGGCATGGATCATCGCTCCCTGGCTGTCAGAATCGTTTTATTATCGATCGGGAAGGACCGGGTGCTGGTGGAAGAGTTGTGGTGGCAAGTGTACACGGCGGGTCCATGTCGTCAATCATGGCTCATGGGTGGTTGGTTGCGTCGAGCGGTTAGCCTCGTGAGCAGCTGCCCTGCCGTTTCTTGCTGGTCTCTTTCTTCAGGTTCTGCGCTGGAACCCTGAAGTGAATGACCATTTGTTTCTTTAATGGCGTTATTACTAATTTTCTTAACAGAAATCCTGAAGGAGTTTGACGACATTGCCAAGACTGTCAAAGACCAAGAATCCACGAGCAGGAAAAGAACAAAGCCACGAATGGATTAGTTGCTGCGGACTTTTGTTTTTTCATGCACCAAACGGTTGTCAGATTTGGATTTTGTGCCATCGGTGGTCGGCTTGAGGCCAAAAGAAAACTCACATATGCACATCCGCACATGTGCTGCTCGCTGAATTATATACAGCCTTCTTCGCCACCATGGCACTGTCAAGCCGCTCGATGCACTGAATCTGAACGCAGTGCGCCGATACTTGCAGCTCATGCTCATGGATGCAGAGTACGTACTGGACCTAGTCATACGGGGTCGGCCGAGGTTGGAGCTACAGATCATGGCGTGTAATGCAAATTATCTGGATCTGGCCGGAGCGATGCCTGGGAGCTTGACGGCGACAATGCAGCGTCGGGGAGTACCGCTGCTACTGTACTGCTTAGCTGGATGGCCGGAGCAGGCTGAACAGGCGCCGGAGGGCCGGGGTGGGGTTCGGCAGCTTGCTCTCGCTCGTCTTTAATAACCGCACGGAGCTGGAGGGTTCTTCGTAAACTACCAGCCGGTCCAGGGCTTCCCGGCGGCGGTTGATGGACTCGAGCTAACTCTGCACATGCAGGAGGTTACTCCCGTACGTGACGGGCATGCTTTCTTTTTCTCCTATAAGAAACAGTGAGCCGATTCCTAGTGTGAAAAATTGGTTGACCGAGGTCATCCACAAGAGAGGAGGCTCGAGGAAGTTCATGGCCTCGTTGGCAACGTTTGTTTTGCGGGAAATATGGTTGGAGAGGAATGCACGCGTCTTTCGTAACAAGTCGTCCACCGCCACAATGCCAATTGTTAAGATAAAAGATGAGGCGGTAATGTGGGGCGTGTGGGAGCCAAAGCGATTTGTAATATATATGCCGCCAGGGTAGGCTTGTATTTTAGGCTTTGACCTTTTTGGTAAAGGCGGGTTTGTAACACTCTAAACTTCTCTCTATTAAATGAAAATGGCAAATCTTTTACCTTGTTTTAAAAAAAAAGTCTGACTCAGGTCGACCCCGGCTCGGCTCTCGGTTCGTGTCCAAGCATACGCAATGATGACTGATGAGGTCAAAGCGCGGAAGGTTCACTGTAGGGGGGTTTGACAATCTGCAACACTTTATATACAAAATTAAAATCAAATACATTTGTCAGTTTGAAAGAAGATGAAAAACAGTGTATCCTGATGAAAGAATTCCAGTGTTGTATTTGGAGTAATGTTGCTCCTATATTCCCTGTAAAAAAAGTTTTGATCCTATACTGTAAGAATGAGTAAATGACACTGGCGTCACACAACTCGTCCGCTATGTGCACTTATGTCACACAACTAGAGAACGTGATTTTTTGGTCACACAACTAGACTTTTGGTGCACGCAGGTCACAAACCCCACATGTCAGTCCGTTTTCCGTTGGAGGAGTGCTGACGTGGACACGTAATTTTGCAGAAAACTCCCTGTACTTTTGGACATTTCGCAAAAAACCAATCACGTTCTCCAGTTGTGTGACTTAAGCGCACATAACGGAGAGTTGTGTGACCGCCAGTGCCATTTACTCTGTAAGAATTGTCAAATTATACATGCATATGGCCCCGATCGACTAGTCGGATGTCGAGGGAATTTCAGGCACAACGGTGTACTTCTTTGCCAGAACTAATATGGATTCAAGAAGTCATATGATACAAGGCTGTCCTTGAAGAAGAAGTGGCCCGATGTACCCATCGTGCCGTTACCAAACTCTATCCTTTTTAGGATCCTCTTCTCCGTGAGGTGGTACAGCATGGCGAAACTAGAATCGTAGCTCCCCACGATAATCACGTTGGGGACACCGGTGTCCGTCGCCCAACGGGCATAGAAGCGCGGCGGGATCTCGATCCGGAAGCGGCGTGACCAGCTTTGGTCGTTCTCGTAGTCCTCGAGCACCAGAGTTCAATGGAATCTGAACACCATCATTGGCCCTCATGGCTGCCAGCATGCCGTTCAGCTCCAGGAGGCAGATATACTCCGAGGCGTAGTACGGCCGCGGCGGTCTCGATATTAGCCGGAAGGCCTCGGACACGGTGTCGAACGACAGGATCTTCCCGGCGCTCCTAGTCACCGGATGCATCGTCCAGTAAAGTTTTCCCCGGTGGTGGAGGTGGAGGATATCTACAATGGTGTAGAACTGCAAGACTCGCCGTCGGCCACTGGTCCCAGCCGACGAGGAGGTTCTGAGGCGGCGGTAGAGAAAACATAGTGCGCCGCGGGGCCTGTGTGTCGCTCATTGGCGAGGACAAGAAGCCTGTGCTCGCCGGACGGGCCGTGGCGGTAGAAGCCGCAGATCCGCACGTGGTTGCCGCGGCAAGAAGGTGGCACCAGATCCAGCCAAACCCCCTGCCTGGTTACCGGGTTGCACATGTAGAAATTGCAGCTGGCAGGGAATTTCTCGAACAGGAGGAGTCCGTCGCAGGAGCCCAGCAAGCAGCGAACCACCCAGTGCTCGGGGTGATGGAGGTGGCTCCGGTGCCTCGTCAGGTCGTCGACTTGCAGAGAGCTGCCGGTCGGCGTGCGTTGCGAGGAACGAGGGGTCGGTGGTGATGCGGTGCCACGTCTTGCCACACGGCTCGCGAGGCGAACGGCGGAAGACGGTAGCCTCTGCAGAATCTCCCTTACCACGTCATCGTCCAGAGTCGCGTTTCCGGCTGCACTTTCACCCGCCGACGACATCGCATCGATCATCGTTTTCGCATGGACCTTCGCCGCATTTTCTTTCGGGGAACACCTTTGGCGTATTTATATAGTTTGTCCGGTTCGATTTGATTTTCAGTAGAATCGTATTCGAATTGTTGGTGCGTGTGTTAGTTCGAATTGATTTCTTCCCATGGTAGAATCTAGTTGGTAATTTTGTATTGCACCCGGAAAAGAGCCGGTTCGATTTCGATCATTCAAGAGATTTTTCATATAAATTTGGAGGCCAAGATAGGATACTAGTACATGATCGATCACCTATATCTACTCGTGCTCAGTACCTAAACTGAGGCATCACTAGACACTAGTTCAACTCACCTTAAACTAGGACTCTCCTACATGTATCAACAACTCTCTCTGTTTCTAAATGTAAAATGTTTTAGTTATTTCACATGTTTTTTTTTTGATAAAATGCTTTATTACTTAAAATTCACATGTTTCACATGTTTTCTAGATACAGACTAAAATGAAAAGTCTAAGGATGGCTCCCTCTCCCAGCCCCCTATCCCGGCCCTCTCTCCTCCGCCACCGAACCGGTTCCCAACGCGGCCATTGACACATGCTCCTCCGGCGTGCGATCGCGATGGGCGCGCATAGCTTCCCCAACACTAGTAGAAAAAAAGGCTACTAGTGGCGCACCAAAATCGACTATCAGTGGCGCACCACAGTGGCGCACGGTGGTGCGCCACTAAACTCGCGCCACTAGTAAGTGTTACCTGTGGCGCACTAGCGGTGCGCCACAGGTAACCAAATTATCAGTGGCACACCAGCCCGTGCACCATTGATAGTCGACTCTAGTGCGCCACCGGTAAGCTTGGAGGCACCCATATACAGGTAACTCAGTTACCTGTGGCACGCGCTATAAATGGTGCGCCACTAGTAAGCTGAATACAGTGGCGCGCGCATTGCTCTGTTCGCCACTGGTAACAATTTATGAATTATAAAAAATACTACTAGTGGCGCGCTATTCTATTTTGTGCGCCACTAGTATAATTTTCGGGATTAAAAAATTAATTAATAAATTTAAGAAACACAAATAACATTTTCAAGAGTGGTATCCTACATCATTAATTACAACTCCACATTGTTTGAGAACACAAATATACATAAGCGACGTTGCACATTGTTTCAGAAACTCAAATATACATAAGCGACGTCAACGTCGCTGCAACCCGGTGTTGATGTTGTCGTCGCCGCCACAGCCCCGTGTCAATGTCATTGTCGCCACCAACCACGTGTCAATGTCGTCATGACACGTAGTCGTCGCCGCAAACATATCTACAAAACCATGCACATACAAGTCATTACACAGTTAGTTTTATACACATATATTTTTCAAGTTAAATACAATTAACATATCTAACATAGGGAATAGGCTCCAAGTACTTCTCCTGTTTTTAGGCTTATAAGAAAACGAGATAAAACACTACAACAAACCTAAATGAATTTTTAAGTAGTACACATGAATCATCCAGCCGTTATGTTACTTCAACTCAACGAGTGGTGAAACGATGCTTCTTTACGTGGCTGCCTATATATGGAATGTGGATGTCGTTTTGCACTGTGTGTGTTTCTACTGTATGCCAACAAGTAATACTACTATTGATCTTTAAACAAACTGGAAAAAGAAAAATGCTTGACCAGACAAGGAATGTAACTACATGAAAAAGTGGACAAGGCAACAATAGAGAGCATCATTATTACCTTCGGGCACCTTAGTCCTTAGATTATTTATACTAGTAATACTAGTAGATGGAATTGGAATTTACTTTGTTCCTATATCTAAGAACATGCAAGGAATGGAACTACATACAATTTATCACCTAGCTATTTTTACCAAACAATCAATTGGAAGGGAATGTGCAAACAACAAAAATTGCAACACTTTTATCTTCCGGTTTCAGTTCTTATATTTTCCTAACGAAGTGTGAAACAATACTAAGAGCAAAACTGGACAGAAGTTGCTGTGGCTTAGCAAATTGAACAAACAATAAAATTATGCATAAGACCTCACATTAGATGCATTGAGCAACTCTGCTAAACTAAACAAGCAAACTGAAAAAATAACTGGAACCATGTCACTGAACCAAACCAGAGCAAGTGGAGGAGCCGTAGAGTAGAACCAAACCAGAGCGGGAGCGGCCGTGGCCGGCGCGGAGAGGTGGGCGTCGCCGGCGCAGAGGGGCAGGCGAGGCCGGCGCGGAGAGTCACCACCACATCTACACGCCGACGGGCAGCAGGTGGCCGACGCGGGGGCAGCCGTGGCCGGCGCGGAGAGGCGGGCGTCGCCGGCGCAGAGGGCGGGCGAGGCCGGCGCAGAGGGGCGGGCATGGGGCTGTCCCGCCTTGGCCTCACGACATCGCCGCCGTCCTCCCGGCGCTCCACTGTAACCTCCCCCGACGCCCCGCAACCGCAGCCACCTCCCCCGCGCGGAGGGGCGGCCGTGGACGGCGCGGATCGAGGCTGGGGGCGCCGGATTCCGTCGCGGCGGAGGTGGATTCCGGTGGATATGGGGGGAGGAGAATTACGAAGGTGTTGGGCTTCGGTCGTGGTGTTGGGGCTGGATCTCAATCTGGTCTCGGGCGACACGGGCAGTTGAGGAAAAATAGGCTAAGATAAAAACGACTAAGAGAAAAAAAAAGGCAGATCTTACCAGTGGCGCACGAAATTGCGCCACTGGTAGTCTCTCTCTCTATTTTTACCTGTGACGCACCACAGCCTCGTGCGCCACTAGTAGTCTCTCATCCACCCCGAAATTTTCCAAGTTTAGATGGTACTTATCAGTGGCGCACCAGGTTTACGGTGCGCCACTGGTATATATTACCAGTGGCGCACCAATATCTGGTATTTTCTGCCAAATCCCAAAATCGAGTTGAGAGACTATCAGTGGCGACCGGCAGTCTGGTACGCCACTGATATCATCTCACCTATAAACTTTTTTCTACTAGTGCAATCGACTTCGTCTCCGGCCATGGGTCTCGCCATCGATCAGGGGCCGATCGTGCCGATCGACGCGACAGAAGTCACAGAATGCTTCTTTTCCACCAACTGCATACCCTGCCATTTCTTGCTGGTCCCTTTCTTCAGGTTCTGCGCTGGAATCTGGAGTGAAGGACCAATTGTTTCTTTAATGGCGTTATGACTAATTTTCTTCACAGAAAGTCTAAAGGAGTTTGACGACATTTCCAAGACTGTCAAACGCCGAGAATCCACGAGCAGAAGAACACAAAGCCACGCATGGGATTAGTTGTTGCGGACGTTTGTTTTTCATGCACCAAGCGGTTGTCAGATTTGGATTATGTGCGATCGGTGTCGGCTTGAGGCCAAACGAAAACGCACTAGTGACATGTCCTGGTCTCTGAATTATATCCTTCTTCGCCACCATGGCATTGTCTACTCTAGCCGATCGATGAACTGAACCTGAATGCAGTGCGCCGATACTTACTGCGCATGGATGCAGATCGAGAGTGCGTACTGGACCTACTCATACGGGGCCGGCCGGTGGTACGTTGCTGCCGTTGGAACTACAGATCATGGCGTGTAATGCAAATTATCTGGATCTGGAGCGATGCCTGCGAGCTTGACGGCGACAATGCAGGGTCGGGGAGTACCGCTGCTACTGTTCTATACTGTACTGCTTGCTGTCTTAGCTGGATGGTCGGAGCAGGCTGAACAGGTGCCGGAGGGCCGGGTGGGATTCGGCAGCTTGCCCGTTGCCTTCAATAACCGCACGGAGATGGAGGATTCTTCGGAAACTGCCGGCCGGTCCAGGGCTTCCCGGCGCAGGTGTGCTGCCGTACATGACGGGCAGTTTTTTTTTTAACCTATAAGAAACAGTGAGCCAAAGCCTGGCTCGGGCTCGGGGCTTGTGTCCAAGCATATGCAGGAAAACACTTCCTTCCAGCCCGGAGGATCGGCGCATTCCGTCCTCCTGACGCGCTGCCGTCGGATGAGCCTCCATCGTGCGGATGCAAATTTCCTGGCCACCACCGTCCACGCGGAGTATATTTCCCACCTTATCCGCTCGCTCCCCACCACATCTTCGTCTCCACAGCTTTCTTCTCCACCTACTCCGCTCTCTCTCCGCTCTTTCCAGGTTTCTCTCTCTCCAGTGAGGCTCATCACCCACGCCGGCAAGCCAGCCTCCCTCCTGTTTTTTTCAGCACGGTTGTCGAGCGCGCCTTAGATTTTTTGGGAGCACATAAAGAGTTGCACGACGGCCGCAAGGAAGACTTCCGGCGACGCGCGCCCTTGTCCGCCCCTGCACCGAGCTTCGCCGCACCCTATCCGCCGCTGCGTCGAGCTCGTGACGTCGCGCCCTCGTCCGTTCCTGTGCCAAGCTTCGTCGCGCCCAACATGTGGGAGCGGTGCTACCAAGGCACATGTGGAGTTGCTGCCATCGCCTTGGCATGGTGCTGCTAGCGGTGAGCAGCAATGCTACCAAACCATGTTGGTGTTGCACTGTTGCTGCCAGCGACAGACGGCAGTGCTTCCATGGCACAGCGGCGCAGCTCCCAGCGCGGAAGCGGGTTGCTTCCATGCACGGCGGCGCTGCTCCCAGCGCGGAGGCGGGTTGCTTCCATGGTATGGCGGCATTGCTCCCAGGGCACGGCGGCGCTGCTCCCAGCGTGGAGGCGGGTTGCTTCCATGGCACGGCGGCGCTGCTCCCAGCGTGGAGGCGAGTTGCTTCCATGGCATGGTGGTGGTGCTCCCAGGGCACGGCGGCGCTGCTCCCAGCATGGAGGAATGGTGCTGCCAGAGAGCGACGGCGCTGCAGCAAGCCGGCAAGCTGCTGCATCTGCGACGCCATGACAGGGTGCTCCGGCGACGGCCGGTGGTGCGACGGCCATGGCTCGTGCGGGGGCGTCGATTGGTTCTGAGCGTGGGTGCTCTGGCGACGGCCATGACTCTGGCAATGGCCGGTGATGCGACGGTCATGGCTCCGGCGGGGCGTCGATTGGTCCTGAGCGTGTTGTTTGTGAAAAGAATCGTAGGCAGAAAACAAAAAAATTCCTAGCAACGATAATCATAACCTAGTCAAGATCTATGACTATGCAGATATACCATAACGGAGGAGAACAGAGTACATATCCTCGTAGACCGATAGCGGGGATTACGCTCCTGCAACAAGCATTATCGAAGTAGACGACGTAGCCGACCTCAAGGTCATGTAGAGGAAGAAGACAACTTCTAGTGCCACCCGTGTAGCACCTCGTAGTTCCACACACGTACGGTGTAGATGACGACCTCCGGGCTCCAGATCCAGCAGAAAAGCGGAAGATTGGATCTAGTAGCACGGCGGTGTGCATATAGTGGAGAGACTTCCCTCCTCGTACGCAGCTCCAGAAACGGAACCACACTCAAGATAGGAGAGAAGAAGAAGGAGATGGGATGGATTTCCAAAGGCAAAGGGGTTCCCCTATTTAAAGGTGGAGGAGGGCTGCCCACCCCGCTGGCTAAGCCATGTGGGAATATTTCCACATGGCTCGGTCGGCCATGGGGGGTGCGCCGGCCCTGGTTGGACCCCATTCGGCCCAACCAGGCCGGCTGGCCCTCCCTTTTTTTCCTTTTCCCTTTTGGGGTTTTCCCCTAAGGCCCATTTAGGTTTAATGCCTTTAAAAATCCGAATTTAATTAAATAAATAATATATTTAATCACTAATAACACTTATTAATATTAAATACATATTATTTAATTCATTCGAGTTTCGAAACATATTTCGTTGCCTCCGATCAACATCGGTTATGTCCCAGAACGCTTCCAGAGTCTCCAGTTTCTTTCTCTCTTATATCAAATCTAATCGTCACCTACCCTTAAGTGTGTTACCCTACGGTTCAGGATCACACAGACATGAACGAGACACGTTCTCCGATCAATGACTAACAGCGGGATCTGGATACCCATGATAGCCCATGTGCGTCCACGAAAATCTTTTATCGTTCGAACCTTTAGACGTCCAGTCTCATCCTTTTGCCTAGCGATACTTAGATTGTCCAAACATCGTTTACTGGTATCACGATTACCGAGCATGATCTCGTCATTGACAAATCTATCTTTACTCGTCTGTGATATTACATCCCCGTGACCTAGTCACATGCTTGCATGCTTATTGATGTAATCTCACCGAGTGGGCCCAGAGTATCTATCCTGCTATGTGGATTAGCGAATCCCGCTCTTGATCACTCGCCTCCACTGCTTCCTTCGGATATCCGAAAGTGTCACCTTTATTGTCATGCTATATAAGACATGCCGTTTGATGCGATCAAAGCACCTTCCAAAAGCAGCGATTTCATATGATCTCACAGTCGGAGGTATGAACACTACATTTCTATATCTTTTGGGTATGTCCACCACGTCATTCACCCAATGACATGACTCCGTTGTCAACCGACGTAATTATCCACGATCAGGAAACATTGATCATCTGTTGCCAAACGGACTTGTTAAATAGAGACTACTAGGGACCTGGTTGTTTACATACCACACGTGTATTAATATTTCCGTGTAATACAGTTATAGCATGGTACAAAAACATATTATGAACAATTGAGATATGACAAATAAAATCACTTTATTAGTTGCCTCTAGGGCATATCTCGTTCAGTCTCCCACTTGCAATAGAGTACAGTTTAATCTAGTTTATAACTTGGTAAAATCTTAACACCTATAGCAGTATGATGCATGCTTGTCTCGTGGAAGAGGAATTCAGTCAACAAATCTCTCACATTGAGATCTGTATGTGCTTTGCTGTAGGGTATCGTAGACCGAAAATAAATTTTTTCCTACCGATGATAACCTTAAACTAGCCAAGATCTATACTATGCAGATATACTAATACGGAGGAGATCATAATACATACCCTTGTAGACCGGAAGCGGGATTACGTTCCCGCACAAACGTTGTCGGTGGAGATGATGGCACCGACCTCAGGGTCGTGTAGTGGAAGAATACAGCTCCCAGCACCAAACAATGGTGCCTCGCGGTTCCACACACGTACGGTGTGGATGACGACCTCCGGGTTCCAGATCCAGCAGAGCAGCGGAAGTGGAAGATTCGATATAGCAGCACGGCGGTGTGCGTATAGTAGAGAGACTTCCCTCCTCGTACGCAGCTCCAGAAACGAAACCACGCTCAAGGTAAGAGAGAAGAAGAAGGAGATGGGGTGAATTTCTAGGCAAAGGGGCACCCCTATATAAAGGGGAGGGAGGGCAGCCATCTTTGCTGGCCTGGCCATGTGGGACTATTCCCACATGGCAAGCTGCACCATGGTGGTGCGCCGGCTTTAGGTGGGCCCACATGGGCCGGCCGGCCTGCCCCTCCCTTTTTTTCTTTTTTTGGGTGTTTTTCCCTAATGGGCCTCCAAGGCCCATTTAGGTTTAATGCCTTATTAAATTCGAAATTAATTAAAAAACAAATTTAATCATTAATTACACTAATTAATATTAAATACATATTATTTAATTCTTTCGAGCTTCGAAACATATTTCGTTGCCCTCCGATCTCCATCGGACATGTCCGGAACACTTCCGGAGTCTCCGGTTTCTTTTCTCTCTTAAATCCAATCTAATCGTCACCCACCCTTAAGTGTGTTACCCATGGTTCGGGATCACTCCAGACATGATCGAGACACGTTCTCCGATCAATGACTAACAGCGGGATCTAGATACCCATGATAGCCCCTGTGCGTCCACGAATGTCTTTCTATCGTTTGAAGCTTTAGACATCCAGTTCCATCCTCTTGCCTAGCGATACTTAGATTGTCCAAGCGTCATTCTCCGGTATCACGTTTACCGAGCATGACCTTGTCATCGACAAATCTATCTTTACTCGTCTGTGATATTACATCCCTGTGACCTAGTCACATGCTTGCATGCTTGTCTCGTGGAAGAGGAAGCAAGTCAACAAATCTCCCACATTGAGATCTGTATGTGCTTTGCAACATTTCTATGTCACCTAGTTTGACATCATCCCGTATCTTATGATAATGGTAAAATATATGCTTTGTTGATGGAGTGAGACTCAAAATTTCGCGCAGCATGAGCCATAAAAGTCTAAGAGATCTATTAAGGGAAACCAGGCGTGCTCGGGAAAACTGCTCAGTCCAATCACACTTGCTATTTTCAAAATAGCCATATATTCCTATACCTATGTAGATTATGCGACAGTGCATTCATATGCAATTTCGCAAGCTAATCCTTCTACTATAGTGCATTCATATGCAACTTCGCAATCTAACCCTTTTTTCAAACAAAGGACTTCTCCTGTATGAGATTTCTAGCCGTATGGGTCAGTGTCATAACTTGCATCATCGTAACCATTTTACGGCAATTTGTCTCTTCACTCTCACTCATACAAGAAACATATCTTCAGTTCTCTGTAGACACTGAAGGAAATACTTAATATTTGTTCATTGATCCATCCAGGGATCACTCTAGAACCCGTTCTTCAACCAAGAACTTGGGTCACACAAGGTCGAGTTTTCAGTATGATAGAATCTATGTCTGAGGCATAGAGGATTTCGTACATCCAGTTCTTTCAATAACTATCTCTGAAATTTAATATTTTATCTAGTCATACAACCAAGAACCTTTTTTTCGCTTGTTCTATTCTAAAACATTTCAGAATCTTGACGTAGAAAAAATATTCCTGACCTAATGTTATTAAGCCCTCTTGATCTATACAAATTATAGATCTAAAGCCTAATGCTCTAAACTTCATTCACAGAAAATTTAATCACTTAAATAATCATTCATACTTTACTAGAGGATCTGTATCATTCTCTATATGTCATTACATATAAAGTTTGGAATGACACCTAGCTCACACTCAAATATGCCTTCCGCATATAAGACAAGGGAATTTCCTTTTAGCTCCGACTCAAATATGCCATTCACATATAAGATCAAGAAAGCTACTCAGCTCCCACTCACTTTTTATAAATGCAGTTTTCTTCAATTATTTTGGATGACTCCAAAATCCTTTGATCACATTATCAAAGTGAAAATTCCAGCTCCGATATGCTTGCTTCATCCCATGAATGGACAACTGAAGTTTGCATACGTGTCTAGCATCCTTAGGATCAACCAAACCTACTCGTTGTACCGATTACAACTCTTCCGTAATGTTGCCATTAGGGAACATGGTTTCTTTATCCAACTATCAATTTTTCAATTGAAAACAATTGCTAGAACAATACTAAACAGACTTAGGCATCGCCACTTGAGACAAAATCTCGTTGCGGTCAACTTTTGAATTAGTCAAACTGTTTTATGACAAATTGATCCTTATAGATGGTTACCTTTTCGTCAGCGTCTATTTTCTCATAAAATTCCGTTTTCTCTACCCAAGTCATTACTTGGTAATCGTACATGAATTTTATCTCGGATTATATATATGGCTCATAGCCATTTCTCGGACTTAGGTCCACCATCGCTTCTTGTAGTTCATAGGTATTTTCATGTTCCATCAACATGACATTTCATAACAAGATAGTCATAGCACATAGTGCGGAAACTATTCTCGTATGCCTACGGTCTTAGTATGAGCTTAGAGCATCATGATCATTATCATTAGCTTTCTTTCATCTGTGGAGGATGATATCGGAACTGTTTCTGGTAACGGAACAGTTTTCGTTGCGTCACTCTGATGTCTGGAGAGGAAGTTCATTAACTCCGTCTTGCTCTACTTTCTTTCTCACTATATCTTCAGACAAGAAGCTATTTCTTGAGTAAGGTATATTCCGGCAACAATTTTACCTTTTTGTCGTGAGACACGTACCCAATTAATTCTTTAGGTACACTACAAAGATTTATCCATTTTAGGTTTGATCGTATCAAACACTAAAATACCGAAACGACAATCTAGGCAAAAAAGCCATGCCATAACTCATATGGTATTGCCTCCATGGATTTAGATGGTTTCCCTATTATGTAAAGTGAATGTTTTGTTCCTACCATACGACTCTAATGATCACAATAATTCGATAAGAGATTTTATTGATCACACACAATCCAATATCATGTGATTACGATGTCCTAACAAACCATAACATTGTGGTGTTCCATACGGCGTAATTTGTGAAACTCTTTTCACAAGTCTTTCAATGACATGCCAAACTCATAACTCAAATCCTTGTTTCCTCAATCTATATCATAGGAAATTGATTATCTTATTAAGTTTATTTTCCTACTTTACTTCTGAACTTATTTGAATTCATCAAACTTTTTAGACCAGCATTTCATTAAGTGGATGCCCATACATCTACTTAAATCAATCATTGGTAAAGTTTACTAAATAATGATTTCCACTACACGTTGAAATACTTCATTGATCCACACACATCAATTATGTATGATATTCAATAAGTTACACGCCCGTTTCCAGAAAACGGTGTCTTGGTTATCTTGCAAGTGTCATAAGATCAAAATCTAAAGACTCGTAGATCTATCAGAATGGAGCTTCTTTATGCTTATAACTTTGACATGACTCAAAACGTGAGTGCCACATGAATGTGGTGTCATTACTAAATGTGTATCCTTTGGCATTAATATTATAAATGTATGAACTACTACCATCTCGATCCACATATGAACATTCCATTCATGATCGGTGTATGATCATTAAAGATATCGCTCATAAATGTAGGAAAACGATTTATCACTAACATATATGAATGATTGTCTCGCAAGAGGGAGACACACTTATAATGATCATGCTAACAAGCGATCAAAAGGAATATTTGTTCAAATCCAAATTAATCCAAATGGTGGATATGGAGAGAGTGTGTCTATGGCCATCACAACATGTTGCCTGCCACCATCAACACACATTGTCTTCTCATACTTCCAAGCTACTCAAGCAGAAAATCTTGTTTTCATAAAACATGACTAGTATCACAACTTGGTCACTGCAGTGAGTACTTTGTTTAGGTCAAACATTTATAATGCGTATATCATATATATATATCATCATCATTGATGACTTTTCGGCGATTTGTTTCATCTTCTAGGTTCCGCAATGCAATCAAGAATTCATGAAGGTGAATGATTCCCCTTTCATGACATAGTCTATGAGAAACCATTTGCACCTGGCAACGTTGTCTGTCATCCAGTGATCGAGTTGAGCGAGGCGTCTCAATGTCATCAAATATGACCAATGTCATCTAATATGACCAATGCCATCTGGTATGACTGCCACATGCTCTTTTAATGCGAGTGTTCTCTTCCATCTTAGTTGAGAAAGGAACCTGATTTACGATGCATACAGATCAATCTCAGTGACCAATCGCAATCTGTCAACACGCACCCACAGTTCATTCTCAACGGCAGAGATCATAGCATTCACTAGACTATAATGAAATTATCTGCACAAACTTTTGACAATCTGAATTATCCTTTTGTCAGCGGAATCTTCGGTTTTATCTCCTAGCGGGTTTTGTATCATCTAGAGCTAAAAGGTTTGGAACATGGAGTATCCTCAAGCTACGGTATAAAAATATGAAGTTTGGTCCCCAACTCTTTTTAAGTTTCTCAAAACGCAGGACTTTGCCTAAGCCTAAATTGGCTATAGAAGAGGTTATCATCTACAAAGGTTTTGCAAAACCTAAAGACTTTGTTCATAATAAAATATGGGTTCAAGTTCTTCAAATAAAATTACTAGAACTCCCACTCAAGATGAGTATCCCTCGCATCGTCTTAGTGATTACATAACCTTTCGGTACTTGTGTTCCGAGGCTATGTCTGTACATGCTAGGTTCGCCATAACACCCTCTGACGTATTTGCGCGTGCAACGTGGATTACACCCACTGTATGCGAACGAAGAGACGAGTGTAACCGCAATGCGGCATACTGATGTCTACGTGTGCTTCTATTCTTGTAGACAGTGTTGAGCCTCCAAGAGCAGAGGTTTGTAGAACAGCAGCAAGTTTCCCTTAAGTGAATCACCCAAGGTTTATCGAACTCAGGGAGGTAGAGGTCAAAGATATCCCTCTCAAGCAACCCTGCAATTAAGATACAAGAAGTCTCTTGTGTCCCCAACACACCCAATACACTTGTCAGATGTATAGGTGCACTAGTTCGGCGAAGAGATAGTGAAATACAAGTGATATGGATGATTATAAGTAGTAACTGCAATCTGAATAAAATGGCAGCAAGCAAACATGTAGCAGAACTTGTTGTAAACGGTGTTTCAATGCTTAGAAACAAGGCCTAGGGATCATACTTTCACTAGTGGACACTCTCAACAATGATCTCATAACTGAATAAGTAAAAGCTACTCTTAAACACTCTCTTGTTGGATAACAAACACCATTCATTGTGTAGGGCTACAAAAGCACACCTCAAGCCGGAGTAAACAAGCGCCACAACGTCATAAAGGAATCACACACGGTGCACACACTGTCACCTTTACACCGTGGAGAGTACCGGAGTTCATATTAAAGTAACCTATAGAGTGCATAATAGATAAAGAGTAACATCTACATATTCAACTAGATTAGCACAACTGAACACAAGTAAATATACTCGGGATTATTCTCCTTCTTGATAACACAAGAGTACTATGTGTAGGGCTGCAAGAGCACACCTCAAAGTCTGAGTAAACAAACACCACAATTCCCAAGAATAAGCCATGATAAATGTCTAAATTATTCATAGAGTCACACAAGTACCCACACTGTCACCTTGATACCGTGTTGTCACAATGACTCCAGAAACTAGACAAAATCACTTGAGTAGCATAAACATTATTAATGTATTCAGCGATACTAGCAATACACATGATCACATAAAGATCACACCATGGAGAGAGAGATGAACCACATAGCTACCGGTAGAGCCCTCAGCCTCGGGGGAGAACTACTCCCTCCTCATCATGGGAGTCAGCAGCGGCGATGAAGATGGCGGTGGTGTCGATGGAGATGACTCCGGGGGCAATTCCCCGTCCCGGCGGCGTGCCGGAACAGAGACTTCTGTCCCCCGAAACTTGTCGTCGATGGCGGCGGCGCTGCGGAACTCTTCTGGAAATATGACTTGTTTTTAGGGTTTTCGCGTCGAGGAATATATAGGCGAAGGGGCGGCGTCGGTGGAGTCCGAGGGGCCCACACCATAGGCGGCGCGGCAGGGGCCCACCGGCCAGCTGGTGGTTTGGCCACCTCGGGCCCTCCTTCGTCTCTCCTTCGGACTCCGTGACGTGTGGAAAAATAGGGACGTGGCCTTTTGTTTCGTGCAATTCCGAGAATATTCGCAGAAGTACTTTTCTGAAAAAAAACAGCAGAAAACAGGGAACTGGCACTGTGGCATCTTGTTAATAGGTTAGTCCCAGAAAATGCATAAAAGTGATATGAAGTGTATATAAAACATGTAGCAAATGGTATAATATAAGCATGGAACATCAGAAATTATGGATACGTTGGAGACGTATCAAGCATCCCCAAGCTTAGTTCTACTCGTCCTCGAGTAGGTAAAACGATAACAACAAATAATTTCTGAGGAGACATGCTTTCACACAATCTTGATCAATATATTGCAAGGCTCATGTCATGAATGAAGTGACTCAAAGCAATGGTCTATAGTTTGCTAACAAATAGATAAAGAGTAAACAATGAATCATATAAGCAAAAACTTTTCATGAATAGTACTTTCAAGACAAGCATCAAAAAGTTTTGCATAAGAGGTAACTCATAAAGCAATAGATTCAAAGTAAAAGGCATTGAAGCAACACAAAGGATGATTAAGTTTCAGCAATTGCTTTCAACTTGTAACATGTATATCTCATGGATAGTTGTCAACATAAAGCAATATAACAAGTGCAATAAGTAAACATGTAAGAATCAATGCACACAAAGTTGACACAAGTGTTTGCTTCTAAGATAGAAAGGAGTAGGTAAACTGACTCAACATAAAGTAAAAGATAGGCCCTTCGCAGAGGGAAGCAGGGATTAAATCATGTGCTAGAGCTTTTTAAGTTTTCGAAAGCATATAGAGAGCACAAAATAAGTATTTGAGAGGTGTTTGTTGTTGTCAACGAATGGTAGTGGGCACTCTAACCCCCTTGTCAACCAGACTTTCAAGAGCGGCTCCCATGAAGGACGTTATCTCTACCAGCAAGGTAGATCATCCCTCTTCTCTTTTGTTTACACATGTATTTTAGTTTCTTTATAGATGACACTCCTCCCAACCTTTTGCTTACACAAGCCATGGCTAACCGAATCCTCGGGTGCCTTCCAACATTCACATACCATGGAGGAGTGTCTATTTGCAAATTAAGTTGCTTACTGATAAATCAGGGCAAAACATGTGAAGAGAATTATTAATGAAAGTTGTAATTAATTGGGGCTGGGCACCCCGTTGCCAGCTCTTTTTGCAAATTATTGGATAAGCGGATGTATATGCCACTAGTCCATTGGTGAAAGTCTGTCAGAAGTAAATGACAAGATTGAAAGATAAAACACCACATACTTCCTCATGAGCTATAAAACATTGACACAAATAAGGAGTAATAAAGTTTTGAATAGTTTAAAGGTAGCACATGAAATATTTACTTGGAATGGCAGGAAATACCACATAGTAGGTAGGTATGGTGGACACAAATGGCATGGGTTTTGGCTCAAGTTTTGGATGCACGAGAAGCATTCCCTCTCAGTACAGAGTTTAGGCTAGCAAGGTTGTTTGAAGCAAACACAAGTATAAACCGGTACAGCAAGAATCACATAAAAACATATTGCAAGTATTATAAGACTCTACACTGTCTTCCTTGTTGCTCAAACATTTTACCAGAAAATATCTAGACCTTAGAGAGAACAAATATGCATCCCAAGTCTCAACAAGCTCTACGGTAGTTCTCCACTACTAGGCTTTAACTACATGATGCAAGAGCTTAAACATGATCTACTTGAGAGCTCAAAACAATTGCAAAGTATCAAATCAAAACAAGACAATGATCTACAAGAATGCATATGTCTTTTCCAATACCAACTACTACATGTAGCATTTTCTTTCTTCCAAACAAACACCAATCAATTTATTTAAACATAAACTCTCCAAATGATAATATAATGCAGCAAGAGAGTATTTATAAACAAGTGCTAACAGCTCGAAGAGATGCATGAAAAACAGGAGCTAAAAGCACTGCAGTAGCTAGTTAAGAATACTCAACAAATATAAGTGAAGAACATGAGTATTCACATGAAAAAGCGGAGCGTGTCTCTCTCCCACACAAGGATTGCTAGGATCCGAATTTATTCAAACAAAAACAAAAATAAAAGCACACAGACGCTCCAAGTAAAGCGCATAAGATGTGAAAGAATTAAAATATAGTTTCACTAGAGATGACCTGATAAGTTGTTGATGAAGAAGGGGATGCCTTGGGCATCCCCAAGCTTAGACGCTTGAGTCTTCTTGAATATGGTTGGGATGAACCACGGGGGCATCCCCAAGCTTAGGCTTTTCACTCTTCTTGATCACATAATATCACCCTTCTCGCTTGATCCTTGAAAACTTCCTTCACACCAAACTCAAACAGTTCTCATTAGAGGGTTAGTGCATAATCAAAAATTCTCATATTCTGTAATGATACAATCATTCCAAAGCTTCTGGACATTAGCTACAGCCACCAATGCTTTGTGGAGCAAAGAAATCCACACAAACATAGTAAAAGAGCGAATGCAAAACAAAAGGCAGAATCTGTCAAAAACAGAACAGTCTGGAAGACGAATTTTTTCGAGGCACTTAAGTTGCTCAGATGGAACTGGTCCAATTAATGAAAGTTGCGTACATATCTGAGGAAGATGCGTGATTTTTTCAGAATTTTTGAATTTTCTACAGGAGATAGCTCAAATCGTGACAGCTAAAAATCTGTCTCTGCGCAGAAATCCAAATCTTGCATCAACTTTCAATAAAACTTTACTTGGCACAACAATGCAATAAAATAAAGATACAAAGGAGTTGCTACAGAAGTAACAAGCACCTTGACTCAAAACAAAAGAAAAGCAAAAATAACAAAAATAAAAACAATGGGTTGTCTCCCATAAGCGCTTTTCTTTAAAGCCTTTTAGCTAGGCATAGTGATTTTTATGATGCCCACATAAAGATGAGAGTTGAAACATAAAAGAGAGCATCAAGAAGCATATATAAAACATGTTTAAATCTAACACTCTTTCTATGCATAGGAGTCTTGTAAGAAAACAAGTCAATGAAGAACAAAGTGACTAGCATAGAAATGCAAAACAAGTGTAACTTCAAAAATTTCAACATAAAGAGAGAAGACTTAATATTATTGTGATATATGAAATCGTGTCTCCCTCTCTCATAAGGACCAGTAGGTCTTAAAGTACCCAGCAAATAAAAGCAAATCAAGAGAAAGCTCAAAACCTTCATCATAAAGAGAAGAAATTTAGTAACATGAAGATTTCTATAACCATATTTTCCTCTCTCAAAATAATTTTCAGTGGCATCATGAATAAACTCAACAATATAGCTATCACATAAAGCATTCTTATCATGATCCACATGCATAAAAGTATCATTACTCTCCACATAAGCATAACATTATCATTAGTAATAGTGAGAGTAAAAGTATCACATCCATCATTGTAATCATCATAAATTGCAGGCATATATAATCATAATAAACTTTATCCTCCATAGTAGGTGGCACCAAAATACCACTATCATTATAATCATATATTGGAGGCAAAGTATCATCAAAGAAAATTTTCTCCTCAAAACTTGGGGGACTAAAAATATCATATTCATCAAAACCAGCTTCCCCAAGCTTAGATTTGCATAGCATTAGCAATAATGGTGTTCAAAGAATTTATAGTAATACATTGCTACCATCATGCAAACAAGCCTCCATAGGTTTTTTAATTTTCTCTTCAAAAGCATCATGTCCTAATTCAATATAAAGTTCATAAAGATCTCTAATTTTTTTGTTGTTTTCCATTAAGCCTAACTAGTGAAAAAAAAACAAGAAACAAAAAGAAATAATTGCAGAATCTAAAGGAGATACCTTCCAACACTTACCTCCCCGGCAACGGCGCCAGAAAATAGCTTGATGTCTACGTGTGCTTCTATTCTTGTAGACAGTGTTGGGCCTCCAAGAGCAGAGGTTTGTAGAACAGCAGCAAGTTTCCCTTAAGTGAATCACCCAAGGTTTATCGAACTCAGGGAGGTAGAGGTCAAAGATATCCCTCTCAAGCAACCCTGCAATTAAGATACAAGAAGTCTCTTGTGTCCCCAACACACCCAATACACTTGTCAGATGTATAGGTGCACTAGTTCGGCGAAGAGATAGTGAAATACAAGTGATATGGATGATTATAAGTAGTAACTGCAATCTGAATAAAATGGCAGCAAGCAAACATGTAGCAGAACTTGTTGTAAACGGTGTTTCAATGCTTAGAAACAAGGCCTAGGGATCATACTTTCACTAGTGGACACTCTCAACAATGATCTCATAACTGAATAAGTAAAAGCTACTCTTAAACACTCTCTTGTTGGATAACAAACACCATTCATTGTGTAGGGCTACAAAAGCACACCTCAAGCCGGAGTAAACAAGCGCCACAACGTCATAAAGGAACACACGGTGCACACACTGTCACCTTTACACCGTGGAGAGTACCGGAGTTCATATTAAAGTAACCTATAGAGTGCATAATAGATAAAGAGTAACATCTACATATTCAACTAGATTAGCACAACTGAACACAAGTAAATACTACTCGGGATTATTCTCCTTCTTGATAACACAAGAGTACTATGTGTAGGGCTGCAAGAGCACACCTCAAAGTCTGAGTAAACAAACACCACAATTCCCAAGAATAAGCCATGATAAATGTCTAAATTATTCATAGAGTCACACAAGTACCCACACTGTCACCTTGATACCGTGTTGTCACAATGACTCCAGAAACTAGACAAAATCACTTGAGTAGCATAAACATTATTAATGTATTCAGCGATACTAGCAATACACATGATCACATAAAGATCACACCATGGGAGAGAGAGATGAACCACATAGCTACCGGTAGAGCCCTCAGCCTCGGGGGAGAACTACTCCCTCCTCATCATGGGAGTCAGCAGCGGCGATGAAGATGGCGGTGGTGTCGATGGAGATGGCTCCGGGGGCAATTCCCCGTCCCGACGGCGCGCCGAACAGAGACTTCTGTCCCCCGAAACTTGTCGTCGATGGCGGCGGCGCTGCGGAACTCTTCTGGAAATATGACTTCGTTTTTTAGGGTTTTCGCGTCGGAGGAATATATAGGCGAAGGGGCAGCGTCGGTGGAGTCCGGAGGGCCCCACACCATAGGGCGGCACGGCCAGGGGCTCCACCGCGCTAGCTGGTGGTTTGGCCTCCTCGGAGCCCTCCTTCGTATCTCCTTCGGACTCCGTGTACGTGTTGGAAAAATAGGGACATGGCCTTTTATTTCGTGCAATTCCGAGAATATTCGCAGAAGTACTTTTCTGGAATAAAAAACAGCAGAAAACAGGGAACTGGCACTTCAGCATCTTGTTAATAGGTTTGTCCCAGAAAATGCATAAAAGTGATATGAAGTGTATATAAAACATGTAGCAAATGGTATAATATAAGCATGGAACATCAGAAATTATGGATACGTTGGAGACGTATCACGTACCCCGTAACGTAGAACTTTATTGGTGGTGCACGACAGAGGGAGAACACTATTATAGGAATTTTGGGAGGGATCATCTTATATTACTACCGCCTTGTAACTAATATATAGACATATATATACATACACAATATAAGATGCACACAATCTACATAACATCTAAAATGAAATGTAATGAGACATGATATGGTCTCCTTCGCGCCGATGGTCTCCTTCGCGCCGACAGTTTATGAACAATTTAATAAATCTACCGTGACAATATCACATTGCCCCTGCAAAATAAAGTTAGACGCTTTCTACTTTATTTTTTGCATATTTTACGTGGCTGCTAGGGCTTTCGCACAAGAACCGTACATATATATATACGCATAGACCGGCTCTGATACCACTGTAGGGTATCGTAGACAGAAAACAAAAAAATTCCTACCGACGATAACCTTAAACTAGCCAGAAATGGAACCACGCTCAAGGTAGGAGAGAAGGAGAATGAGATGGGGTGAATTTCCAGGCAAAGGGGCACCACTATATAAAGGGGAGGGACGACAGCCATCTTTGCTGGCCTGGCCATGTGGGACTATTCCCACATGGCCAGCCGCACCATGGTGGTGCGGCAGCCCTAGGTGGGCCCCATGTGGCCCACCTAGGCCGACCGGCCTGCCCCTCCCTTTTTTTTCTTTTCTTTTTGGTGTTTTTCCCTAATGGGCCTCTAAGGCCCATTAAGGTTTAATGCCTTATTAAATTTGAAATTAATTAAATAAAAAATATAGTTAATCATTAATTACACTAATTAAAATTAAATACATATTATTTAATTCTTTTGAGCTCCGAAACATATTTCGTTGCCCTTCGATCTCCATCAGACATGTCTGGAACACTTCTAGAGTCTCCAGTTTCTTTTTTCTCTTAAATCCAATCTAATCGTCACGCACCCTTAAGTGTGCTACCCCACGGTTCGGGATCACTCCAGACATGATCGAGACACGTTCTCCGATCAATGACTAACAGCGGGATCTGGATACCCATGATAGCCCCTGTGCGTCCACAAATGTCTTTCTATCATTTGAACCTTTAGACGTCCAGTTCCATCCTCTTGCCTAGCGATACTTAGATTGTCCGAGCGTCAATCTCCAGTATCACGTTTACCGAGCATGACATCGTCATCGATAAATCTATCTTTACTCGTCTGTGATATTACATCTCCGTGACCTAGTCACATGCTTGCAAGCTCATTGTTGTAATCTCACCAAGTGGGCCCAGAGTATCTATCCTGCTATGTGGATTGGCAATTCCCGCTCTTGATCACTCACTTCTACTACTTCCTTCCGATACCCGAAAGTGTCACCTTTATTGTCACGCTATATAAGACATGCCGTTTGATGCGATCAGCCACACCTTCCAGAAGCAGAGATTTGATATGATCTCACGGTCGAAGGTATGAACACTACGTTTCTATATTTTGGGTCTGTCCATCAAATCATTCACCCAATGATATGACTCCATTGTCAACCGACGTAATTGTCCATGATCAGGAAAGCTTGATCATCTGTTACCCAACGAACTAGTTAAATAGAGGCTACTAGGGACCTGGTTGTTTACATACCACACGTGTATTAATGTTTCCGCGTAATACAGTTATAGCACGGTATAAAACTTATTATGAACAATTGAGATATGACAAATAAAATCATTTTATTAATTACCTCTAGGGCATATCTCCTTCATTTGCAACACTTCTATGTCACCTAGTTTGACATCATCCCGTATCTTATGATAACGGTGAAATACATGTCTGTCGATGGAGTGAGACTCGAAACTTTGCATAGCATGGGCCTTAAAAGTCTAAGAGATCTATTAAGGGAAACCACGCATGCTCAGGAAAACTCCTCAGTCCAATCACACTTTTTTACTTCTGAAGTAGACATATATTCCTATACCTATGTAGATTATGCGACAGTGCATTCATATGCAACTTCGCAAGCTAACCCTGTCTTTCTTCAAAACAAAGGACTTCTCCTGTATGAGATTTCTAATCGTATGGGTCAGTGTCATAACTTCCATCATTGTAACCTTTTATGGCAAGTTGTCTTTTCACTTTCACCCCATACCAGAAAACATATCTTCAGTTCTCTTTAGACACTGAAGGATATACTTGACGTTTGTTCATTGATCCATCCAGGGATCACTCTAGAACCCGTTCTTCAACCAAGAACTTGGGTCACACCAAGTCGAGCTTTTAGTATGATAGAATCTATGGCTGAGGCATAGAGGATGTCGGACATACGTTTCTTTCAATAACTATCGCTGAAACACCAAGATAAACTTAATATTTTACCTACTCATACAAGTAAGAACCTTTTCTTCGCTTGTTCTATTCTAAAACATTTCAGAATCTTAACCTAGAAAAATATTCCGACCTAATGTTATTAAACCCCTTTTGATCTATACAAATTATAAATCTAAAGCCTAATACTTTGAACTTCATCCATAGAAAATTCAGTCACTTAAATAATCATTTATACTTTACTAGAGGATCTGTATCATTCTCATATGTCATTACATATAAAATCAGGAATGACACCCAGCTCCCACTTAAATACGCCATCCGTATATAAGACTAGGGAATTTCTTTTAGCTCCCACTCAAATATGCCATTCACATATAAGATCAAGGAAAGCTACTTAGCTCCCACTCACTTCTTTGTAAATGCAGGTTTCTTCAACTATTTTGGACGACCCCAAAATCCTTTGATCCAATTATCAAAGTGAAGATTCCAGCTCCGATATGCTTGCTTCAGCCCATGAATGGACAACTGAAGTTTCCATATGTGTCTAGCATCCTTAGGATCAACAAAACCTACTTGTTATACCGATTACAACTCTTCCTTAACGTTGCCATTAGGGAACACGATTTCTTTATCCATCCATCAATTCCTTAATTGAGTATAATTGCTAGAACAATCCTAAACAGACTTAGGCATCGCCACTTGAGACCAAATCTCGTTATGGTCAACCTTTTGAATTTGTCAAAACTGTTTTACGACAAATTGATCCTTATAGACGGTTGTCTTTCCGTCAGTGTTTATTTTGTCATAAAATTCCATTTACTCTTAACGGCCTGGAGCCCATCAAGAAGATTTACCCAAGTCATTACTTGGTAATCGTACATGGATTTTATCTCAGATTATATATGGCTCATAGCCATTTTTCGGACTTAGGTCTACCATCACTTCCTTGTAGTTCGTAGGTATTTTCATGTTCCCTTACCATGACGTTTCATAACAAGATAGTCATAGCACATAGTGCGAAAAGCATTCTCATATGCCTACGATTTTAGTACGAGCTTATACCATCATGATCATTTATCATTAGCTTTCTTTCATCTGTGGAGGACGATATTGGAACAATTTCCGGTATCGAAACAGTTTCCGTTGCGTCACTCTGATGTCTGGAGAGGAAGTTCATTAACTCTGTCTTGCTCTACTTTCTTTCCCACTTATATCTTCGGATAAGAAACTATTTGTTGAGTAAGGTATATTCTGGAACAATTTTGCCTTTGTTGTGAGATATGTACCCAACTAATTCTTTAGGTACACTAAAAGATTTATCCATTTTAGGTTTGATCATATCAAAACACTAAAATATCTGATACGTCTCCAACGTATCTATAATTTTTTATGTTCCATGCTTATTTTATACCAATTGCTACATGTTTTATATACACTTTATATCATTTTTATGCATTTTCCGGACTAACCTATTAACAAGATGCCACAGTGACAGTTCCTGTTTTCTGCTGTTTTTGGTTCCAGAAAAGTTGTTCTGCGAATATTCTCGGAATTGCACGAAACAAAGACCGAAGTCCCTATTTTTCCAACACGTACACGGAGTCCGAAGGAGAGACGAAGGGGGGCACCGAGGTGCCCAGACCACCTGCTCGCGCGGGATGAATAGTAGCCGCGCCGACCTATGAGGTGGGCCCCTCGGGCCTTCACCGACGCTGCCCCTTCGCCTATTTATTCCCCTCGACGCGAAAACCCTAAAATATCCTGTCATATTCCACGAAGAGTTCCGCAGCGCCGCCGCCATCGACGACAAGTTTCGGGGGACAGAATCTCTGTTCCGGCACGCCGTCGGGACGGGTAAGTGCCCCCGGAGCCATCTCCATCTCCAGCGCCGCCGCCGCGCCGTGGCTGCACCTCTTCATCAACCTCTCCATCAAGTGTGCTCACCATGACCATGTGTGAGTAGTCTCCCCCGAGGCTGAGGGCTCTACCGGTAGCTATGTGGTTTACCTCTCTCTCCCATGGTGTGATCTTTATGTGATCATGAGTATTGCTAGTATCGCTGAATTCATATGTAATGTTTATGCTACTCAAGTGATTGTATCTAGTTCCCGGAGTCATTGTGACAACACGGTATCAAGGTGACAGTGTGGGTACTTGTGTGTGACTCTATGAATAATTTAGATATTTATCATGGCTTATTCTTGGGAATTGTGGTGTTTGTTTACTCAGACTTTGAGGAGTGCTTTTGCAGCCCTACACATAGTACTCTTATGTTATCAAGAAGGAGAATAATCCCGAGTATCATTTACTTGCATTCAGTTGTGCTAACATGTTGAGAGGTACCACTAGTGAAAGTATGATCCCTAGGCCTTGTTTCTAAGCATTGACACACCGTTTACAACAAGTTCTGCTACATGTTTGCTTGCTGCCATCTTTATTTCAGATTGCAGTTACTACTTATAATCATCCATATTACTTGTATTTCACTATCTCTTCGCCGAACTAGTGCACGTATACATCTGACAAGTGTATTAGGTATGTTTGGGACACAAGAGACTTCTTGTATCTTAATAGCAGGGTTGCTTGAGAGGGATATCTTTGACCTCTACCTCCCTGAGTTCGATAAACCTTGGGTGATTCACTTAAGGGAAACTTGCTGCTGTTCTACAAACCTCTGCTCTTGGAGGCCCAACACTGTCTACAAGAATAGAAGCACACGTAGACATCAATATCGAAACGACAATCTAGGCCAAAAGCCATGCCATCACTCATATGGTATTGCCTCCACGGATTTAGATGGTTTCCCTATTATCTAACGTGAATGTTTTCTTTCTACCATATAATTCCAATAATCACAATAATTCGATAAGAGATTTTATTTACCACACACTATCCAATAGAGTGTGATTACGACGTCCTAACACACCATAACATTGTGGTGTTCCATGCGGCGTAATTTCTGGAACTCTTTTCACATGTCTTCCAATGATGTGCCAAACTCATAACTCAAATCATTGTTTCCTCTATCTGTATCGCAGGAATTTGATTTTCTTGTTAAGTTTATATTTCTTTCTTCACTCTGAACTTGTATGATCATATCAAACTTTTCAGACCAGCATTTCATTAAGTGGATATCCATATATCTACTCAAATCATTGGTGAAGTTTACGAAATAATGATTTCCACTACACGTTAACGTACTTCATTGATCCACACACATCATTATGTATGATTATCAATAAGTTAAATGCATGTTTCCAGAAAACGGTGTCTTAGTTATTTTGCAAGTGTCAAGAGATCCAAATCTAAGGACTTGGAGGTCCATCTGAATGGAGCTTCTTAATGCATATAACATTGACATGACTTAAAACGTTAGTGCCACAATAATGTGGTGTCATTATTAAGTTTGTATCCTTTGGCATTAATGTTATAAATGTGGGGGCTACTGCCATCTGGATTCATATAGGAACACTTCATTCATAATCGGTGTATGATCATTACAGATATCACTCATAAATGTAGGACAACAATTTTGTCACTGACAAATATGAATAATTGTCTCGCTAGAGGCAAGACACACTTATAATGATCATGCTAACAAGCGATCAACTGAATTTGTTCAGATCCAAATTAATCCAAAATGGTAGATGCAGAGAGAGTGTCTATGGCCATTACAACATATTGCATGCCATCATCAACACACATTGTCTCCTCATCCTTCCAATCTACTCAAGCAGAAAATCTCATTTTCATAAAACATGACTAGTATCAAAACGTAGTCACTCCTGCAAGTACTTGTTTAGGCAAAAACATTCAAAACTCGTATATCATATATACACTATCATCATTGATGACTTCCCGGTGATTCATTTCATCTCCATGGTTTTGCCAACACAACCAAGAATTCATGAAGGTGAACGATTCCCCTTGCATGACATAGTCTATGACAAAACATTTGCATCTGGCAATGTTGTCTGTCATCCAGTGATTGAGCTGAGCGAGGCATCTCAATGTCGTCAAGTATGACCAATGTCATCAGGTATGGCTAATGTCATCAAGTATGACCAACATCATTAAGTACGACTGCCACGTGCTCCTTTAATGCGAGTGTTCTCTTCCATCTTGGTTGAGAAGAAAAGCTGATTTACGGTGGATACAGATCATCAATCTCAGCGACCATTCGAAATGTTCGCAATCTGTCAACACGCACCCACTGTTCATTCTCTATGGGAGAGATCATGGCATACATTGGACTATGATGAAATTATCCACACAAAACTTGATAATCCAAATTATTCTTTTGTTAGCGGAATCTCCGGTTTTATCTCCTAGTAGGTTTTGTATCATGTAGAGCTAAAAGGTTTGAAACAAGGAGTATCCTCAAGCTATGGTATAAAACTATGAAGTTTGGACCCAACCTTTAAGTTTCTCAATCGCAGGAATGCACCTAACTTTAAAAGGTCTATCAAATAGGTTATTATCTACAAAAGGTTTTGCAAAACATAAAGACTTTGTTCATAATAAAATATGGGTTCGAGTTTTAATAAAATAAAACTACCAGAACTCCCACTCAAAACGAACATCCCTCGCATCGTTTTAGTGATTACACGATCCTCATCCAATACACTATCCCCGATCGTCACGACCGATAGCATAGCTTCAAAGGTAGACATCGATATGTCAATCACAACAACTATGTGACTCATGCTTAACCTTTCGGTCACTGTGTTCTGAGACCCGGAGCTGCAACTGCGACGGAGGCGATGTGGGCATGGCAGTTGGCCGGGCAGAAGGTGCACCGGCGACTGCGGTATGCGGTGGGGCTTGGTGGCCGACGACAGAGCGTTCTTCCATTTTGCTGCTCCCGAGCTTCGCGGTGGATCAAACTCTGGGCGAAAGCCTCGTACGGACTTCGGTCGGTGCAGACGACGGCCGTGCCTCCGGGGCGTTGTTCTCTTCTTGGTTGTGTCGTCATGGACTTTCGATCCGGTCTGACGTGGAGTTGTCCGATAATGTCCGGGTGAAAAACGTAAGTGATAACCCACAAGTATAGGGGATCGCAACAGTCTTCGGGGAAGGAAAACCCAAATTTATTGATTCGACAGAAGGGGAGACAAAGAATACTTATAAGCTTTAACAGCGGAGTTGTCAATTCAGCTGCACCTGGAAAAGCACTAGTAACCGGGGTGATGTGAAAGCAGCAGTAATATGTGAGCAATAGTAACAGTAACATAGTAGCAGTATTAGTATCACAGAGGTAATGGCACCAGAAAATAGTTGATATGTCGTGGTGGTGTCACGGCAGATGCCATGGGGATGGCTTAAGTGTGGGCTCGCTTGGGCGTTGGGGGAACCGGGGAGGGTTTGCGCGCTCACGTAGCACGCATGAAGAAGAAGCAAGAAGTCGCAAGAACCAACAAGAACAGAGCAAACCAAGAACAGCAAAGAACACCACGATGTACCCTGCTTCGGGGCCCTCTTGTGGAGGTAACACCCCTACTGCAGCTCTAGCCTACTCTCTTATATCTCAAGTGTTTACAAGTACAGAGTGCTCCCTGAGCTGTATAATGAACAATGGAGAGAGCTCCAGGTAGAAGATGAAGCTTGGGGGGGAAATGATGCTTACAATGGTCGATCCTCCTCACAGGAGAAGGTGGTGTCGCATATATACAGTAACCGAATTACCCTTTTGCCCCTGGCCGCAGAGGACAATGGCAAGGACAAGGAGAACAGGACAAACACTGGCCACTGTCACTCAGCCCAGCTCACCCTCTGTCCACCACAGGCTTATCTTTCCTCTTTGAGCTTAAGGCAGTGTAGACCACAGTAGCCTAGGCACTGCCCCTTTCCCGAATTGGCCGAGTCAGCGCCTAGGGGCTTGTGACCCGGAAAACCTGTGGCTGTTCCTTGCTGTCTTCTGAGCCCCGGTCAGTAACATTACAGTGCCCGTGACTTTTACTGACACTACTTGGCCCCTGTGCAACATCCGAGTTGCCCTACCCGGGTCCTTCCTGACGGATCCGGATAACTTAGCCGGTTCTTCTCCCTTGGATCCGGTTAAACCTCACCGGATCCCCTTTGGTCCTTCCTTTTACACCGGCTTGAAGTAGGACTGACCGAATCCCCTTGAGATCCGGCCCAAGTGACCCGGCTAACCTTGATCCGGTTAGACCTTAACTGTTCATAACACATCATCTTTGCCCTACCCGGGGGCAGCCCCCCGACAGTAGTCCCCGAAGCTGGTACGGTCCTACAGCCTCGGCTGAAGGGCCGTTCCAGATTCAAAACCAACATCACTAACCGGATCACTTCTAGCTGTCACCGAATTTTCCGGGACATTTGGCAGGAAAAGCCTGTGCAAAGCCGTATAACCCGGGTTGTCAGCTCGTTATCCGGATCCACCGGGTATTCGAGTGTGTTTGACCAGAAGACCACGTCTCCTCGTTTCCTCCGTTGACCAGCACATAGGATCCTCTCCGCCGCTTAGAATTCTATTGCCTCGTGTGTGCTTGGAATACACGGCCATACTGAAGGCCACAGAATTCCAGGGTGCAGTTATTGCACGATACTCCGAAAACCGCGCAGCAGTGGGGGCAGTTACCGCTGGAGGCTATAAATGTGGGCGAAGGAACCTCCTCTTCTTCTTCGCCTTATTCCCTTACTCGTCCGCTCCGCCGTCGCCGCCGCGATCTCGACCTCCAAACTCGCCGCGCCGGGGACGCACAGCGCACCAGAGCAAGACCGCCGGAGCCGCGCCTCGCGCCCATCTCCGCCATTTCTCCGTCGAACTCCTCCTTCGAGGAACCAGCACTGTAAGTTCTTCCTCCTCTCGCCATAGCCACCGTGACGAGTTCGTACTCTTGAAATACACACGCCTGTTCTTGCTAGATCGATGCATATCTAAGCCATGTTCATGCCGTAGCACACTCCGTATACTTTCTCTCCAAGTTTTACACCAGACTAGCCTAGATAGACTTGTCATCGTAGGAGCAGTTCAACCATGTTTTTACCCGTGATTTTCTTTCTTTTTTACCACCGCTGTAGATCTTCCAAACCCTAGAAACCCGCGGAAAGATGTTTGCGATTTCCAACCGCCTCACCTTCCCCACTGGACCCGGTTAACCCTACCCGGGATAAGATTAGCCGAGTTACCTTAGATCTGATTCGGTTTCAATGTTATCCGACTCTTCTTTGGTGTCATGGATTCCGAATCTCCTAATCCGGTTATCTGCCTTTTTACTGCAGAACTGAGTCAGTTATGGCCAAACTTCCTCCCGGCAGATGGGAGGGATCTGATGTTACCCGGAATGATTTGGAATGGCTACGAGCCACCCGGCGTATAACGCCGCAAGTTATATGCCGCAGACCCGGAAAAGAACTCGCACCGGCCCCCGAACCCGGTGAGCGCGTGGTATTCATAGCGCATTTCGAGCGCGGGCTCGGATTGCCTGCCAGTGACTTCTTCCGGGCCTTTCTGGACTTTTTCGGACTACAACTTCACCACCTCCCGGCGAACGCCTTCGTCTCTTTATCAGCTTTCACTTCCTTCTGCGAAGGCTATCTCGGTCTCTGGCCGAATGTAGATATATGGGCAAAGTACTTCCACCTTCGCAAGCACACCATTCCAGGTACCAAGCCGAAACAGCTGACTGCTTGCGGTTCGGTTAGCATCACCCCGAGGCAATGGTCCATCTTCCCCCGAGTCACCGGCCTAGACACGGTGAAGAAATGGCAAAGGACCTGGTTTTACGTAAAGAGCGCTGAGGGCCACGACGCTCTTAACCTGCCCGAATTCAGTATGGAGCCGCCCACAGCCGAACTGAACTTCGGTTATAATCCGGCTGAAACAATTGCTGAACTTCAGACAGTGCATACCACTCTGGAGGATTTTTTGAAGAAGGGTATGACCTCTGACGACCTCCTCCGGACCTTCATCTCTCGCCGAGTCAGCCCTCTTCAAAGGCGTGATCACAAGATATGCCACATGCGTGGCGCGCTAGATCCTACCCGGATCAGCAAGCACGAGCTTGACAAAGCTTCCGTCTTCAGACGTGTAAACGCCATTGCTGCCAATGAGATGTCGGATAAATGGCGGTGGGGTGTAAAGCCATTCTACCGGGAAAACCTTCCTCCACAGGTTAGCTCACCACTCTCCGAATCCAATCTTACTTCATCTGAATAACCCCGGCCTGATCCGGATTCGCATTATCTTTTTTGTAGCTGTTTGATCGTCAACTTACTGAAGACGGAGATCTCTCCACCAAGGCATGGACACCGGATCTTAGCCCGCCGCGCGAGGGCGAAGAGGATCCGGATACGGATGACTATTTGCCAATTCCCCGTGCCAAGCCAGTCCGCAAGGGTAAGCAATCAAACATTCACCACATTTCCGACGAAGAAGATGAAGATTGCTGCCTCTTAGAACCCATCGACGCTATTCCGATTTCATGGAAACCACCTCCTTGTGTTCCAGCCAAACAAGATGCTGAAGGGTCATCTCGGAAACGCACTGACGCGCCCGGATCTGATTCCCCTAAAGCCAAGAGAATCAAGAAGTCCGGCTCCAAGTCGAATCGTGTCAAGCCGATGCCTACCACCAAGGGGTAATACTGACTTAACTTTATTTGCTTTCTTCCTCTGTTAACCGAGTCATGTCTATCCGAGTTAACTGTTTGCTTTGCTTTATGCAGTGATGTCCTCATCACCGCGCAGACTCATTCATCCATCTCTTCTCCCATTCCTCCACTGGGTACGGCCATGGAAACCCAGTCTCCTGACCGAACTGCCACCTCGCCAACGCGTGTCACAACTGCCAATATTCCTCAGCCGACTCCCATTTCAGAGCCGGTTATTGACTTGGAGAGTGAGGAAACCTCGGCTCCAATCCGAGATTCGAGTTGGCCACGCCCTCTCAAGGAGCTGGAGAAGGAAAAGGCCAAGGCATCGGCTACATCCATGCCTAAGCCGGATCCTCGCCCTACTCCCGCAGCACAAACTCTGCTGAACCAAGAACAGCAGAAGAAGAAAAAGCAGAAGCAGCAACAACAACAAACTTCTGAGAACCCACAGAAACCGCAACATCAGAGACAGACCCCGGGTGCATCACCTCCACCCAAGCCGACTCAAGGTGTCGCTGGCACAACTTCCTCCACTTCGGATAAGCAAGTGGTTGCTGTCAAGCAAACCACCGCTGCCTCCTCTGCCATTCAATCCGGCCAAGCCAAGCCTAAGCTCAGCACTGCCAATGACTTTATTGAAGCCTGGAACGCCGTGGACCTTGCACCAGGTTTCTCCGCTGCAACGCCACACCCTGCTGGTCCTAGCCGAATGATGCAATCTCTTCATTCTGTGAAGGTTGCGTTTACTGCATCGCACCAAGTCTTCGAGGTAAGTTTGCCGAATCTTGCTTTTAGTTCGTCATGATCAAATAGTATCTACCCAGTCCCCGAGATTCGGGTCGAACGACTGATACTCTTTGGAGTAAGAAAGTCATTCGGCTTGAATCTTTAAAAAATTCGATCATGACCTTTTTCTTAACTGAAAAAACTGTGGGACCCCCAGTCCCCGGGTTTCTTTTTAACCGATTCGGTCAGTCTCGGCCAGTCCCGAGATTCGTTTTGGCTCCACCTTGTCTCGGGTATCAGTCCCCGAGTCTCTTTTGACGCTTCCTACTTTCTTTCAGGAAAGCACGGGCACTCGCAGCGATCTTTTAAGCAGCTCGCCAACCAGTACCACAAGCTCCAAAAATCATTTGATGCCTTGGTCCTCAAGATGAATAGCAAAGAGGAAGAGCAAAAGCGTGTTCTGGCGGAGGAGAAATCAGAGGTAGCGCGAGTCCAGCGGGAGCTTGACCGGGTCGAAAAAGTGAAGAACAAGGTGAAAGCAGAGCGGAATGCACTGCGGACGGAGAGAGACACGCTCCAAAAGGAGCGCGACACTTTGCACGCCGGGCTACAGAAGCGAGCCGAATTAGATAAGCAAATTCAAACGACCGTTGCCGAATCTGAAGCCGAATTGAAAGCGGCTAAAGAAGAACTGGCTGCTCACAAAGCGGCCAGTGCGAAATGGCTGGCTCAACTTGCTAGCCTCAATGATGACATGGATCGTAAGTTCACCGAATCCCCTTTTTTCTTTCTGCTCTTAACCGATACATATGCTTGTGTTCCTTCTTGCTGAACTCAGTATTAGCTTATTTGTTTGTAGGAGAGTTTACCAGCATCCGGCTTCAAGCCGCCAAGGCTGTGCGAAACGCCCGAGCTGAGAGAGCTAAATTAACCGAGGCTCCCCTATCCGAGACATGGGACATCGAAGATCATATTACAGCACTTAAGGCTCGGATTGCTCCTCTGAAGGATTCCCATATTGGTCTGCTTAATGCAAGTCTCAAGGCTCACCGAATCTTGTTTCCTGAAGCGCGGCAAGTTGTGCCTGCGGAGGAGCTGATCAGAGACCTGGATCAAGCAATGACCCGGTTACAGCAGTGGAGGTCTTCGTCCGCCCGCGCTGGTGCTGACGCAGCTTTGTATTCATCATGTCCTGGTATGAGCTGATTGATCTTGCCAAAGTGCGCTCCTTTCGCGAGGGTTCTTCATGGGCTACAGACCCTACCGGATCAAGATCCGTGAAGAAGCCGCCAACTTCATGGCCGAATTTGCACGCACCAAGCATCTTGATCTGGAGGCTCCAGTCTATTCGATGGGAAGAGACTGAAGAAGAGGAATCGGACGATGCCTCCGCAAGAATATGCCGACTCTGAGGGCGAGTCTGATGAAGAAGAAGAATCCAGCAAGGTACCAGCCTCCGACTCGGCCAAGCTCACCGAACAAACTCCAACCGAGTCTCCTGTGATTCCAGCCACTAACTTGACTGTGATTACTAAACAGGCTTCACCTGATCCGGATATTTCCGAATCCGCCCATCCTTCAAGCTCTCCAGTCAAGATTACTTCCGAAGTGCCACCATCTTCTGAGTCTGCTCCAGCAACAGAACCTCCCGTAACCGCGTCCACTTCACCGAAGCACCCGTAGCTGAAGCCCGTGCCCCCGAAGCTCCGCTAACCGAGCTCCTACCACAGAAGTTCCCGCAACCGAAACTCCTATGACCGAGTCTGCCGCGACCGAGTCCGCTGCACCCTGAAGTACTTAACAAAAACATTAAATCCCCGGTATGCCGGGAGCAGATGTAATAGACTATTTTAAGTTCTTTCGAGACTATGCTTATCATGCTTAACGCGATCCGGACAAGGTTTATGTTGGATCATCTTAAACCGAGTCCCCGAGTCTGTTTTCTTGTTTACTACTTTTGCCAAATCTTTGCTCTTGTCTACCTCTTTGGGTGTTTTGACAGTCGAGTCACAAGATAGGAATCATAGCATACAATACTTGAAACATGCGAGTTGTGGTTTAGAATCATTCAACATAAACGAAAAAATAAATAACAGGGGTTAGTAAACGACATGTGCCGAATCGGTTTTGGACCGAGTCCCCGTGTCCATTTTCATGTTTCCCATATTCCTCATCTCTGCTCTTGACTACCATTTTGGTGTTTGTCAGTCGAGTCACGAGATCAACAACACAACATACATTACTTGAAACTTAGAACAAGGTTCAAAGCGATTCGGCACACGAACGGCAAAAAACAAAACAGTAATAAACAACACATGCATAAGGACGAAGCAGTCCCCGAGTCCAGACTCGGATTACTGCGATTTCATTCATGATAAATTGAAATACATACATTGCGCCCTTTAAGAGTAAAGGGTCGAAGCAGAGCTACATTCCAAGGTCGCTTGGTTTCCTGTCCGGGTCTGTCCAAGCCATCCTCTTGTTCCTGTGCATCTATAAGATAGTACGAGTCATTGTGCATAGCCCTGCTCACAATGAATGGTCCCTCCCATGGAGGTGACAATTTGTGTCGGCCTTTGCTGCGCTGCACCAGCCTCAGCACTAGATCACCCTCATGAAACACTCGAGGACTGATTTTCGGCTATGATAACGCCTGAGATTTTGCTGGTATATTGCTGTCCGAGACAGGGCCAACTCTCTTGCTTCCTCTAGCAGATCCACTGCATCTTCCCGGGCCTCCTTTGCCTCGGTTTCAGTGTACATTGCCACCCTTGGTGCATCATATTCTATGTCAGTGGGTAGGACAGCTTCTGCCCCATAAACCAGAAAGAATGGCGTATAGCCTGTTGACCGATTCGGTGTAGTCCTTAGACCCCATAGAACTGATGGGATTTCATCTATCCAGCACCCCGGAGTTTTCAACAATGGTTCAATGAGACGAGCCTTGATGCCGGCTAACACTAGAGCATTTGATCTTTCCACTTGTCCATTGGACTCTGGATGTGCCACTGAGGCTATGTCTAACCGGATCCCCTTATTCATGCAGAATCGGGCAAACTCTCCGACAGCAAAGTTTGTGCCGTTATCCGAGATGATGCTATGAGGGTATCCGTATCTCAAAATGATTTCTTTCAAGAAGATTACAGCCGAACGGCCATCCACTTTCCGTATTGGTTTCACCTCTATCCACTTGGTGAACTTATCCACCATCACCAGCATATGTGTCATGTTGCCCCTAGCCGGCTTGAAATCTCCCACCATATCCAAACACCACACCGCAAATGGCCAAGTAATAGGAATTGTCTTCAGTGCCGATGCGGGTAAGTGTGTTTGCTTAGCAAATCTCTGGCATCCTTCACACTGCGGACTATGTCCTCCGCATCTGCATGAGCAGTGGGCCAATAAAATCCATGCCGGAACACTTTAGCCACCAGGGCTCTTGTACTGCAATGATGTCCACATTCACCTTGGTGTATCTCTAGGAGCATCTCCTTGCCCTCTGCTGGCTCCACGCAGCGCTGCAACACCTCGGTTACACTTCTTTTGTATAACTCCTTGTTGATGATGGTATAAGCCTTGGATCTCCTCTGGACACGCCTAGCCTTGGTTCATCGCTTGGCAAGCTTCCTTCCTCGATGAACTTCATGATCTCTTCAGCCCACTCTGGTACTGGATGCAAAGGGAACAAGTGCTCATTTTCTTCCACAGGTTTGGCCGCCATTATTTCTTCTATCAGCTTCTGTCCATTCCCCACAATCCGGTTAGCATCATCTTCATCTGCTCCTCTTTCCCAAGACTCGGTTAGCATTTTCCGAATCTGTGTGAGCAGTCCCCGAGTCCGGGCATGCAGTCCCCGGGTCTTCCTCGATATACTCAACATCAACATTCATAGGAATAGCTTCGGATTCTTGCTTGGGAATAAAAATCGACTCGGAATCAGGCGAAGGTTTGATTGAAGGGACCCTTAGATGATTCAAGGATATTCCGGGTGGGATTGCCTCCCTAGACGACCCGAGTTTTGACAGAACATCTGCAGCTTGGTTTTCCAGCCGAGGTATATGCTTGTACTCACAGCCTTCAAAAAATCCCGAAATTTTCTGAACATGAAACCGATACAGTGCCATATTGGCATCAAGAGCATCCCAATTTCCAGAAGATTGCTGCACGACCAAATCCGAATCACCGAAACATTCAATCGGCGAACGCCGATGTCCCGAGCCACATTAAGCCCATGGATCAGTGCCTCATACTCGGCTACATTGTTTGACGCTGAGAAATGAATCTGCAATACATATCGCAATTGATCCTGTTTTGGTGATGTGAGCACCACCCAGCACCTAGCCCGATTTTGCATTTGGAACCGTCAAAGTGCAACCTCCAGTAATTGTAATCCGGTTTAGGTGGCTCATATTGCATCTCAGCCCAGTCACAAAGGAAATCCGGCAAAGCCTGAGACTTGATAGCATCTCTTCTCTCATAATGCGGTGTGTAAGGAGACACTTCTATCGCCCATTTGGCAACTCGGCCAGTTGCATCTTTGCACCCAATGATCTCCGCAATTGGAGCTTCACACACCACTGTAATCGGGTGCTCTTGGAAGTAATGTTTCAACTTCTTGACCGCCAGGTACACACCATATGTCATCTTTGGTAGTGAGGATAATTTTGCTTCGAAGTTGAGATCACCTCACTCAAATAGTACACCGGCCTCTGCACGGATTTGCCCTCTTCTTCTCTTTCTACCACAATAACCACACTTACGACCCGGTTAGTGGCCGCAATGTAAAGCAACATCGGTTCACTTGGCAAAGGTGATGCCAAAACTGGAGCAGTGGACAACATCTTTTTCAACTCATTGAAAGCCGAATCTGCCTGTGGGGTCCATGTGAACCCGGTGCTCTTTTTCATCAATT
Organism: Poa pratensis; assembly: GCA_947311845.1. Classification (NCBI taxonomy): domain Eukaryota; kingdom Viridiplantae; phylum Streptophyta; class Magnoliopsida; order Poales; family Poaceae; genus Poa; species Poa pratensis. Next base: position 11,616,022 of record CAMZMU010000064.1, read on the forward strand.
GATATAAGGGCAAGGCTTTCTCTCCTAACCGACTCACAAACCGGCTCAATGAGGCTAAGCACCCGGTGAATTTTTGCACATCTTTTAGACACTTAGGCAATTTCATGTTTTCTATGGCTCGGATCTTAGCCGGGTTAACTTCAATGCCTCGGCTTGATACAAGGAAGCCAAGCAACTTTCCAGCCGGGACACCAAAGGTGCACTTATCCGGATTCAATTTTAACCGATATTTTCTCAAGTTCACAAATGTTTCCTCGAGATCCTCGAGGAGAGTACGTTTCTCTTTAGTTTTGATGACAATGTCATCGACATACACCTGCACATTTTTGCCCATTTGGGAGTGTAAGCATTTCTGCATACATCTCTGATAAGTTGCACCGGCATTTCTCAAACCGAAACACATGACACGATAGCAATACGCCCCATACGGGGTAATAAAAGCAGTCTTTATTTGATCTTTAGGGTTCAGTGGTATCTGGTGAAAACCAGAGTACGCATCAATAAAAGACAACAACTCACACCCAGCAGTGAATCGATCACTTGATCAATCCGAGGTAAAGGAAATGGATCCTTCGGACACGCCTTGTTCAGATTGGTGAAGTCGATGCACATGCGCCACACCTTGACCACAGCTGGTTCGTCTTTCTTCTTCTCACCAGAACCGGATTGGATATCCAGTCTGGATGCAACACCTCCATAATGAATCCGGCTGCCAGTAGCTTAGCCAGCTCATCGAGCACCACTTTTCTTCTATCCTGAGAGACGCCGAGTCGGTTGCTTAACCGGTTTACTTCTGGCCTGACAAACAAAGAGTGCTCTGCCAACTCCCTCGGAACACCAGGCAGGTCCTTAGCCGACCATGCAAAGATATCCCGATTCTCACGGAGGAAGTGGCAGAGCGCGCTTTCCTATTTCTCGCCCAAACCGGCTCCAATGATGGCCATGCGCTCCGGGTTCTCCGGGTCAATGGGGATCTTCTTTGTCTCCTTGGGCACTTCAAAGGTTGCGCCGCCATCCGGGTTGGTCATGGCCAGCACGCCTAACTGAGCCGACTTCGCCATTGCCACCACCTCGTGCATCTTGCTCTTTTCAGCTTGTATCACCAGTGATTCGGCTAAGTTGGAACCAACTGTAGCACACTGTATGGCCTTCTTGTAGTCTCCCGCAACGGTGATAACACCATTCGGGCCAGGCATTTTCATCTTGAGGTAGGCCACATGAGTAGATATCATGAACTTGGCTAATGCTGGCCTGCCAAGCAGAGCATGGTATGGGCTTTCCAAATCCACCACCTCGAACTCGAGACTCTCAAGTCTGTGATTGTCCCTGGTACCAAACAACACATCTACCCAGATCTTACCCATGGGGGAACAAGATACCCCGGGTACTATGCCATGGAAAGTACAGCTGCTCTGTTGCAACTGATTCGGCGAAATACCCAACTTGACCATTGTGTCCCGATACATGATGTTTATGGCACTGCCATTGTCGACCAAGACTCGGCTAAATTTCACGTTCAGCTTGGGTCCAACCAAAGTTGGATCCACCACCAGTGCATAGTTCCCTGGGCTTGGCATGATCCTTGGGTTATCCGCCCTGCTCCAAGTGATCTCCTGCTCAGACCAGTTCAAGTACTTTGGAACTGCTGGCATCACGGCATTCACCTCCTTTGCTCGTCTCAACTGACTTTTCTTGTCAGTTGGCTCGGTCACGAAAACCACATAACTCTGATGTGCTTCCTTGTAATCATTCCCAGGGTATCCACCTTGCCTACTTGGGCCATCACCATTGTCACTGCCTCCCATGTTCACCAGGTTAACCGGCTTCGTTGCTGCTGGCCTTGGAGTTCCAGCGTTGACCGGGGTCGCATTGGCTCCGGTTAGCGGCATGTTTGGCCTGAAATTCGGTCTAGGAGCACCTCTTGAGGTGGTCCTCTTTGACCTTCCGCCTGAATGCGGTGATGCCAACTACAGTTCCGGGTCGAATGATTAGCCGGTTTGCGCGGATCAGTGGTGTGATAACAGCAAGGCCCATCTAATCTGGACTCAAAAGTCAGAGGTGGACTTGGTCCCTCCCACACTTTCTTCGGCCAAGCACCTTGATTCGGCCTCCAAGCCGGACCATCAGTTTTTGCCTCTGCGCATCTCCCCTCCGGGTTGATCCATGTTTACCGCAGCAACTTGATCAGAACCGTATCTGTAATCCGGATCTCTCTCTTGTAACCGAATTCATGTCGGTCACTGGCCTTAATGGTCCAACTCGGTTATTAACCGGTTGCCTCCTGTTTGCTCCCACTGCATCCAATGCGGGCTGTGTTGGATCACCCAGCGCATACGTGTCTGCTATCCGGATCATATCTGCCAGGGTTTTCGGCATATCTCTTTGGAGTTTCTGCCAAAGTGGGTACCATGCCTGCATCCCTGTGCAAACCATGAAATGGCCTGCTCCTCCACTACACCTTCGCAAGAATTGCGCATGTTGCTCCACCGAGTCAAATACTCTCGGTCTGTCTCCCTCTCTTCCTGCTTGCACGCAGCCAGGAGCTGAGGTCGGTTTGGCCTCTTGTAGGTGCTGGAGAAGTTGCTGTTAAACGCCTGTTCCAAATCCATCCAACAATTGATACTACCCGGCGGCAAGTTATTCAACCAGATCCGGGCTGGACCTTCTAACATATGCGGGAGATACCGGACCGCCCATCGGCGATTGCCCCCGCAATGTGCACTGATGATACATAGTCCGTCAGCCAATCCTGTGGCTTGGTGCTGCCATTATACGGCTTCGTGTTGCGGCCGAGCTGAACAACGGCACACTTGGCTCATTCATTATCCGAGGTCCAAAGCATGGTGGACCCGGTGGGCCTTGCTCTTCCAGCTTCTCGGACTGGTAGATTCTGTCCAATTGAGACGCTGATCATCCGGATCCAACATCCGAGGCCCCAGTCTCGACGCCAGTGCATTGTCATACGTCTGGTATCCGGCTCGCGCCATAGCCGAATTGCCATCGTCATAGCGGTAGCCCACCTGGCCACCACTTTGCTGCTGCACCTGTGCCATCACTTGCTGTCCGGGTGGCGTGGTGGTTGACCTCGGCCAGCCGAATTTCCCTTCCAGTACCCGGATTGCCTTGACCACCACTGTTTCTGCTTGTCCGCCTTTTCCTTGGCTGCTAGCTGCTTGCGCATATACGCATCATAAGTTTGCAGCTGCTTGCTCTTACCCGAGTTCACACTTGGGGCTCGGTCAACTACAACATGCGGAGAGACGCTTGCCCTTAGACTTCTGGCTAGCAGCCCTAACCGACACACTACCGGGAACCACCAGCATCCGGATTAGCTTTCCGTAGGCTCATTCTGCCTGTTGCACACATCCACTAGCTCATTCACTCTCTCCGCTTGCTTGCGCCAAGCATCCCCGGTCAGGTTACTTAATTCGGCTCGTGCTGCTGCTGCAGCCCTAAGATTCTTAGCCGGGGAGCTATAAACCGGCTTGCCTGTTCCGGACCTATGACTAGTGGCTTTACTTGAGCTCGAACCTGCAGCTCTAGCCAACTCGTCGTTGAGGTCCTTGCCTCTGTTACGCAACTCGGCTTTCTTGCGCGAGCGGTGCACTACAGGAGTAAAGCCATCTGTGATACCATTGGCAGCATTGTATTCTCTCAGGTCTCTATCAAACTCTTGCCTAGACTCTATCACTAACCGAGCCTCTTTTTGCAACCTCAGGCGCTCTGCCTCTAGCTGAGCTACAGTAAGATCAACATTTGCTCCAGGAGCCACTGGCCGAGCTAGCTTTTCCAAGATACCCTCTAAGGAAGCACCCCTGCTTGACATGCCAAGGGGACCAACCGGATCGGGTTTCTCCTTAGGGAACTTAGCTGTCCGGGTCGGCTTGTCAGCCGGATCGACTGGCGTGGCCAGCTCCTCTGGCACGCTCGTGCTGGCACCTCCTTTGCCTGCAGCAGCGTTTGCTCAGCCACCATGACCTCCACGCTGCTCCCGGGCGAGCGCTACGCCCTCCGCGAGCTGCGCGGAAAGAGGGAGGATCCGCAGCCACGAGCACCTGCGCCGGGTACTCGCGAACTGGCTCGGTGGCGACGTAGGTGACGAAGCTGCCCAGCGTCATGAGGAAGCCATCGCGGGGAAGGGCTTGTTGGAGAAGCACCCCGCGTTGTCGCTGATGAAGTTGAACTCGCCGAGCTTGCACACGAGCCCGAGAGGACCCGCTCGCCGGCACCAGTGACGGAGCCCGTCCGGATGGAAACCCCAGCCAACGCCAATGCTTGCCCCACGGTGGGCGCCAACTGTCGTGGTGGTGTCACGGCAGATGCCATGGGGATGGCTTAAGTGTGGGCTCGCTTGGGCGTTGGGGGAACCGGGGAGGGTTTGCGCGCTACGAGCACGCATGAAGAAAACAAGAAGTCGCAAGAACCAACAAGAACAAAGCAAACCAAGAACAGCAAAGAACACCACGATGTACCCTGCTTCGGGGCCCTCTTGTGGAGGTAACACCCCTACTGCAGCTCTAGCCTACTCTCTTATATCTCAAGTGTTTACAAGTACAGAGCGCTCCTGAGCTGTATATGAACAATGGAGAGAGCTCCAGGTAGAAGATGAAGCTTGGGGGGGAAATGATGCTTACAATGGTCGATCCTCCTCACAGGAGAAGGTGGTGTCGCATATACAGTAACCGAATTACCCTTTTGCCCCTGGCCGCAGAGGACAATGGCATGGACAAGGAGAACAGGACAAACACTGGCCACTGTCACTCAGCCCAGCTCACCCTCTGTCCACCACAGGCTTATCTTTCCTCTTTGAGCTTAAGGCAGTGTAGACCACAGTAGCCTAGCACTGCCCCTTTCCCGAATTGGCCGAGTCAGCGCCTAGGGGCTTGTGACCCGGAAAACCTGTGGCTGCCTTGCTGTCTTCTGAGCCCCGGTCAGTAACATTACAGTGCCCGTGACTTTTACTGACACTACTTGGCCCCTGTGCAACATCCGAGTTGCCCTACCCGGGTCCTTCCTGACGGATCCGGATAACTTAGCCGGTTCTTCTCCTTGGATCCGGTTAAACCTCACCGGATCCCCTTTGGTCCTTCCTTTTACACCGGCTTGAAGTAGGACTGACCGAATCCCCTTGAGATCCGGCCCAAGTGACCCGGCTAACCTTGATCCGGTTAGACCTTAACTGTTCATAACACATCATCTTTGCCCTACCCGGGGGCAGCCCCCGACATGATACTACTTCTAATGGCATATAGGACCGAATGAGTATTTGATGATGACAGATGGACTGGGGTTTCCCAGCTATCTACACTAGTAGTAACTCTCCAATAACAAGTGTTGGGTGAACAAATTACAGTTGGGCAATTGATAGAATTGAAATAGCATTAAGACAGAACATCTAGTCTATTAATCATATGTAGGCATGTTTTCCATATATAGTCATACGTGCTCGCAATGAGAAACTTGCACAACATCTTTTGTCCTACCAGCCCGTTTGCAGCGGGGTCTCAAGGGAATCTACTGGTAATTAAGGTACTCCTTTTAATAGAGCACCGGAGCAAAGCATTAGCACTTAGTGAAAACATGTGATCCTCATATCTAAACCATCCCCTCCAGTTATCCCAGTTGCTGTCACTCCGGGCCTCGGGTTCCGGACAGAGACATGTGCAAACAACTTGTAGATACAATCTAAGCAATAATTATAGAGCGTAAATCTAAGATCATTCCACTTGAGCACTAGTGACAAGCATTAAACACAACAAGATTGCAGCAACAATAACTTCACAAACTTATAGATAGACTGATCATAATGTAACAATTCATCGGATCCCAACAAACACAACACCAATTACATCAGATGGATCTCAATCATGTAAGGCAGCTCATGAGATCATTGTATTGAAGTACATGGGAGAGAGAGTACCAACTAGCTACAGCTAGAACCCGTAGTCCATGGGGAACTACTCACAAACCATCATGAAGTCGAAGTGGAGGCGGTGGAGTCGATGGAGATGGCTCTGGGGGTCAATCTCCGTCCCGGCAGGGTGCCGGAACAGGAACTTCTGACCCCCAAAACTTATCTTCGATGGCGGTGGCGCTGCGGAACCCTTTCTGGAATATGACCGATTGATTTAGGGTTTTCGAGGCATGAGGATTATATAGGCGAAAGGGTGGCGCGAGGGGGTGGCCGAGTTGGCCTCACCACGTGGTGGCGCCACCCCCCTCCAGGCCGCGCGGGGACATAGTGAGGAGGCCGTGGGCCTCTCCCGGGCCTGCCCTTATGGCTCCGTGTACGTGTCGGGAAAATAGGAGGTTAGGATTTTGTTTCGTTCAATTCCGCGAATATTTTCTTAAGTAATTATCTGGAATAGAAAAACAGCAGAAAACAGGAACTGACACTGTGGCATCTTGTTAATAGGTTAGTCCCAGAAAATACATAAAAATGATGTATAATGCATATAAAACATGTGACATTGATATATAAAACAAGCATGAAACGTTAGAAATTATAGATTGCGTTTGAGACGTATCAAGCATCCCCAAGCTTAGTTCATACTCGTTCTCGAGTAGGTAAACGATAAAAACAAAATAATGTAGCGTAACTGCACTTAGAAATTGGCAAGGTACCTGTGTATAGTGCAAACCACTGGATCGATTCATTTGCACACACAGTTTACGATGAATATCACAACAAAGTATCAATTATTACATGCGGATCCAGTACTTTGGAAAATATTCATTACAAATTGCATAGCATGAAGCTAGCTTTGAAAGAGTAAAGCAGCGGAAAATTTATTCTTCATGGAGTCTCCATCATCTTCATGTGCCACAGGCGAAACATGTTGGTTGCAGACTCGAAACCCTTAACGAAACTCACTCGTCGTCAGAACAATCTGCAACAAATAAATTTTTGCAACAGAGTGGGTCAGATACCATTAAAAATGGATCTGGCAAGTGACACTATATGGACACTTAGTGGAATAACTCTAATAACCTATATGCATATCTTGGCTGGTGGAGTTCAAGCTATTTTGCATAAAAGCCAATTTTACCTAACACTTTGTAAAAACATTTTCTTCAAATGTTTGAGACAATATGGCATGAAATCCATAGTCTCGTCTACCCTTGTTTACCCATCAAAATTTTACTTAGAGAAATAAGATGTTGGGAGCCTCCGTTGCCATCCTTGATCAGCTGCTCAAATTGTCCGTAACTGGGGACACGGCTAAGTACTTAGTTTGTCACTCTGCAGAGGTTGTGCACTTTCACCATTAGACCCAACAAACCCAAACTATCCTCAAGCACTCAAATTGTGCTAAGGAAAAGGAGAGAGTTGAGACGAGACTTTTCAGAAGCATTTTCCCATCCCATACCGACTTGACGCGCTCCCATTCTAACCATTCTACCACCACCTGTCAAGTCGGGACGAGTCCACGCAACTTAATCCATCTAGCCAGAGCCCATATGACTAATGGCTGCACGGTAAGCAATCTTCACTTAGAGAAAACATTGGTCCCTTTGTTCCTGGGTGGCAAACCACAAGTGAATATCCCTTCGGGACAACACTCAACTCTCGTCATCCAGTCATTACCAAATCATCCCAGGTGATTCATTTTAACTTAGTAGAATTTAACATTTTAATAAAGCACTTTTGCATAGCATCAATTTCTACTAAGTTATCATGGGTGCTAGACACAACTAGTATAAAGGAGATAGTAGGTTTAGCATAGCAATACTATCCAACACATGCATATAAAGAAATATTCTAAGTCATGCATAGTAAAAATACTTAGGAAACTCATGAGGGTGTGCCACTTGCCTTGACAACAGGGAGAGCAGGAGTAGCAGTTGCAAAAGCCTTCATTTCTCTCCGAAATTTCTAACACATCAAACAAGCCACAATAAACATGCAATCCTACAAAACTTCAAAAGAAAAATCATGCATGCATTCATCATCATATAGCATTGTTTGCATTAGGATATTTCAAAAGTTGGAATATTATTTCCACTTGAAAACATATTTGAGAAAATGTATTAAAAGGGCATATTATGCTCTATGTAATATTTTTGATCTTCTATGACTTTAGTTGTTCTATTTTAAAATATGGTTTGGATTCAATTATATTTAGCTAAAACAAAAGTTTAAAATAAGTTAGTTTCCAAATTTTTATTTGTGGTATTTTATTTAAGTATAATAAGCCACAAATCTTTTTATTTAAAACCCTAATTAAAAAAAATTGACATAAGGGGTCTAATAAGCATTTATGTAATATTCTAAATTTTGTATTTTTGAAAGATATTAGAAAAGTGTGCTGGAACCTTTTAAATAACAGATATTATTATCTCAAATTTTTACAAAGTGGTTTGAATCCATTTGGAGGTTTAAATCCAAAGTTATAAAAGTTCTCAGAAAAAGAAAAAAAATGGAAAAGAACAAAAAAAAAAGGGGGAAATGAGCCAGATGGGCCGAAGCCCATCTTTCCTCCCTCGCAGCACAACCCAACTCCAACCCAGGTTCTCTCTCTCACTGCCAGGTGGGCCCCACCCATGACGCAAGCCGTGACGCAATCAGTCTTCAACCTCTCGCGCAAGAAAGAACTCCGAAACCCTAGCCAAATCCGGCGCAAATTCGTCGCGTTTAAACAGTTTCTATCCAATCTCTCGAGCCCCATATAAACCCCGCACCCTCCGTTATCTTTTGCCCCAAAAACCGCAACTCGAGAGCCCCCAGGCTGCTCGATTTCAAGCTCGACGTGCCGCCACGGTTGCCGGCGAATTTCTTCGAGTCCGGCGAGTACCAGCCACCCCGAGCTCTCCCAGCTCCTCCTTTTTTCGTAATTCTTCCTTGCACACATCCCTGATCTTGTCCCATGATTTTTTCGTGCACAGAATCAGGCGGAGCTTGATCGACAGGAGCTCTCCGCCGCTTCTCCAACTCCGGCGAGCTATTCTCGACCACCAGAAGCGCCCGCGCCACCCCCTTCTGCATCGTCGAGTTCGTCTTCATCTCCTGCATCCGTCGGTATGCTTTTCCCCTTCCTTGTCTCTCTATAGCGCTGGATCGTCTACTCCGGCCATGGCGCCGCCGCAAATCTCGACCACCGGAGCAACTCCGGCCAGCCGCGCCGCTACTTTTAGGTTCTTTAGATCTGGATCGTTGGATCTGTATTCTACGACCTAGATTAGATCTACCAGGCAAAGGGGTATCAGCGAATCAGATCGAACCACGTCAGCGTCCGAGTCAGCAGCCACGTCGTAGCCTCGTCGGCGCCAGCGCGGAGGGGATTTTTGTTATTTAGCAGTTTTGCAGAAAAGACCCTAGAACTTAAATCTATCATTAATTTTTATTGGCTTGGCCAAATTTTACAAATTTTATATTTTTGGAAAGCTTATAACTAGTAGAAACTTTTAGTATAGTTTATTTTAGGTTTTGACAGATTCAAATAGATTCAAAAATTTGAATTGCTAGTTTAAGTAAATTTGACTTAATTTGAATTATAAAAAATATTTTAGAGTGAATCTTTTTGCATTGGTTTTGTATGTTTAATAATTGTCCATAGGAACCATCAAAATATTTTTGTAGATTATTTTCCTACGAATTTCTATTTATTAGTATTTATCCTCCCTTTTTGGAGTATTTTAATGTTATTTTAATAATAATAAAAATTATCCTTGCACCAAATTTCGAGCAAAATGAGTTAGAATTATTTTGGGAGTATTGAGAAGTGCTACAAAGTACTTAGAAAAATTTATCACCACAAAAATTATTTATCTTGTCATAGGAAAATTTGGCTAAATCTTTTTCCTCTCCTTTTTCCTTAGAAAAATTTGTGACTTCCCCAATTTGAAAATCATCAAGTTAGAAATTAGTGAAGACAAGTAAGGACCAGAAGAGGTGGCTCTCCAGAAGCAACTCCAAGAAGAAAAGTACTTAGAAGAAAATCAAGAGGAGCATCAAGAAGATCAACCCCCTACTATTCTCTAAGTCTTATTTCTTTCTTCTCTCCTCATCTTTTCTCTCTATTTAACTTAGTGGTGGTACCAAATGATGAAGTCTACAAATCCTCAAGTCTACAAGAAGAAATGGAGTCATCACACCAAGAAAAGAATGACAAGGAAGACTGAAGATGATTCTTGAAGACCAACTATATCTTTTCTCTCTTCTATCTTTTTCTCCTCATAATTATGTCTTACACTTTGGACATATACCAAGTCCTTTGCGTTTATGACTAAGTCCTTATAGTACTAGTTGAAGATTTTTCTAAGTTAATAGTATCAAGTTTATTTTTGCTTGACTTTGACCTTGACCTAGCCAACTGGATTATTTAAGTTGTCCATGTTTCCCTAAGTTGTTTGCACATCATGCATGTCATAATTCCTTAGAGTGTTTTGCATATCATGCATGGCATATTTTTCCTTAAGAAGTTTTGTAGGATTGCATGTTTATTGTGGCTTGTTTGATGTGTTAGAAATTTCGGAGAGAAACGAAGGCTTTTGCAACTGCTACTCCTGCTCTCCCTGTTGTCAAGGCAAGTGGCACACCCTCATGAGTTTCCTAAGTATTTTTACTATGCATGACTTAAAATATTTCTTTATATGCATGTGTTGGATAGTATTGCTATGCTAAACCTACTATCTCCTTTATACTAGTTGTGTCTAGCACCCATGATAACTTAGTAGAAATTGATGCTATGCAAAAGTGCTTTATTAAAATGTTAAATTCTACTAAGTTAAAATGAATCACCTGGGTGGATTTGGTAATGACTGGATGACGAGAGTTGAGTGTTGTCCCGAAGGGATATTCACTTGTGGTTTGCCACCCAGGAACAAAGGGACCAATGTTTTCTCTAAGTGAAGATTTCTTACCGTGCAGCCATTAGTCATATGGGCTCTGGCTAGATGGATTAAGTTGCGTGGACTCGTCCCGACTTGACAGGTGGTGGTAGAATGGTTAGAATGGGAGCGCATCAAGTCGGTATGGGATGGGAAAATGCTTCTGAAAAGTCTCGTCTCAACTCTCTCCTTTTCCTTAGCACAATTTGAGTGCTTGAGGATAGTTTGGGTTTGTTGAGTCTAATGGTGAAAGTGCACAACCTCTGCAGAGTGACAAACTAAGTACTTAGCCGTGTCCCCGGTTACGGACAATTTGAGCAGCTGATCAAGGATGGCAACGGAGGCTCCCAACATCTTATTTCTCTAAGTAAAATTTTGATGGGTAAACAAGGGTAGACGAGACTATGGATTTCATGCCATATTGTCTCAAACATTTGAAGAAAATGTTTTACAAAGTGTTAGGTAAAATTGGCTTTTATGCAAAATAGCCTTGAACTCCACCAGCCAAGATATGCATATAGGTTATTAGAGTTATTCCACTAAGTGTCCATATAGTGTCACTTGCCAGATCCATTTTTAATGGTATCTGACCCACTCTGTTGCAAAATTTTATTTGTTGCAGATTGTTCTGATGACGAGTGAGTTTCGTTAAGGGTTTCGAGTCTGCAACCAACATGTTTCGCCTGTGGCACATGAAGATGATGGAGACTCCATGAAGAATAAATTTTCCGCTGCTTTACTCTTTCAAAGCTAGCTTCATGCTATGCAATTTGTTGCAAATGAATCGATCTAGGGGTTTGCACTCTACACAGGTACCTTGCCAATTTCTAAGTGCAGGTACGCTACAACTATTTTCTGAAGTGACATGCTACGAACATAATCTTGATCCAATAGTGATGTAAGGCATGTGAGCTGAGATCAGATCGTTCAAAGCAAATGTCTATAATTGATATTAAATAAGAGATAATAAAGCAAGATAGTTAAACAAGCTAAAGTTTTCATGAATGATTGCTTTAAAGACATGAAACCGTACAAGGTTCATTAAAGATATTTTAAGTATCCAGTGTAGGAGTTCTATCCTTCAATTCCAAGCATCAAGTAAATTTTCACAACATAGAGTATGGATCCAGTCAAGTAAACATAAAATGAACGTCATGAATCAACTGTTTCGAAGCCTACTCAACCGGTGAGCGTAAGCATTTGGTATTGGCACTAGGATGTTATGGCTAAGAGAACATTAATGGGGGTTTGGAAGGCCAATGGAAGATAGTCTCACAAAGCTATAGCTGATCATTAGACAAGAGGAAGTCTTATAATCGAAGCTATGTAAGGAGTAGTGATTGCCATGCAACGGATGCACATAGAGCTATATGTGTATGAAAGCTCTCCAATGAAACTAGTGGGGGTGCATCCAACTTGGTTGCTCACGAAGACCTATAGCACTTTTGAGGAAGCTCATCATTGGAATATACAACCCAAGTTCTATAGTGTAAATTCCCCACATAGTTATACTAGTAAAACATGAAAACTCTCTCACATGGAGTATAGGTGCTAAACATGAGCACAAATGATGACTATGAATACTGCAGGTGCTGAAACATGAGCACAAGTGTGGATAAAGGATAGTAATGTTGCCCCCTTTTTCTTTATTCCTTTTTTTTCCTTTTTTCCTTTTTTCTATATTTTTTCTTTTTATGGTTCTCTTTTCGATGGCCTCCATGGCTCTTTTCACTTTTAGGGGCACCATTATAATATGACAACACACTTTTTGGTACAAATAACTCATAATGAACAAAACATGATGTATGAAACGGTATGCCTCTGCCAGTTTAGCAGGATGTGCAATGATCTAGCATAACATGGGTAAACCACACATCAGCTGTATAGAATCACGCAAAGCAATATATAAATGAATAATGACAACAAGTCATGTAATGTAAAATGGAAGTTGCATGATTTTCAAAAAAAAAAAAGGAAGTTGCATGACAATATATCTCCGAACGGCTATGTAAATGTTGTGGTAGGTAGATATGGTGGCTGTTTTGAGGAAGATGTATGGGCTTATGTGTAGGAGAACAAGAGAAAGTCCTCCCCACGGGTTTGGATGTACTGGCGAAGTATGCACAACTCTCAATGTGAGCAGAAGGCAATGCACAGCACCGAAGAGGCTAGCAAATTTGGATGGTGGAAGTGCCAAAAACTGTAGCTTAACATTAGTCAAAAAGAACTCACAAGCTTATTGCAAACAACTAGCAGGTTCAACATTAAGAGCATGATTAAAATTCACTCCAAGAAGGACCGTTCACGGCGGCACAAGTACCCCGCTAGATCCCTCGACCTTCAGCACAACTCAGTCATTACGATGAATCTTTAGACATGGAAAGCTATCAAGTCCAACTACACCTTCAACAATTTAAGTAGAGTTTGTAGTACGGTACAAGCTTAAAGACAACAATCTACTAATGATTTTAACTTAATTAACCAGCAAGATTTACCATCTATTACTTATTACCTCAAAACATTTGCAAAGAATCAGGTTATCAAAGTTCAATGATCTACGAGATTATGCAAGTTTTTTCATTATACAACTACCACATGCAACATTTTCTGAACCAACACATCAACCAAGCAACTCTCCAAACAAATATAAGTGAAGAATAGGAGTATTCAAATGAAAAAGCGGAGCGTGTCTCTCTCCCAAACAAGATAGATAGGATCCAATATTGTATGATCAGAAAATAAAAATAACAAACTAAAAATAAAAGCACACAGACGCTCCAAGAACAGCACATATGATGTGAAAGAATTAAAATATAGTTTCACTAGAGATGATCTGATAAGTTGTTGTTGAAAAAGGGGATGCCTTGGGCATCCCCAAGCTTAGACGCTTGAGTCTTCTTGAAATATGCTTGGGTGACCCACAGGGGCATCCCCAAGCTTAGGCTCTTCACTCTTCTTGATCACATTATATCATCCTTCTCTCTTGACTCTTGAAAACTTCCGCCACACCAAACTTCTCATAAACTTCATTAGAGGGGTTAGTACTCAAAAAACATTAATACACTTTGGTTCTGTTGTGACACATTGCCAGAACTCAATAAAACATTAGCTACAGCCCTCCACGTCTAGAAAGCCTTACTTAAAGTCCACAAGAGACAATGCAAAAAACAGAGACAGAATCTGTCCAAACAGAACAGCCAGTAAAGATGAATTTTTTCGAGGCACTTATGTTGCTCAAATCAGAAAACGCAAAACAAACGAAAGATGCGTACATATCTGAGGATCACGCACAATTTTTTTCAGAATTTTTCAATTTTTATGGAATTTATAAAGCTCAAAATGGTGGACAGAAAAAATCTGTCACTGTGCAGAAATCCAAATCTAGCATCATCTAATCATTAGAGACTCTTCTTGGCACAACAATTCAAAAAAATAAAGATACAAAGAAGTTGTTACAGAAGTAAGCAGCTCCTTGACTCAAAAAGCAAAGAAAAATTTCAGAAATAAAACATGGTTGTCTCCCAAGAGCGCTTTTCTTTAATGCCTTTTAGCTAGGCTTGATAGTTTTAATGATGCTCTCATGAAAATAGAAAATGAAGCAAAAAGGAGCATCAAGAAGCAAATTCAAAACACTTTTAATTCTAACCCACTTCCTATGCATAGGAATCTTGTACACAAATAAATCCATAAAGAACAAAGTGACAAGCATAGGAAGATAAAACAAGAGTAACTTCAAAATTTTCAGCATATAGAGAGGTGTTTTAATACCATGAAAATTTCTACAACCATAATCTCCTCTCTCATAATAATTTTCAGTAGCGTCATGAACAAACACAACAATATAACTATCACATAAAGCATACTTTTCATGATCTACAAACACATAATTTTTATCAAGCTCAAAAATAGTGGATTAAAACTCTCAAACCTACTTTTAACCATTTTATAACAAGATGATTGATCAATCTCAAAAGATATGGGACTCCTAGATAAAGTCAAGACCTTTCCAATCCGATTTTCATTAGTAGTACAATTAATATTATCAAGTAACATAGGACCATCATCTAGAGCTTTATCATAAACATTTTCTAAACAAACTTTCTCATTACCATGCATTTCGAAATTAGGCACAAATAAAGGATTATCATAAGATTTATCAAAATAGCATGGATTATCATAGATAACAGTAGCATAATTATTCTCACAAGTTTTACTCATAGGGAATATTTCAAGAGAATCCACAGGAACATAACATTCATCCTCTTTGGTAAGCATGGAGGACAATCAAATAATGTAAGAGATAAAGAGTTACTCTCATTAGAAGGTAGGCATGGGTAGCTAATACATTCTTCCCCTTTTGTTCATCACTCTCCTCCTCTTTTTCATCCAATGAGCTTTCAGCTTCAGTAGTAGTTTCTTCTTCCACAGGTTCCTGCAAGACAATGGTCTCTTCTTTTTGAGGATGTCTTTTCTCAAGAAATTCAGTAATATAAGGATTATCATTATAATACTCAAGGCAATATCCAAGCATAGCAAAAGTATCAGATTTATAAGGAGCTTCATCTCTATTTTTAAGCAAAGCTGAAATTTCATAAGCTCCCATAAAGACAAAAAATTCTTCAATTTGCTCAAGTTTATCAAAGTCATAATATCCTCTAGCATAAGAAGCTAAAGTTTCATTCTCATTATAATCACATTGAAAAGGGAGGTGTTTATGCTCCCTACAACAACGAGATTCATTAAAGCACCAAGATTCTTCATACGTAGAACACAAATCTATAGCAAAATTATGCAGTTTAATTACTTCCCCTTTTCAGACCAAAGGTGTTCATTTAATTTATATTCCTTATCCTTAGTGAGCCATCCTGACAAATAGGATCTAGTTTTCCAGAAAATAGGCATGGCAACAGTTTTTTAGATTTTCGATTTTTAAATTTTTATGGATTTTCAGATATATAAGAAAAATAAAACAAGACAAAAATAAACCAGACAAAAGTATACTAAACAAAAAAAACAATTAAACAAAAATAAACTAAGCACAATAAAACTAGACAAAAGTTAACTAGACAAGACAAAATAAAAACAGAGAGACAGGTAAAGTGTACTCCCTAGGTGAACTTATGAGTAGAGCTATGCTCCCCGGCAACGGCGCCAGAAAATAGTCTTGATAACCCACAAGAATAGGGGATCGCAATAGTCTTCGAGGGAAGTAAAACCCAAATTTATTGATTCGACACAAGGGGAGACAAAGAATACTTATAAGCCTTAACAGCGGAGTTGTCAATTCAGCTGCACCTGGAAAAGCACTAGTAACAGGGGTGATGTGAAAGCAGCAGTAATATGAGAGCAATAGTAACAGTAACACAGCAGCAGTATTAGTAACACAGAGGCAATGGCACCAGAAAATAGTTGATACTACTTCTAATGGCATATAGGACCGAATGAGTATTTGATGATGACAGATGGACCGGGGTTCCCAGCTATCTACACTAGTGGTAACTCTCCAATAACAAGTGTTGGGTGAACAAATTACTTGGGCAATTGATAGAATTGAAATAGCATTAAGACAGAACATCTAGTCTATTAATCATACGTAGGCATGTTTTCCATATATAGTCATACGTGCTCGCAATGAGAAACTTGCACAACATCTTTTGTCCTACCAGCCCGTTTGCAGCGGGGCCTCAAGGGAATCTACTGGTAATTAAGGTACTCCTTTTAATAGAGCACCGGAGCAAAGCATTAGCACTTAGTGAAAACATGTGATCCTCATATCTAAACCATCCCCTCCAGTTATCCCAGTTGCTGTCACTCTGGGGCCTCGGGTTCCGGACAGAGACATGTGCAAACAACTTGTAGATACAATCTAAGCAATAATTATAGAGCTTAAATCTAAGATCATGCCACTCGTGCACTAGTGACAAGCATTAAACACAACAAGATTGCAGCAACAATAACTTCACAAACTTATAGATAGACTGATCATAATGTAACAATTCATCGGATCCCAACAAACATAACACCGATTACATCAGATGGATCTCAATCATGTAAGGCAGCTCATGAGATCATTGTATTGAAGTACATGGGAGAGAGAGTACCAACTAGCTACAGCTAGAACCCGTAGTCCATGGGGGAACTACTCACAAACCATCATGGAGTCGAAGTGGAGGCGGTGGAGTCGATGGAGATGGCTCCGGGGGTCAATCCCCGTCCCGGCAGGGTGCCGGAACAGGAACTTCTGACCCCCGAAACTTATCTTCGATGGCGGCGGCGCTGCGGAATCCTTTCTGGAATATGACTGATTGATTTAGGGTTTTCGAGGCAGGAGGATTATATAGGCGAAAGGGCGGCGCGAGGGGGTGGCCGAGTCGGCCTCACCACGTGGTGGTGCCACCCCCCTCCAGGCCGCGCGGGGACATGGTGAGGAGGCCGTGGGCCTCCCCCGGGCTTGCCCTTCTGACTCCGTGTACGTGTCGGGAAAATAGGAGGTTAGGATTTTGTTTCGTCCAATTCCGAGAATATTTCCTTATGTAATTATCTGGAATAGAAAAACAGCAGAAAACAGGAACTGGCACTGTGGCATCTTGTTAATAGGTTAGTCCCAGAAAATACATAAAAATGATGTATAATGCATATAAAACATGCGACATTGATATATAAAACAAGCATGAAACATCCGAAATTATAGATACGTTTGAGACGTATTAGTAAGCTCCATCGGGGGCAGGCGATAGTGATGCCTCACTACCTTGTCGGAGGCATCGCCTTAGACTTATTGGCCCTCACGGTGTGACGGCTTCGCGGTGGATGGAAAGGATGGCACCGTGGTTGGGGGAGGCAGATGCCGGGGCGGCGGCCTCGGACGCGGGTGGAAGTCGAGGCGGCGACCATGGTCTCCCATGTTGTGATGGTCCTACGACGCAGGACCGTGGCCTTGCATGGTTTTTGGGTGGCGACCTGGTGTTCTGTGGACAGTGAGCTCGCCGACTCGTCTTGATCGCCTTCGGGCAATCAGAAGGTCGATCTGGTTGGTACGCCTAGGCGCCGGTCCCGGAGAAAATGGGCTTGGGTGGTGTTCTGGTGTTGTGCGGACAACATGCTCACCTACCCTGACTGGTTCGACTTCGGGCAATGCCGAGCTTCGTCCTAGTTGCTACGCCAGGGCGGCGGCCCCGGAGCAGGTGGTGTGTGTTTGGCCGATTTGCGTCGTGTGGGTGACGGGTCGCCTCGCATGTGTGGTTTTTTGGCCATGTTTTCCTCATAAACAGCACACTGTATATTTACGGTTTTTTGTCCCGGTTTTCCTTATAATCTGGGTCATCTCTTCTATCTATTCGGTCAGTAGATACGACCACTTTGACCCCCCAAAAAAAAAGTCCACACGTGCAAACAAACGTCCTGTCACCCATGCCATGTACTAATGTGCATGCACATGCATTCCCGTGGCTCCTCCCTCCTCTCATGTTCGATCCTTTGTGAAAACCTTGGTTAATGTAGCCGTGACGAATGGTTGGGTAGTAGAATGGTGGTATCACCGCGCGTGCGCGCGGGGTGGGGGGGGGGGTGAGGGGGGTCAACGAAAACGATTGGACCAAATTCGTAGGGAATGCCAAAATGGTAAAATATAGAACTTCAAGGGGGTTTTAGTCTACAAAATGGAGTTATAACTGGAAAAAAATCTTGTCAGGGAAGCCCGTCCCTCTGCCTCCGCCCTGACCGTCGTGCCCTGCAAGAAAGAAACTGGCTTTGATCATGTCAAGGACGAGGAGATCTTGGTAAGGTCCTTCTCTTGATACAAAGAGCAGATCGGTGTCCGTCGAAGTGTGCTCTCATAAAAAGGGGTTGTTGGTGATGTGTGCCATGCCTCTCTGCCGGGTGAAGGTGAAACCAGTGGAAACGAGAAACAACGACAATATGAGCATCTTCACCTAAGTCATTATACTTACTATTGATTCCAAGAAATTGTGGAAGATCGAGGTATGGCGACTAGAGGGTGTATAGAAATTTATAAAATTTGCAGCGTAATTGACACTTCTAATGTGGTATTTCATCAAGGAGATACATAGTACATGCGGAAGCATCCATTTTGAAGAAACACATAGCATTGGGAGCGTGAATTGATGGCTCAGCACGTTGAACAGCATAGGGTGAAAAGTTGATATGTTTTTCAAACGCACTAGGGAGAGTATGAAATACAAAGAAATCGTTCAAGAAACACGAGTCTAGTTAAAAACATGGTTGAATATGTATATGATCACTTGAAGTTCAACATGTATACTCTCCAGACAGTTAGTTGATGCTAGCAGAGATGATCATAGGATCACCAGGACATAGATTGTTCACGCAATTGTTTAGCACTCTTTGGTAAGCACGGAGATATTCATACACTACAGGAAGAGGACCTACGCCGACAGCCATATACCCTACGCCGACGGCTTTTTGTCGGGGCCGTCGGCGTAGGCCCCGACGAGGCCAGCCCGTCGACATGGCCGTCGGCGTAGGATATGCCGTCGGCATAGATTTAACACAGGACTACGCCGTCGGCATAGCTATGATTTTTTTTCTATTTTTCATTAAATATGAAATAATTCATATCTTTTAAATCCAAAAATTAAAATTTAACAAATAAAATGTCTAAATCGATTAGAAAAATGAGAAGAATCCAAATATGACATTCATATCATCTTTTTCACCATGCATATGACTTTTTGCAACATATTTTTGGTACTTGCTTAATAAAAAAAGTCATTTTTGGCACTTAAAAATGGAAAATGATATTTATAAAATATTTGGAAATTGTTTTTGGCAACAATGTTTGCCATACCAAGACATACCTATGTGTCAAATATGGACACATTATCACAAACTATGGCACGGGGATGGCCATAACTTGGTCATTTGGCGCGAAACATATACATGTCTATAGATGATAGACCTTTTTATGAAGATTTTTTTTAAATCACAAACTATGGCACGGGGATGGCTATAACTTGGTTATTTGCCGCGAAACCTATAAATGTCTATAGATGATAGACCTTTTTGCGAAGGTTTTTTTTTAATGTTTGTCAAAACTTAAGTTTATCATTTTTTTTCTAGCAACTAGTACACATAAAAGAACTCCATGACTAAGGATTTCATTTTTTGAGTATTTTCTCAATTTCTTTTATTTTTTGAAAAATGATCAAAATGGCCGCCATGCCTATTCATTGAAAGGGGTCACATTTTTCAAAACTATCGACGTTTCTGTTATAAAGTCACTACTTGTGTACCTAAAAATGATTTTTGTAAAAAAATTATACCAAACTATCTCACACTTGCAATTGAAATTTAGATTACTTTTGGAAAATCGGCATAAAGTCATTTAAATAGGCGAAATTAGGTAGAAATCGAGATAATTCCTAATACTTGGGTATTATTCATCAAATATGTACTAATCTTTGTGGCAATAAGATGGGTGCCTTTTTGCAACATATTTTTGGTACTTGCTTCATAAAAAAAGTTATTTTTGGCACTTAAATTAAAATGGAAAATGATATTTATAAAAATAATTTGAAATTATTTTTGGAAAAAATGTTTGCCATACCAAGACACACCTATGTGTCAAATATGGACACTTTATCATAAACTATGGCACGGGGATGACCATAACTTGGTAATTTGACGCGAAACCTATACATGTCTATAGATGATAGACCTTTTTGTGAAGGTTTTTTTAAATGTTTGTCAAAACTCAAGTTTATCATTCTTGATACCAACTAGTACACATAAAAGGACTCCATGCCAAAGGATTTCATTTTTTGAGTATTTTCTCACTTTCTTTTATTTATTTTTTAAAAATGGTCAAAATGGCCGCCGTGCCTATTCAATGAAAGGGGTCAAATTTTTCAAACTATCGACGTTTGTGTGATAAAGTCACTACTTGTGTACCTAAAAATTATTTTTGTAAAAAAATTATACCAAACTATCACACACTTGTAGTTGAAATTTAGATTACTTTCGGAAAATCGGCATAAAGTCATTTAAAGAGGTGAAATTAGGTAGAAATCGAGATAATTCCTAATAGTTGGTTATTATTCATCAAATATGTACTAATCTTTGTGGCAATAAGATGGGTGCCTTTTTGCAACATATTTTTGGTACTTGCTTCATAAAAAAAGTTATTTTTGGCACTTAATAAATGGAAAATGATATTTAAAAAAATTTATCGATATTTTGTGATGCACAAGATGATATGGATGTCATATTTGAATTTCTCTCATTTTTCTAATCTATTTAGACATTTTATTTGTCAAATTTTGATTTTTGGATTTAAAGATATGTATTATTTCATATTAAATGTAAAAAGGACAAAATAAAGTAAAATAAATTTTATTGTTATTTATTCAAAAAATTATTACATAATCATTGTTATTTATTCAAATAAATTTTCAAAATTTAAACAACAAAAAGTGTATCATCATGACTCAAGGGTTAATATGGTTGATACGATATTAATATCACTAAGTTCTAACATCTCATTTGGAAGCTAATTTGGAAGGAACTCAAAAGTTAACCGTGCTTGTGCTGTAGCAATTTGAGGATGGGTGACCAAATGGAAAGTTTGACCTGGGTAATTACTTTGACCTGAGATTAAGTGTGTGGCTAAGTGGAAAATTTCGAAATTTCAAAAAAAAGTGGTAAATTTCGGAGTAGAATTTAAAAAATATATAAAAAAATCATTTTTAAATTTTTTTTTTGGAAAAATATGCTGACATCACTATGCCGACGGCTTTTAGTATGCCGGCGGCTTTCTGGGCTATGCCTACATGCATGTATGCGGCATAGCCTATGCCGACGGCATTCTGGACTATGCCGACGGCAAAAAAGCCGTCGGCGTAGCTCCTCATTCCTGTAGTAATTATATCATGAAGTAGATGTACATTTAGCAAACATGCTGCTCCAAAGTATAGGTAAATACAATTGCCATGAAAATAGTAAAACTGCTATGTGAACTGGGCATTTAGCAAGCATGCTTATACAGACAGATTTTTTTTATCCCTTGCAATGGCCCCCCAACCTCCTGTTCTGGCAGCTTCAGAAAACGCACCACCCGTTTGATCTTTACAAAATCATTTGCTGGACACTCCCATCGTTGGTTTGTTTTTGTGATTGCTTTGGCCTTCGGCTTATAAAAATGGGACCATTCGCCCGTGCTTCGAAGAATCAGAGAGCTGAACTCAGTGATGGATAGCCGTGCCTCCTTGTGGTTCGATTTGTTGCGTTCAGTCCACCAGGCCCGGAGAAGAGCCACTGCCTTCATCTTGTTCTCGTATGGCAGCTTCAGGATTTGGTCAACGACATCAAGCGGCCCATGGCACTCCATCAGTTTCAAACTGATTTCTTCTAACTGCAGAGCACACCATAATGGTTTGACACACTTGCATCTGAAAAACAAGTGACCCCCATCTTCAAAAAGGTTTCGACAGACCACACATTATGTGTCGAGTTCCACTCCACGCCTCGCGATGTTCATATGCAGTAGGTGGCTGTTGTGACAGAACCGCCACAGTAAATGATGTACCTTTGCCGGGCAGTGTAGACTCCATAGCCCCTTCCACGTTTCAGTTTTCCAAGCACTCCCACTCGACGGCATGCGAACAGGGCTAGATGATTCAGCGATGGAGTTGGTCAGTTGAACCCGATAGAAAGCGGCCTCCTTCTCCCCTCCCGCGTCGCTCCCGTGGGCGACGGGGAGGGACCCCTAGCTGCCCCGCTCCAGGCACCTCCTCCCTCTCCCCCTCCTCCTCGCCGTCGCCGGACGGCGCCCGGGCGCTGGCGGTGGCGAGGCCTTCTCTCCCCCTCGCGTGGTGACGGCGGCGCGGGCCGCGGTGGCTGTGGAGGGCGACGTGCTTGACGAGGGGCGCGGCGGCGCGGTCGATTCCTCGACGGCGTGGTGGCTTCGCGAGGTCCAAGCGTGTCCATGGTGGCGGCCGCGGCAACTCTCGGATGGCGGCGGTTGCTGGCTATGGGCGGCGCGGGCTCGGCTGGGCGGCAGCAGGGACGGCGGAGGTCAGCGGGCAGGCTAAGGCGACGGCGGCCACTGGCGGCGCGGGCCGGATCTGGGCCCGATCTGGCCGGGCGGGCCGGATATGGGTCCGATCTGGGCTTGGCGGGCTTCGGCCGTTTTGCGTGTTGGTGGCAACTTCTGGCGGCGCTGGTAGTCTGGGAGGTGGCTGTGGCCCTCTCCTCCGATTGGCGTCCTGCTGAAGGCCAGACGGGGCCAGGCGGGCCTACGTTCGGCGGCTGCCACCACGAGCTGGTTTGGCTTGTGATGGCGTGGTGATGCCATGTCCGTCTTGCTCGTCGCCCCCGGTTCGGTCCCCAACATCTCACGCTCTACTCGCTGGGCTAGCGGTAGCTGTGGCAGTCGGTTGCTGGTAAGAGTCTGGATGCCGGGGCGGCGGCTCTGGACGGTGGTCTGCGCGGCCGGCTCTCCGGCGAGCGGCGTTGCGGTAGTGATGGCCTATCTCCTTGACCGTGAGGGCGGCGATGAGTGGGCGGCGGGAATCCTGGTGTTGGTGGTGTTTCGGCAGTGGCAGCTCCCAGATCGTGCTCTGGAGGTCTGATTTGGTGTCGGCATGCAGATCACGGTACAATGGTGTGGTGGAGGTGATTTCGGGCGAAAGACCAGCGCTTTGGCGCCAGCGGCGGTGAAGCCTGTGGGTGTCGTGACCCTCTTGAGGGCGTCACTGTGGTTACCTTCCTAGCGCCAGAGCTCCGGGGTGAAAACCATTGACCGTATCAGTCTCGGCGACGGCGGCGCTCTGCGTCGTGACCCTCTTGGGGGCGTCGTCATGGAGCTCGGGTACTTGGTGTTGTGGCAAGTCGTTACCGGTGGGCAAGCTCGGATCCTGACTCGAAGCTTCTTCGGCCCTGGCGTGGGGCGGTTCCGGCGACCCTCATTCTTCTACACGTGCCTTTGTTGTCACCGTGCTCGTCCCTCGTTGTCGGCTGGCAGGATCGGCGCTCGACGGCCCGAGCGAGAGAACATGCGGTTCTCTCCAGCGATAACTTGGTG
Organism: Poa pratensis; assembly: GCA_947311845.1. NCBI lineage: Eukaryota > Viridiplantae > Streptophyta > Magnoliopsida > Poales > Poaceae > Poa > Poa pratensis. The sequence continues at coordinate 11,639,912 of CAMZMU010000064.1, forward strand.
TGCATGGTGCAGCGAGGTGCGATGCTTTCCTGAGGAGGCACGTTGGTGACCCCCTTGTCGGTGGTTTAGGGTTTCTTGGCGGGGTGTGTCTACTCCTGTTTCATTTTTTAGCTTTGATCTGTCTTGTAAGAGGGTTTCCTCATCACTTTGTATCAGTTTGTCCGTGTGGCTTTGTTTATAAAGTGGGACGAAAGCCTGTTTCATGGTAGTTGAACCCGATAGGCAGATTTAATAGAGAACATACCTTTTGTGTCATAGTGCCAAGCGATCCAGTCTTCTCCATCTTCACAAATTGGAATGGATAATATATCCTCCACATCCTCAGGACAAAAGGTGGCTCTGACTAGTTCTTCGTTCCAACATATATTTTCTTGATCAACCAGTTCGGCTACTCGCTCGAGCTCACAATTGCCTCTATGAGTTATTGGCCGCCTCGTCGTACCTCTCGGGCACCATGGGTCCTCCCATATTCTGATTTGGGTTCCATCTCCAACTCTCCATATCATGCCCTTCTTAAAGATATCAACACCTTGCAAGATGCTACGCCATGTGTAACTCATACCCTGGACTGGTGTCGCTTGCAGCACATCACCGTTGGGGAAGTATAATGCTCGCAGAACCTTGGCACACAGGGATTCTAGAGCTTGAATGAGGCGCCAAACTTGCTTCGCTAACATAGCAAGATTGAACATATGCAGATCACGGAAGCCAAGGCCTCCCTCCATATGTTTCATCATCTTCTTCCATGAAACCCAGTGCATGCCCTTCTCTATTTCATTTTGTGTCCACCAATACTTACATATCATTTTGCTAATACTCTCACATAGTCACTTGGTCAAGTCAAAGCACGCCATCACATATGTTGGAATTGCTTGCGCCACCGCCTTGTATTTCTTTACCAGCCTTGGATAAACACTTCTCTTTCCACCCTTGCAGCTTTTTCCAAATTCTTTTTTTTAAATACTCGAAGCATTTCGTTTTATTGCAGCCCACATAAGTTGGCAGCCCAAGATATTTGCCCCCAAAAGCTTGAGCAGAAAGGCTCGGCCCTGCCAAAATGGCCTCCTTAACATTCCCTTTGTACTCTTGCTAAAAAAGAATGTATGATTTTTCTCGGTTAATAACCTGTCCAGAGCTAGCTTCGTAAACTTGCAGGATCTCATTCACTTTGGCAGCACAATTTCAGTAGCTTCCAGAAGCAACAAGGAGTCATCAGCAAATAGGAGATGTGACACTGTGAGGGCTGTAGCAGCCAATCTAATCCCTTTTAGTTCCCCTGAGTTTTCGGCATGGTGGAGCATGGCTGCAAAACCTTCCGCGCACAACAGAAATAGATAGGGTGAGATGGGATCACCCTGTCTAAGTCCACGCCCCGGAAGAACCTCATCAGATAGCTGGCCATAAACCTTGAATTTGTACTTGACCGTAATCACACACTTCATCATCAACTGAATAAAACCCTCATTGAAACCCATCTTCCGCATAATTCCTTGCAAAAAAGGCCATTCCACACGGTCATAAGCCTTACTCATATCAAGTTTTAGGGCAATGTAACCAGCTCTTCCTTCTAATGAAATGTGACTTCTCATACACCAAGATGGTGTTATCTGAAATCAATCTCCCAGGCACAAAAGCACTTTGGTTTGGTGAGATGATCTCACCCAAAATGCTCTTCAAACGGTTGGCCAGAACTTTAGACACAAGTTTGTAGACAACATTGCACGGGCTAATAGGGCGTAGGTCTTTCAGATGATTAGGGTTTTGTACCTTCGGGATGAGTACAACAATAGTTTCATTCCACCCCTCTAGTATACTGCCGCCTTGCAATACTTCTAGCACCTCATGAATAACTCTATCACCAACTGTATCCCAGTACTTCTTATAGAACACCGCAGGCATACCATCACTCCCAGGAGCCTTGAGATCCCCAGTACTGTCCAAAGCTTGTTTAATTTCTTCTCTAGCGAACTCAGCGGAGAGATGCACATTCATTTGTTGAGAGACCGTAGTCGGTAAGGTATGTGCAACAGAAAGGTGTACATTGGAAAAAATGTCGCCACACTGTTCACGGCACAAAAATTCCACCGTTGTTCTATCTAACACGACAGAAAGCCCAATTGTAGCGAACCAGATTGTGTGGACCTTACCTATACGCCGATCCACAAAAGGTGTAGCGTGTGCGTTTCCTGGACACAAATATTTCTTGTGGCTTTTAATTGTTGTCTAACCACAACAAGCCCGAAACACTTCGTCCCACTTCCGTCGAGCGAAACACTTCGTCCCACTTCCTGTCGTAGTGCAAAATTTCACCAGCCCAAAAAGATCCAACAATCAGCGAGGGATCCCCCCACCCCCACAAAGAACATGTGTATTAATTGCTGGTTATTTTGCATGCAAAACAACCCCCCTCCCCCCCCCCCCCCCCCCCCCGATTAGCGCTGCTCTTCCTCGCCATGCACTTGCTAAAATCACGTGACTCGGGCATCCGAAAGAAGTTCCTATTTTACTTCTATGTTACGTAGATTTTCCTCTAGCTTCCAAGAAAAGTATATCACATGCTTGAGGTTTGAAGTGCATTTTGATCACGTAGATAGATCGAGCATCCTAAACTATTATGTCACTCACATCAACAAACTGCCATGTCACTCACATCAAATTAATAGAAGCACATGCACCCACAAACTTGATTAGATCTACGCCTATATTGTCCTGCAAATATTTGGCAACCTACAAATACAAAATGGATTTGTTTTCTATTATTGTGTTGAGAGACACTCATAGAATTAGATCAATTGTCATTTACATCAATTGATCAATCGCCATGTGTTGAGAGACACTCATAGGATTTGTTTTCTATTTCCTGCAAATTCTATTATTGCATTCCACTTTCCATATCAATCAATCATTACAATTTACATTACTTTTTTCACCCTACCGTGAATCGCACCTTAATTTAATTATCATCTAGAATGAAATATAAAATCTCGACAAATAAACTATCACCCGTAGCAAAGACATGCAATTAACTAGCACTACTTCTAAACAAAGGAAGGATCTCGCACCCACACAATAAGTCAAGTAAAGCAATAGCTACCTAGACATTTTCTAGCTCTGTTTCTAAATGCAAGACTCTATGTGCTGCCTCCAGATTTACACTTCTTGCATCATAGTAGATTAGAAGGATGGCGCGCGTAACTCACTTGAAACCATGACTAAAATATTGAGTCGAGTAAAGATGCAAAAATGATTACCCACATCAAGTAGGTAAACTGTCTAAGGCTACAACTATCTTTCGAATAAAGTATTATGAATTTGGCCCTGCGTGCTGATGCATGTAAAATGCATACATGAACTTTTCATTATTTTTACTTATATTCCAGTCATATTTGCATCATATAAGGGTTATATCACTATTTTATAATGATTTTGGGAATATTTGACATGTTTCCTATTTTTTATGGAATTAACCCTGCGCAGGCAGAAAACCCTATTTCTATATTTTAATGTTTCAGCGACCCAAACGACGTCCAAATGACCTGGAAATTTACGAGCATCATTTTTTGGAAGGAACAAAGCGTGGAGCGAAGGAAGCAAACAAGAGGAGGCCCGAGGGGCCAAAATAGGTGGGCCCACGCGGCCCCTGTACCTGGCCGCGTGGGGCCCCTCCTTTTGGGCCTCGGAGCTCCGCTGCCGTCGATCTTTCCTCCACCGACTCCGTTTTGACCTAAAAACGCCTATAAAAATAGTCCCCCGGCGTTCTCTGGAAGGAGCGCCGCAGAAACACAGAAACACCAAAAAAGAGACCTGAAGTTGCAGGTTGGAGGGGGGAAACTCCGGCGGGGCGCTGCCGGCGTGGTCTCCATCTTCTCCAATGACTTCTCCACCGTCTCCATGATGAAGAGGGAGTAGTCCACCTCTGGACTATGGGTTTGTGGAAGTAACTTATGTATCTCTCTCTCTCTCGAGCTTCACTAATTAGTACCGTATGAGCTGCTGAACATGATTACGGTCATCTATGTAATACCTTTGTGGTGGATCTTTTTATGAGTTAATATATGTTTGATATTGCAATGGTTTTGTTTCAGTTATGAAAGTAGATGCATATTATGTACCCCGTTCTTATTTACTTGTTATGATCAAGAATATTTATGAGAGCGTGTGAGGGGGAACATGTGCATTAGTTGGAGTAACGGGGGGTGGCTAGTGCAGTGAACGTGAGAGAAAGTTCTGCGATCCACTTGGGTATTTTAACTTCATGTCATGATACTTATTGCTATACTCTGATTTATCTTAATTACTGAGGTGTTATGATTTAGTTCGCATCTTGGTGGAGTATAAGAGAGACCAATAACCAAAAGGTCTCTATGTTAGGACGTGATGCCCATATAATTATAACTTGTCTTTAAACTATTGTGTTGCAATCTCATATGTCAACTCTAGTGTTCCATTGTCTACCACTTTATTAAAGAGAGAGTGCATTTGTGAAACCATGAACCCCGGTCCATTTTTAATCATAAGAAACATCTTTCCAACAACTTTTACCACTTTTCCATTTTCTGCCATTATTAAATCCGAAAATACAAAAACACTTTTACATCTTGCATTCATCATATTAAACCCAAAAATATCATTTATCATTGCTACCACCATCCTTGCATATTTATTTACCACCATTGCATATTTATTTCTTGTTTGCATTGCATATTATCTTGATATCATTCTCGCACCTTGTGCTTGATAACCACTAGGTGAGGTTGAGGAACAAAACATTTACTTTGTTTTGTAGGTAACCAAAAGAAGGATAGGAAAGATAAATCTTCACTTCTGATTCCCCGAGAGTTCGATATTAAACTCTCGAGTCACCCTCGTGGGGAAAACACGTCTTCCACTTAGTACACACTCTGCACTTGGAGTTTCAACCTAACCCATTTACTTTTCACGCAGATAACTACGTGAAGGGCCATTAAGAGTGCTTTCTGGCGCCGTTGCAGAGGAAGATACGAAGCTTCCTGCAGAATATTTGTCCCGTCAACTCCACGCCATCACGTGCGACCAAGTAGATCTTATGCCCCTCTATCTACTGCCGCCATCACAATGAATAAGCGCTAAGACTATATTTTGGTTTTGATATTGAGAAAGCATATGAAAAGCTACTGAACATAACATTTCTAATTGATTGAATAGTGTACAGAACAAGATCAAATATGATAATCAACATAAAAAACTAGGCAATTAAGAACTCGGTCCCAAAAATGGTCCATTAATATTCTTTATACATATCGTATCAAGGGATTGCACCATTTGTCGCTTCTTTTTTGCGGCGGGGGCTTCCATTCACCAGCGCAGACTACATGCACGCGCTCTCTGAACCGTGCCACAAGTGGTATGTGATGCACGAAGCAGGCCCAAGCTATTCCATGATAAAGACACTACACCGGAACACCACTAGCAAATGGATGAAGTGAATTCATGATAGTCAGCATGTCCCAGATCTAGAAAAAGATTAAGGAGAGACATGGGCACGAAAAAGAGAGGAAGATTTCGATTTTAGGGGGACTTTCAGGGAGGGAGAACTGAGGTGAAATTTGTCTCGGGTAGCTAAATAAATATAATCATACTAAATTTTAAACTTATTTATATTTTTATCATACTGTTGTTTCAATAAATAAGATATTAATTAGTTAGCAGTGTTACCAGTATATTAACATTTCTCAATATTTACTATCTTGTTTTACACTATATAGTTGCAATGTTTATCATTGAAAATATTTCTGAATTGCACAACTTTTCTCCTGAGATATTGTTCTTAACAAGTTGCATATATAACCACCTTAAATATGAAAAGCAAAGGAAAGAATGCACATGTGTTTGTTTTTTTACAAAAATAAAATTATATAATGTATATTATTGGAAGATGTTCTAAAGCATAGGGCCTAAAAATATATTAATAGAGGTATGTTGTGTATGTTTAGGTAAGAGCAAATATATGGAAACTTCTGGAGTATAAATTGTACAGTTGGCATGATCATTTTTCTATGTCCAAATGTATCTTAAAGGTTACTGTGGACTAAGTAGTACGTTGAATTTTTTTATTGATCTACATTTGTTATGCAAATAGCATAGCTAAACTTCTGGAGTATAAATTGTACAGTTGGCATGATCATTTTTCTATGTCTAAATGTATCTTAAAGGTTACTGTGGACTAAGTAGTACGTTGATTTTTTTTATTGATCTACATTTGTTATGCAAAAAGCATCGCTTATAGTAATAACCGACACATAAAATTTTATGGGTTCTACTACTTTTGTAGACAAAAAATATATTTTTTCATATGCTCACCGCAATGTGCCTCTGTATCACATGGTGTATACAAGTGGTCAACTTAGTCTCTCAAATATAAAGTTATGCGTGAAATAAAATGTACTCATCAAAGAAAATTACAACATGTGTAAGGTACTCATAAGGGAGATCAACATCCAAATTAAATTGCCACCGCCGATGTAATTGGTTTGTTCTTACGTGGTATATTTGTTGTCGTGTGAAATTGTTCGTGTAAATTGATGTCGACTTTTTATTGTATGTAAATAGTCAATAGTTTCTTATATGTAACTGATAAAATTATAGAAGTTATAATTATAGTTTAGTATTTAAGTCGGCTTCTGGTGATCGCTCTATTTGCCACCCTATGGACCGCTCTTCACCTGCAGTGTCCCTTCTAACTTTTGGTTGCCGCTAGGTCGGAGGAGGCGTAAGACGTCGACATGCAATACCCTGCTATCCTCGGCGTCACCTTGGGCCGCCGACACCATCCCCATAACTAGCAGATTATAGCGGGGGCCAATGTTAAGCCCCTCGGTGTGAGCACCTCCATTACAACTTGTGCCTAGAGAGGAGGATAGGGATGAGAGGGCCCGCGTCATGGAGCAGAGAGGAGAGACGAACTGGTGCAAAAGGGAGGGGGTCGATTTTTTGGGGGTGGGGGCACTAGTAGGGAAAGGCCTTTTAGTGGCGCACCAAAAAGATTTTCTGTGGCGCATGGTGGGTGCGCCACTAAATCCTCGCCACAAAAATATTATTTCTGTGGCGCACGGCCCATGCGCCACAGAAAAGTGCAAGATTCTGTGGCGCACCCCCTAGTGCATGCGCCACAGAAATATTTCTGTGGTGGAAATCTGGCCGCCGGAATTTCGTCGGAATTTCAAAATTTTGCCGGAATTTGCCCGGAGCTCATCGGAGACCGTGGTGCCCGTGGCCATGGCCGTAGGTGTCTTGGTCGGTGGTGGGTGGAGGATGGGGGTCACCGGAGGTGGTGGAGGAGGGTCACCGGAGGTGGTGGAGGAGAGTCGCCGGAGTTGGTGGAGGAGGGGGAGGTCGCCGGAGTTGGTGGAGGAGGAGGAGGAGAAGGTCACCGGAGTTGGTGGATGAGGAGAGAAGGTCGCCGGAGTTGGTGGAGGAGGAGGTCGCCGGAGTTGGTGGAGGAGGAGGAGGAGGAGGAGAAGGTCACCGGAGTTGGTGGAGGAGGAGGAGGAGAAGGTCGCCGGAGTTGAGTTGAAGTAGAGGTAGAGGAGAGAAGTGGAGAGGAGAAGTGGAGGCGAAGGGAGAGGAGAAATGGAGGAGAAGTGAAAGGAGAGAAGGAGAGAAGGAGAAAGAAGAGGAAGAAGAGAAGGGCGCCGGCGGCGGGATTCAAATTTCGAATCCCGCCAACAATTCTGTGGCGCACCAACCACCGTGCGCCACAGATTTTTTTTCAATTTTTTTAATTTTTTGATTTTGTAGAAAAAATCTTCTTTTTGAAATTACTTTTTACTCTTTTCGAATTTCCCGAATCTGAGAAAAGTTCAGCGGGCAAACCTGGGTGAAATCGAGCTCCTTTTTTCTCACGATTTTTTTGGTATATTAAACGTATTTTTTCGACGTCGTATGCAAAAGTTATGGCTGTGTCAATATTTTTTTTTGTTTTTTGCAGAAAAGGTCAAAATTCATATTTCAAAATTTCTATACCAACTAGACACTCAAACCTAACTACATGTCAAAGGATTTTATTTTTTGAAATTTTTATCATTTTCTTTTCTTGTTTACAAGACTGAAAAGGCGATCCACAAGGGGGGTAGGCATGCGTAAGAGGGGAAAAAATCTGTGGCGCACCCACCTCCATGCGCCACAGAAATGTCACATGCGCCACAGAAATGTCACTTTCTGTGGCTTACCAGGCCATGTGCGCCACAGAAAGTCACATTTCCACAGAAATGTGACTAGTGACATTTCTGTGGCGCATGTGGCCTGGTGTGCCACAGATTTTTTTGGTGGCGCATGGTTTCTTGGTGCGCCACAAAAAGTGATCCACAGAAAGGCAGTTCCCTACTAGTGGTGTGGGGGGGGGGGGGGGGGGGGTCTGGGAGGGAGAAATGGGGTTTTGGGGACAGATCGAAAATTCTGTTACGGAAATAACTCGCAAATCTTCGCAAGGTTAATTGATGTCAGAGAAATAAAAAATCAGAAAACAGAAAATGTAGGATTGCTTCGTGATAGTTTGTTCATTCTGATCTTTGGCTCCTGACATTTGTGGCGGTGATGAGCACCGATGAAGTACTAGCTCACATGCTCACAGAATAATTATCATATGGGGGCAATACAGAAAAGTAAGCGTGATTCAACAAATGTCCCACTCCACTGCCTAGCCCTATGGAATCGCAAGAACACAAGATGACTAATTGTGAAATAACCCTGTACTAATAACCACCAGCAGTAGTGATTGCAGCTTAATTACATGGACACCGGATTACCTATGATTTTACAGTAAGCTACATATCTCTGCAGTAATAATACAAATCATGTACGGAGTACTATATTCCCAAACATGAGAATGGAACATAAAGTTCGCATACTGGAAGCGCTACCAAACAAGAGAATACATAATTACTGAATTAAATGATGAACTTCACAGCAGCCGGCAGTAGGGAGGAACAATGCATGCTGGAAAAAGAAACAGTAACAATTTTTCGTCGCAGAAAAAAAAACCAAGTCATTATTTTAACGTAGCAAACGAACCTTAAAAAACATCGCAAGCCTGAAATATCCAAGCCCGAAGATAGCTTTGCAAAGTTCAAAACACCACAACTCCTTCCCATAGCTCCTCTATTTCATTTACACACGGTTTACAAATACAATCACCGTCCGTCATTTTTCATCACCTGTATAGTCAGACAATCCAAGGTGTCGAGCAATATTTGACAATGTAATGTATATGATAAATAATAGCAGTACACGGTTAAACCATTGATGTCATTGAGCTTGCTTCCCATCTGAATCAGGTCAAGACACTCCTGAGTCCTGACAGCACTGAACCGGACTGGGTTATGACATGCAGCAGTAGCCGAACACGGCCCTCCAATAGCGGACCCAAGAAAGAAGGTAGTCGAATACGGCTCGGGCCTGTACGGGCGCGACGGCCGTGGCGGAGCTTACAAGTGTCACTCTGGCAGGGCGTCAGCAGCCTCAATCTCACCTCTGAAGAATACTTAGGTGTACCGGCTGATTCAGAAGTTCAGTTATCCGATGGTCTCCACTGGCGATGGCCAGCCCATCCACCGGTCGGCTCTTGTTGAAAGATGTTGTACAGTTAACTTCTGCTCTCGCCGTCGCGCCGCAGTGACCAGTGGCGCTGCGCTTCCCGTGCCGACGCACGGACGGACTACAAGAAGGCAGTGCCCTACGTGTTATTCTGACGGACGCGGGCATCAAGTATGTGATGTTGTCCGCGTCGGCGAGAACCAACGGCACCCCCTCGTTCCAGCTCGATCGGGACGTCTTCCCCGGCACGCGCCCCGAGTGGCTGCTGGAAACGTAGTGCGCTGGCAATACCGGACGGACCTGCGGCATGTCGTGTCGCGTCCGTCATGGGGCTGCGGCTCCTCGCCAACACAGCACTGGCGCAGTTTGTTTCGGTGCCTTGTATTCACCCATTCGGCCACGCTCGACACGATGGGCATGACCCCGGCCGAGCTTAAGGTTCAACATATCTGTTTTAAATAGCCGGCTATATCTTAAAGTTATAGCCTTTTGAAAACCTTAGGGCTAAATGAATTTACGTACAATTTACGGCTATAGCCTCATTTAGCCCGGCTATAGTCCCATTTTCAGGACCGGGGCTATTTTCTATAGCCGGCTATTTAAAACAGAGACATAACTGAAGAATTTCGTCCGCCACCCGCGGGCGCGTGTGCCACCGGCTCGGATGCGTGTGTTACTGGAGGCGCAGTCCGTCCTCCTAGTCGAGGACCTTGACCGGTATATGCTGGCATGCTGCATGGCAGCGGTCAGAGAGGCGATCGAGCTTGCGGGGCATCATGGAATGGGCCGAGCTGCATCTTGCCGCGGCGAGCCGTCAGACGTGCGCATCCAGTTCAGGCATGCCGGTTAGCTGTGAGACCTCGGCGCGCTCGGCACCAATCCTTGACACGACCAACGTCGCTCTCTAGTGAGCAGAGCAGCACCGCGCGTCCCTCGCACAGAACTTCGGGAGCCGCACGTTGGTCCCTGGATGCCGGTCGCCATGGCGGGGCCACGCGACGGTGATGTGATGGTCGCCTTGGACGCGTGGGCGGCGGCTGTATGTGGGTCGATCCGGCACGCCGGCACGGTGGCCTTGCCCAGAAGCAGATCTGGATGCTCCTACATTCACTCGCGCGCCGTTGTTAGCTCATAAGTTTTACTTCAACTAGATGACCCGTTGCGCAACCGCGCAACGCCGATGCAACTACCACACTGTTTGGAACTAATTTTATTTGCATTCATTTAACCTATACCATATAGAAACTCATAACTTGTATGAAGCAGTGTTATCATTTGATTCCAAAACTGAATCAATGACATAAAGGGGCGAATTAATCAGACAATAATAGAGATACTGACTTAATAAATGAGATAAATGACTGAAGCAGTGAGAAAAAGAAAACAATGAGAGCAAAATAGAAAAGCAAAACAATGAGAGCAAAATAACTCAAAGAAATGCTGAGGAAATAAGGTTGAGCAAGCAGTAAGCATTTGCCATCTAAAGAGGTAACAGAAACAAATTAGCCGGGGATGGTTCATGCAGCAATAAATACTCTCTGAGTCTACTACATAACATAGCTGAGGGAAGTCAGTCTACAATCTTTCAAACTTAACAACATAGTTACATTAGAAGGGTCAGACTATAAGGTGGCCTGAGTAGAATAGCAGACGCCGCTACTTCACGCAGCATGAAAGTCTAAGAGCGAGCCGATGATTGCCATCAGGAAAGTCTCTCTGATGGATTAGATTCCAGACAGAACAAAATAATCCTGCATCATATTGTAGCCAGTCAGGTTGATTAATAAAACAAATAACCAGAAAACAATTAAGAATATAACATTGTTAATCATCTGATGCAAAACAGGTGACACAGATGGATGTAAATAGCTACCTAATCATCTGATGCAAAACAGGTTTCACGTTTTCCCGACTTCACGACTTCCCGGTTTAACGTTTTCCCGACTTCACGACTTCCCGTTTTCACGACTTTCCGTTCCGACTTCCCGGTTTCACGTTTTCCCGGCTTCTCGTTTTCACGACATTCCGTTCCGACTTCCCGGCTTCCCGTTTTCACGACTTTCCGTTCCGATTTCCCGGTTTCACGTTTTCCCGACTTCACGACTTCCCGTTTTCACGACTTCCCGTTATCACGACTTCCCGTTTTCACGACTTCCCGGTTTCACGTTTTCCCGATTCACGACTTCCCGTTTTCACGACTTTCCGTTCCGACTTCCCGTTTTCACGTTTTCCCGACTTCACGACTTCCCGTTTTGTCCCATTTTCACGACTTTCCGTTCCGACTTCCCGTTTTCACGTTTCCCGACTTCACGACTTCCCGTTTTCACGACTTCCCGACTTCACGACTTCCCGGTTTCACGACTTCACGACTTCCCGGTTTCACGTTTTCCCGACTTCACGACTTCCCGTTTTCACGACTTCCCGTTTTCACGACTTCCCGGTTTCACGTTTTCCCGACTTCACGACTTCCCGTTTTCACGACTTTCCGTTCCGACTTCCCGGTTTCACGTTTTCCCGGCTTCCCGTTGTCACGACTTTCCGTTCCGACTTCCCGGTTTCACGTTTTCCCGACTTCACGTTTTCCCGGCTTCCCGTTTTCACGACTTTCCGTTCCGACTTCCCGGTTTCACGTTTTCCCGACTTCCCGTTTTCACGACTTCCCGGTTTCACGACTTCCCGGTTTCACGTTTTCCCGACTTCACGACTTCCCGTTTTCACAACTTCCCGTTTTCACGACTTCCCGGTTTCACGTTTTCCCGACTTCACGACTTCCCGTTTTCACGACTTTCCGTTCCGACTTCCCGGTTTCACGTTTTCCCGGCTTCCCGTTTTCACGACTTTCCGTTCCGACTTCCCGGTTTCACGGTTTCACGTTTTCACGACTTCCCGGTTTAACGTTTTCCCGACTTCACGACTTCCCGTTTTCACGACTTTCCGTTCCGACTTCCCGGTTTCACGTTTTCCCGGCTTCCGTTTTCACGACTTTCCGTTCCGACTTTCCGGCTTCCCGTTTTCACGACTTTCCGTTCCGACTTCCCGGCTTCCCGTTTCACGTTTTCCGACTTCCCGCTTCCCGTTTCACGTTTTCCCAGTTTCCCGGCTTCCCGTTTTCACGTTTTCCCAGTTTCCCGGCTTCCCGTTTTCACGACTTTCCGTTCCGACTTCCCGGTTTCACGTTTTCCCGACTTCCCGGCTTCTCGTTCTCACGTTAGTGTTAGTTCAAATTTTGATATGGTATACTTCCCAACATATCTTTCTAAGGTTTGTTAAACATATGTTTGCTACTCTTCTGCCTCAACTCCATCTCCTGTGTTGTAGGCTGTCATGATTGACAATGAAACCACTTCTCTGTTAACATCTAGTGTTGTTCTGCAACATGGTGCTGCTGCATAGACAGTAATAAACGATGGAATGCTAAAGAACAATAGTCGAAGAAAGCAAAAAAACTTCCCTGATAGAGAGCCAAAAGAATGATAAAGAACAATACGAACCAAAAGAGAATGGAATTCAACACAAACATATAGATGCACAAACAAGTGTCTGAAAGAGTACATCAAGTCTGGCCAATATTTAGGCAATAGGATCTGACCGAAGGATATTGTTGTAAGCTTTCCTTCTTAGCCAGCGGTGGTACGACTAAAAACATGCTGTTGGAACAGCATGTCCTTACGCAAAATGGTTCAACCACACATGCTTACATAGCTAACACATAATCCAATGCTGTAGAAGGGGAGACAAATCCAACAGCAGCATCCAGATAGGCAGCAAGAACTCAGAAGGAGTAGCTGCGTGCAGCAATGCGATGACCACATCTAATTAGCTTAAGGTAGGCGCTGAGAAGCAGCGGATGTCGAGGCAGACCAGCAGCACTAAATATCCATGAGCCCTCCACCTAGCTTCTGCGAGCTATGCTCATAACAGGAAGCATCGTTGAAGACATGGCTGTACAGCAGAGAACCTGCCAATAAAAGGAAGACAGTGTTAAATAGCCTTGTAGAAGATAAGCAGATCATGAAGGTATCTAAATCGTAGCACCATAACATCAAGATCAAAAGGTGTTTATAAAATCATTCAGCGAATACCTTATGTATAAAGGATCTCTTCAGTAATAGCAGATCAGCTACTACTTCGGCTTCTTGTTCCCATTCTTGACAGCAGAAGCAGACCTGATAAACCAAACAAGTGAAAGAGTGAGCAATTGTATCTATTCACATGAAGCTAGTCTATTTTAAATATTCATACATAAGATACTGCACAACAATGCCTAGGAAAGCTGGACCTTTTAGGTTTGGGCAGCAGGATGTCACCATCTTTTTCCTCACTGGCCTCCATAACATCATCCACCACAGGTCCAGCAGGAAGCTAGGTAGTTTGCAAGTACAAACAAAGCAAAGTATTAGAAGCAATGAATCAGCAACATGGCTAGAACTATGAAATAGAAAAACTAACATCTGTCTCTTCTTCAGTTGATTTAGCAATATCTGCAACAAGATTTATCTTCTCTTTAGGCGGGGTTCCAAAGAGAGCACGCCTCGCAGAGCCACGTTTAGGGGCTGTTGACCTGTTACATTCAATAATATATATATAGCGACAATAGAATGGAATAAGGGACTAAATAGGCTGTGGCCATATTGGCACAAATGTGTAAGGCAGTACCCTCTAGCTGGAGTTGAAGGGCTTAGCTTGGCAGCAGGAGGAGTAGTTGCCTGTGTTAGAACAAACACAAATCATGAGGCAAAGAAAGAACAACACATATAACAGGAGGGGATAGACAGAAATCCATCTGAAGGAGTATCCATATGTACTGCAAAAAGCATGGATATGATGTCAACTCACCGGGCGAGGAGTGAATGCAACAGGAGGTAAAGCCGGAAGAGCTGATGGAATCTGTATGCCTGAACCGGTAGAGGATGATGTCCCAGCAGATTCAGCGGCAGCAGGAATGACAAGCGGAGGTAGCTCAGGCTTGTAAGTCTCCTCAATCCTATTGACTTGGAAGGATAGATTCTCGCCGCTGTTTAACCTCCATTTCTTGGATATAGAGACCATGAGCTTGTATTTCTGTCCAATGAGGCGGTCAAGTTCTGGCGGGATAGTAGCGTCAAACCTTGCAACACTGGCCATTTCTTCACTTGTGGTATATCCTGGGTGCCTTTGACCAAGCAACTTCATTAACGGCTTTGATAGAGCCTTCATTGCAACCTTGTCAAACATCACAAATTCAGCTTCGCCCGTGCCGTCAGATGCAAAAACAGAAACACAGTACCTGTAGACCCATAACAAGTAATGTATCAGGCTACCAGCGTCACCAGCTATAGCTAGAGGAAGTAATTAACAACTAATTTACTCACGTAAGTTCTGCCTTCACAGAGGTGCAGGTGTTGCCTGAGCAGGTGAACTGATTGCCAGCAAGCTTAGCAGATTTGCGACATGTCAAACACGAAGGAAACCACCAACGCTGATCACGGCTAACTCTCTCAACAGTGACGGTACAGATGAAACGGTTGTCCTGTAGAATCAACATTAGGTAACAGAAACATCATAGCAAGCTTAAAAACAAAACAGCCATGACCAAAAATAGGATCACACAATGTGCTTACCATCTCTTCAAAAGGATCTAGTTCAATGAGCTCTAACACAGTTTTATCACTGGGAGCCTGGTGGGCACGGGGCATAATAGCGTCAGGCCCTGTTGGGGTATAGCTGGCCAGAGGAACGAACTGCTCTCCAAGTCTACATCAAGGAAAAGACAAGCCTAAATACAAAGATCTATAGGGAAGTAAATAGGACATGAAGCTGCTCCTGGGTACATACCCTAGACGGAAAGAATTAATATCTGGTATATCCTCGTCAATGTACCAGCGACATGGAGAGCTACCGCTCAGACCCAGAATTCCTGTAGCAAAAGCATAGAACAAGAAAGGTTAAACTGATGATAACTAAAACACATACTATAGCTTATATGAAATCTGAGAAACCAAACAGCTACAAAATTACTGATTAAGCACATTATCTAAAACATCAAAGGCTGTGTACTGTACAGAAACAAATTAACAGAGCATCATTGCCATTTCATTGTCAAGGCCTAGCTCTGCAAAGAAGGTAAATTGGTAACACCTACCACGAGACATCTTAGGTAACAGTCCCACGAAGATAGCAATAACCGGCTCAGTAGCCCCCCAGGCACGAACAGCCTCTGCATCAAATTCAACCGCCCGATCACCCCAAAGAACAATCCTCATCTCATTACCTCTACACAGACATAAGGAGGTAAAGAATCAGACATATGCATTATTAGCACAGATAACTGGCATCAACCAAAAGGCTAATGAACATCGTAACTTACAGCAGGTCGACCAGCATAATTGTCCTTGTGTTTGATGCTGTAATCTGAGCACCTGACTGAACTGGGATGATATCAGAAACCATGGTAATCTTTCCCATAACATCTGCACGGAAGTAAATCGGAAAACCAAGGTTAGACACAACACATAAAGGTGAATAACCCAACGATTTAAAAAAGCACAGTCAAGCATAACACACCAATGAAGCGTGGTGGGGGTCCACCACTGGGAGTTGGGATGTCAGTTAATGCAGTCAAATTGTAGGTGCAGAAAGCATAAGTGTCCTCAACGCCATTCTTTATTTCAGCCACGGTAAACCTAGTGAATTGCACCATGAAAGGGCTCTCTACAGGCCTGTATGTTGACCTTGACGGGGTGCACAGAAACTTCTTGATGACATAGACCTTGCCTTCTTTCAGCACATCTTTGAAGCGGTCCACCATATTTGCAGGGATCTGACCATACATATGAGTTCCCTGAAGAAATAACACTTGTATTAGGCCAAGAAAGAGGGAAGATCATATAACTTAAGCTGTTATTCATGGCAAACAAAAAATGAGAGATGGGGCACACACCTCACTATCAAGGAGGACTAAGTCAGTGTGTTGAATTGGTCCCTCATCCGTCCCCCCACGGAAATGCCACATACGAGAAACATAGACACAGATAGTCCACTTTTGCTCACCGTCATGGATCTGAGAAAGCAAGGAAGTCGCCATCTGCAATAGCATCACAAAGCTAGTTAAAACAATGAGAAATCTAACATAAGGACCAACAAAAAGAGCAGGAACAGATTCACACACAAATAAATCATCGATTTGCAAGCACTACCTGATAATACTTGCTTCTAACAAAAACATCGAGAGAGGATGCAAGCAGCAAAAGTACATAAGCCAAAGACAACATAACCCAAGAAATAGGAATCCATCATCTCTATTTGCCAAATTATGTAACACAAAACAATGCAGCCAACAAAAGTACACAAGCTAAAGGCCTAGGACTGTAATATTTCAGAGAATACAGTATCCCGAGTCTCAGAACCGCATGTATATGTAACACAAAATGATGCACCCACCAAAAGTACACAAGCTAAAGGTCTATACTATGTACATAGCACTGGAGACTATCTGTTAAGCAAGGACTGGAATATTTCAGAGAACACAATATTCCTAGTCTCAGAACCACATGTACCATCTTCGTTCTCAATCAATATCTTTAGAGCTTTTTTAGAAGTCACACGAGACACCGCCACGTAAAACTGACCATGTGTGAACACAGGAGTTTTGAGATATAAACCAACAGCCGCAAGAGTTTGACCCTGGCTCTTGTTAACAGTCATGGCATAAGAAATCCTAATAGGAAACTGACGCCTATGCAAGGTAAACGGCCATTTAGGATCTTTAACAGTAAGGCATATCCTAGGTATGTACACAACATCTCCAATATTAGAACCAGTCATTACTATTGCCTTAATAACCTTTTCAGCAAGTCCAGTAACGATGAGACGAGTCCCATTACATAATCCTGTTGATTGGCTTATATTCCTAATAAGCATGATGGGAACACCTACTTTAAGCACCAGTCTATGATAAGGAAAGTTGTTAACTTTTACAGTATTTAAGACCTCCACAGGGTAAAAGATATCTATGTTACGTACACCATCGGCTGAGCTTCCTGTTGAATCACAACTTAAGTACTCTTTTTCTTCCCCAGGCACAAGGGAAAGAACATGGTCATTGATGAGCTCAACTGTTTCATTCATCGGCGTCAAAATAGCTCTTTCTCTCAAGTAATCAGGGTCTGAATATCTTTCAGAGAAGTCAGGATATACAGCCCCAAATATTGCATCAATTTTATTTTCATCATCAGTATGCACCAGATGCTCGCTAGGAATAGTAATCCATGTCGGATCAGAATCTCCTGCCCGTGCCACTGCAGGGAAAACTCCATCACCAATGTCCAGAACCCATTTAGCAAATGTCGTGGCCTCAGCCTGCACAACAGGATCAGCGTTCTGAACATCCAGCCGCATATTCCTTGTAAGGCTAAGGACTGTGACACCGCGCCACAAAGGAGAATTTGTTACAGCGGCATTCACAACCTGAGTTCGGGTTCCGCCTTCAATCACCGGTAAGATTTGCCTAAGATCCCCCCCCAGGACCACTATTTTGCCACCAAATGGCAAAGCGGCCAAGGAGGGGTCACGAGCAGATAGAACATCACGCAGGCTTCTATCTAGGGCCTCAAAACACCTCCTATGTGTCATCAAAGCTTCGTCCCAGATAATAAGAGACGTGGACTCAATCAAAGATGCAAGCTTGGTATTTCTCCTAATTTCACAGACCCCATTATCATCCAGATCAATTGGTATTTTAAACCTAGAATGAGCCGTCCTACCTCCAGGCAATAAAAGCGATGCAACACCTGATGAAGCAACAGTCAAAACAATTCTTTTGTGTCCTCTAAGGTATGTAACAAGAGCATTCCAAAGAAAGGTTTTTCCAGTACCACCATGGCCTGACACAAAAAATAAACCATGTTCGTTGTTCCTAACTCGATCAACAATAGCTGTAAAAGCAGCCCGCTGATCCGCATTGAGTTTCTTTTGCATGTCCTCAGAGGTTTTAAGGAGTGACTCAAAATCCTGAGACATCTCATCACTAATCATGTCAACTTGAGAGTAGCTTTTATTAGAGCCAGATTTTAAAGGCAAAGCATGATCCAGAATACTACATCCATTTTTAGCAAAGACAATAGTTAATTCATCTAATAGCATGTCTTTAAGCTCCTCAGCAGGAACTATGTAGGAGGAATCATCACGAGCAGAGCGTATCCTATACTGAATGTCTTCGGCCATGTAAATCCAGTATTTTTCAAAAAATAAACTTTCATCAATAACGCCACAGAATATAATCATGGTAACAAACAATCGACGCAACTGATTCCCCATACCCCAAGTTAAAGCCTCATCGAAAGCATAATACCATTCACTATCATCACCAAGCAAACCCCTGGCAGCACATGCATCTTTAAAAGCCTTATAGACAACACCATTATAAGTTCTAACATCAGCATAACAAGTTGCGCCTTTAACAAGCATCAGCAGCATTCTAAGATAATAAAGTTCACCAGTAGAAGGATGCACATAGTATATTCTACCGATTTTGTCACCCTGTTTTCTACTAACCCAAGTTCTATCCTTTCCTATCCAAGTCCACTCAGTAGGGAAATCACAATATGATAAAGATCTGGCACTTTCATGCACAGTATTAGCAACAAACCATTCTGTCAACATAGTTTTCTGGAGCATGCTATCGTTAATGATTGCAGGAAGGTTAGACTTTGCACGGAAACGTACGATATGTTTATTTAGCAGGTGTACAGCAAGCCTTTCAACAGATGGTTTTTTGCTGTGAATATCATATCCATAGCATCTCCAAAAGGAATCATGAGTACAGATGTAACGACACTCTCTATATTCCTGGATTTCATCTACGCCCTCACCATGGGTTTCAACAGAATTTTGTATCCTTTGAAATAGAGCCTTTGAGTAATCAGGGCCTTTGGTAACATACTTGTATAGGTACTTTATGACATGAGTCTTATTGCACCATTCAACATTTATGTGAGCCTGGTATTTTTTTAGCAACGCCATGTTGTAAGGAACAACATGGCTATTGTCAAGCCTGGTTTTATGTTTAAAAACAAAACGGCCATTACTGCGCCTCCGATAAATAGGGAAACCAGCTTCATCAAGAGAGGTATCATTTTGAAATTCTTTAGGAAATTTTTTTGAACACCGGCCATCTTTCATACATGGACATTTAGGATGGTCAGGGCCACACGGGCCATGCATCATAAATTCAGCAACAAGGACATACCCAAGAGGGTCCTCTACAGGATCAGGTAGCTCTGCTGAGATAAATGAATCAATTAAGGCAGGGCTCACCTCGCCCCTTTTCTTTTTGTTTTGCCAAACAAGTATGTGCGCGTGTGGTAAGCCCCTTTTCTGAAATTCTACAGTATGCAGCACTGAAACAAAACAGATGATCAAAATACAAAAAGACAAACAGAGAAACAGAAGACCAACAAGACGGAAAAGAATCAGCAGCCGAAGGATTAATTAGTAATTACCTGCGACAACAGGGCCAAACGCTTTTCCCTCTTTTATATCATGGAGATACTCATTAAGTTTCATGTTGTAAACCCTAACAGTCATGTCAGCTCGGTTGTGTGGCCTTTGTCCTGGTTCAGAAGAAAGTGCCTCCGTAATCTCAGGCCACTTGGGGTTGCACGTGAATGTGGTAAAAATATCTGGAGCACCATGAACACGGGAGACAGCTACTGCATCTTGAAAGTTCTCCACCATATAGCGACGGCCACCGATGAACGAAGAGGGCAGTATGTTCTTTTTACCAACAGAGCTCCCGTCCATGCGTCCTTCTCCAACTGCATCTACAAGGCCTTGCAGATTCTCGGCCCTCATATCGTCGTTGCTTAGCAAGATAAAACGAAGCCTACATTCATCAATGCAAGCACGAGAGTCCACTATAGCCTGATCAGACAATAAACCACATGAAAGGTAAGGGTTATGCTGGCCCTCCTTATAGTGAGCACAAAACGAATAGAAGTCCTGCATGGTCACTTTCTGTCTTTTTGAGGTGTCCAAGGGATCTATTCCAAGGTACTTAACACCCAGCTGAAACCCACGCTCACCGTATGGAAACAGAAGAGGGTATTGTAGAGCCATATAAGCAGGATGTAAAGAAGATATCTGCTGTAAATGGGTACCTCTACCACGCACTATTATGTCCCGACAAGGAGTCTCCAAGGTAAGTTCCCCAACCACTAAGCACGCAAGCTCATCGGTGGAAGGCAGGTTATACTGAGGGCCATCATCAGGACCAGGAGCAACTATACGAATGGAGACCTCAGCAAAGCTATTTTCTAATAGCACCTCCTTAGCCATGCGCCATTTTTTGACAAGAGAATTATGGGTATCAAGCATTTTAGTAAGCTCATTAACAATCGATATATCTAAACCCCCCTCAGTTTTATCATCCTTGTGTAAAGCCTGTATTCGATTATCGGCCTCATTTCCACCGTGATATGAATATAACTCTGCAAATTTTGGCCGTTCTCCTTCTTGAGGTAGAAGGGACCCCATTCTGTGACAGACCTGGCCAGATATTTTGAAAATGTTTGGACCACCACCATTGTTTAGGGAACGGTCTATGGTTGCTCCCATGGAAGTAAAAGCAAAGAGGCAATTGTACTGTCGAATTTTTTCAATAAAATCCTTGCTACGTGAAGGACCAGCAAAGTTAATTAGCTCTTGAAGAAACGGAGGCGGTTTCTTGAACGGTTGAACAAAGACCTTCCCTCCTTTGCAGCAATTGTTGTAGACAATTCGTCTATTTATTATCGAAGAAGCCGACACCACCCTCTCCTGGAACCAATAGCTGGATGTGCATTTAGCACACATAAACGCTGGGCCACCATAATAAGACCTCGGATAGTATCCAGCTACAGGAAAGCCTCATCTTCAGTCACAAACACGGCGAATATAAGAACACCCAACGCAGGCAAACAAAGCACACAGTGCAAACCTTACCTTTTAAAATTTCAGCTTCTTCAGCCGTGAAGCCAACCCAAGAAGGGTCTGAGGGTGAAGAAAAAGGAGCGTCTGTATGAACCACACACAGAGAGAAATTCACTGGACGTACACAGCAGCTAACAAACTGAACCAAACTAATACCAGTGAGGAAGCTAGGTCTGCACCTGGCGTACGACCCATCTTTCTATCGTGTATAACCTTACGTATCTTGCGATTCTTAGCAGCAACCTCCTTACTAAGAAATGGGAAAAAACCATCTCCTATAGCAAATCAAACAAGACAATGAAAGAAGTAGCAGTGAGGCACCATCAGGCAGGACGAAAGAGCACTCAACAAGAAAATGTAAAGGACCTACGTTTTCTCTTGCGATACCATGATATCAAAGGTCTGTCACACACGGGCTGCACCGTTTGTCGGTGAGGGGCACGCTGAATGCGGCTCTCGGCAGGAGGAGGATTCACGGCCACGGCACCAGTTATTCCAGGAACTGCACGATGAATGCGACGACCAGCAGGAGGAGCAGGCACCACCACATAACGCGCCGTTGGACGAACAGCACGATGACTGCGACGAACAGCAAGAGGAGCAGCCACTGGTACAGAAGGAACTCTTGGACCAACAACACGAGGGCGAACCATGGCACCGATGCTAGGGCACAGGCAGAAGAAAGGGCATGGCGAAATAACTGGTAATCACAGGAAAAAGGAATAACTAAGGCTGAAGCAACACAGACTAAGAAACCTACTGAATGTACAAAATAAAAACATGGCCCAGAAAATGCACACTGATTTATAACATAATGGACGAAGCCTAAAGTTTTTTCATAAAATAAAGAAAGAGGAACAGACTAAATAAACACATAAAAAGAGCACAAACCAAATGAAAAGACGGCCACTCCCTCGAACAAACTAAACCAAGGGACAGAAAGAGAAGAAAAAATCGAACTGAATCTTTATCGAATCTGTTTTTTGAAATAAAAACAGTACATAAAAGGTCTATAGATTTTTAATAAAAATAAAAGCCCCGAAGAAGCCCATCTAGAAATCCTAGACCCAAAAGGCTCGGCAAAGGGAAGTCACATAAATCAAGCACAACTGAATGTACAAAATAAAAACATGGCCCAGAAAATGCACACTGATTTATAACATAATGGACGAAGCCTAAAGTTTTTTCATAAAATAAAGAAAGAGGAACAGACTAAACAAACACATAAAAAGAGCACAAACCAAATGAAAAGACGGCCACTCCCTCGAACAAACTAAACCAAGGGACAGAAAGAGAAGAAAAAATCGAACTGAATCTTTATCGAATCTGTTTTTTGAAATAAAAACAGTACATAAAAGGTCTATAGATTTTTAATAAAAATAAAAGCCCCGAAGAAGCCCATCCAGAAATCCTAGACCCAAAAGGCTCGGCAAAGGGAAGTCACATAAATCAAGCACAACTGAATGATAGGCCAATATTCACAGAAACCATTTATACCCTGTCTAAAAGAAAACCTAAAAGAAAAGGACCTAAGTCCTTGAACAAAATGAACCAAGGGAAGTTCACTGACAAAAGAAAGTAAAGAAAGTAAAGCAAGGTAAGCAGCAATTTACTGGCTAAAAAAAACTTGAAAGAAAAGGACCTAAGTCCTTGAACAAAATGAAGCAAGGGAAGTTCACTGTCAACAGAAAGTAAACAAAGTAAAGCAAGATAAGTAGCACTTCATTAGAAAGGTAAACAAAGAAATAAAAGGACCTAAGTTTTTGAACAAACTAAACCAAGGAAAGCTCACTGATAAAAGAAATTAAACAAAGTAAACCACGATAAGCATGATCCTACTTCATAAGCCCTAAAGAAGCCCATACAGAAACCCTAAACCAAACAGGCCCATGAAAGCAAGACAATGAGTAAACGAAGCCCACATACAAATACTAAGCCCATACTGAATGCTAGACTATCAGTAAATGAAGCCCACCTAGAAATACCAAGCCCAGTAGGCCCAACAAAGGGAAGCCACATAAACGCTGCCTCAACTTGATGAGAGGACACACAAAGACAACAAGGAGGAAGAGAAGGGCGTAGACCAGAATCCATGGGCTTTCTTGACTACACAAACCTAAATCCAAGGTTTTTTTTAAATAAATGGAAGGCGGGACCAGGAGGAGGAAGAAGCCAAGGGCATTTTATTTCAATAACTGCAGAGAATCACAAACAACACAAGAACGCCAGTAGGCGCAGTTACAGAGTGCAGGCATTAAACCTGGCGCAGGGACGATACAAGCCGCGCGTACAACAGCTGCCAATCAAACGACACCTGCCTCACATTTTGGTCCACGACAGGAACAATAGGGACACCATGGGGAACTAACACTCGCCTACCCTCCCTCTCTAACCGTGCAACACAACGAACAGCCGACGCAGCGACTGCAACTGCAGAACGCACAGAGTCCCTATACACTAACATGGCGTCGTAGTTGTAGTCTCGGACAACGAACCCATATACTCCTTGCAAAAACCTGATGGCCTCCATGGCAGCCTGGTCATAAGCATCCAAGCAGCCAGACCAAGCGACACTCCAGAAGAACTTCCTCTCGCCTACCGCGCCCACGCCATCACTCGGAAGCTCAAGTTCGACCCCAGCAAGCACGGACCCATCCTCAGTAACCTCACGTAGGTAAAACAATGCAGGCAAAGCACAACGCACTGCAAGGGTCTCTAAAATAGGAAGAACGAATGAAACAACAGAGCACATCCTGTGGAGCATCGCAAAATAAGCAATGAGGAAATTAATGAATACACAGACACAACACGCGGGAATATTCCGCAGCAGCAAGAACAGAGTAAGTAATATAGGAATGTAAGTAATACAGGAATGTAAAGAAAGAAATAATAGAGAGGAGAACATAGATACCTGCCAAGGACCAGCAGCACGGCAACACCACGGACAGAGGAAGCGTCAGCAGCAGAATTCCTTCAAACCTGCACAAGGACAAGAAAAAATAACAAGCACAAACATCAAAGATAGGTCCAGAACAGAAACAAA
This sequence comes from Poa pratensis, assembly GCA_947311845.1. Lineage (NCBI taxonomy): Eukaryota > Viridiplantae > Streptophyta > Magnoliopsida > Poales > Poaceae > Poa > Poa pratensis. The sequence continues at coordinate 11,664,471 of CAMZMU010000064.1, forward strand.
TTCTTCCAAACCAGCAGCATCACATATGTACATAAGAAACATTTTAACAAAGCAGAGTACACACTGTTCCACTTCGCAAAAGAATTAGTACACACTGTTGCATTACTGAAAAGTAAAAACAACCAAACACCTCCAGGGAATCTCCATGTATTTGAGAACCCACTCTCTTCTTTTAAACTTGAAGTTGAAAAACAATACTTATTCCTATCTAAATCATAGAACATTCCTACCGTTCAAAAAGGACAGTGTGAGCAAAGTATACAGAGGTACATGTAGGTTATGGTGGGACAAATTATAAATCATAGTGACATATAAATAAATCAGAGTGTCATCTCGGAGGCCACCAAGAAATACTGGACGATATAAATCAGAGTGGCATAACAAGGAGCATGACAAGTCCATTATCCAGGAATACATCCGTACCTTATGAGAGCTTCATGTTTACTTTTAACACAAATAAAAAAAAAGTCAAGCTGTTGTGCTGCAGGTTCTTGCCTTTGCTTTTTAGCCATGAAAAAAAGGTTCAATATTGAGATCATGCCGTGGAAACATATCTACTTAATTTAACAGAGTAAGTAATATAGGAATGTAAGTAATATACAAAGATAGGTCCAGAACAGAAACAAATTCTTCCAAACCAGCAGCATCACATATGTACATAAGAAACATTTTGACAAAACAGAGCAGAGCAAGGTGAAACTCCATGGAGCAGAGCAAAGTGAAACAGAGCAGAGCAGAGTTTTTACTCACCAATATCTTTGGGGAGCAGCAGCAACAGATCCAGGAAACGAATACCTACAGAAACAGTCACATCTCAAGAACAAGCATTTCGTCGAACAAGAGAGCCGTGTGTTTCTGTAGAAATAGCTGATTGCTTACCAATTTTCTCTGAGAGGGAGCAGCAGCTACAAACCCGAGCAACAAGCACGAACAGATCCAGGCGACGAAAACCTACAATAGCAACAGAAATCTTAGGCCAGATAAAGACACATCATTGGAGCAGACATTTCGACGAACACATCGCAGGTGAGAAAATCAACTCACCCAGCAGACCGAGCAACAGATATCCACGCGCACCTGAAATCAGGAAACAAAAACAACGAATCAAGATCTAATCACAGCCTAACCCACATCGCAGGTGAGAAAATCAACTCACCCAGCAGACCGAGCAACAGATATCCAAACAAAAACAACGAATCAAGATCTAATCACAGCCTAACTCTACTCGCGAGACAATGGAGAAGGAATTCCGACGCGGGAAAAGCAGCCGAAGGAGGAGCGGCGGAAGGAGAGGAAGAAGGAGGAACTCAACTCAACCGGGGAAGCAGGCGCAGGACGCAGCCACCATGGATTCCAGAGGAGCTGCTACCGTGCTGGAGAGAGGAAGAAGGAAAGAAGGAGGAGGGAGGAGTGAAGCAGGAAGGGACTGAGGCACGGGATGGGGGAGAAGGAGACGGCCGCAGGACAGGGGCGACGTGCGCGACGACGTGCGCGGACGCGAAACGAGCGCGGACGCAAAGTCTCCGCGGGCGCGGAGGGGCGCATATGAACCCGAGCTCTGGCGCGGAGGGGCGCATGAATAGTGCAAACAGCGCATCCAACGGTCACCTGTGAAACAGCAAGGCGTTTTTAGCCGATCTGACGAACCAGATTAATTGGGGTGACGTGGATGGGGGCAAACATAGGGCTCAGGCTTCAGCTTTTATAGAACTAATAACCAAACAAAGGAGTCGAACGGAGCCTTGACGACTTAATCCTGCTGCTGCATAATATTTAGCCTGACCACCCATACGTAGCCGAATCACTCGGACAAATTCCAGCTAATGCAGTCCATCGGCTCTCATACTTGACAGTGCACACACCCACAGCCGAAACCACACTATCATGTCCCGCGAATGCAACTAATACCTCGTGCATACGTGACACACATATCTCACTTGAAAGTCAAAACCACCCACCGTACTGATGTGAACTATGTCCATTGCTCACTACTAGTTACAAAACATTTAACAGTATCATGGAACTGAAAATTACTTTGTCATTTACCTACCACGCCCAATTATTATCAAGAACCAATGGAGCTATCCAATACTATGTGCGATACAACGCATACGAAGCAGAGAACCATAGAGATGGCAGACTTGAACCGTTTCAAAGAGTACAAACAGATGTGCGAGAAACCAAACAGACCAACACGAAACGAAAAACAAAAACATAAGGCGCAACTGGCAGACCGGAAGCGCCAATCCCCAGGTCACTCACTTGCATCTCGAGGAGGACCCAACTATGATAACTTCAACGGAACCTTAACGGATTCAAGAATTCATGTATTGCTTAATATGTGCCCAGAGAGGGTGTCGGGATGAAAGAGGTGGCACTTATAGAAGGGTGGGTTCATGAGCCAAAATCCGGTTACAACAGAATTGGCAAATCTTTTAAAAGAAGGTTGGGAGGTCTCTCATCCCGCCGCCGCTCGGGCCTGCACGGGCGTGGCCCAGGGCTTATAATTATACTAAACTTTTGTACATATTTATATTTTATAAGGTTTTGTGGTCTTAAAAATATAAGTTGTATAGTACTTAGTTAGCATTGTTAACCATATAGTAATGTTTCTCAATAATTTTTATTGTGTTTACGGTAGTTGCAATTTATATCGCTACAAATATATCTGATGAGTTGCACAAAAAAGTTTTAAAATTTTCAATATATTTATCTTCACAAGTTACATAACCACCCTAAATATGAGAAGAAAAAATAAAAACACACACCTCCTTAGATCTTTTTTTACAAAAATCAATTATATAATCTATATTGTATATTATTTTGTAAATATTTATCCCAGTTTTAATATTACTAAATAAATTAGAATATTACAAAAGCATAGTGCCTAGGAAGTATCTTAATACATTTGTGTAGTGCAGTGTATGTTTAGGTAAGCAACTATACATAATTTTCGGGAATATAAATTGAACAGCTGGCATGATCTTTTTTTTCTATATCCCAATGTGTCTTCCAAGTTAAAGTGGGTTAAGCAGTAAGTTGAAAATATGTTATATTTGTTATTCAAAAAACAACACTTATAGTGATCAACTGCCGAACATATTTTTTATGGTTTATATTAGTTTTTGCACACACAAAACTACATATTTCATTTGTCTCTGTATCACATAATGCATACAGGTGCTTCTCATAATTTCTCAAATAGGAAGTTATACATTAATTTAAAATGTGCCTAGTACAAAATTTTGTCATTGCCGGTCTAATTGGTTTGTTCTTATGTGGTACATGTATTAATCTGTCATGTGCAATTGCGTGTGTAAACTGAAGTCGACTTTCTATTATTTTATAAATAGTTAATAATATCTTATATTTCCATGATAATTTCTTGGGGCCTGGAGCCCTCCCTATGGATCGTCTTTCCACCTGTAGCGATCCCCAGTTTGTGGTCGCCACTAGGACGGAGGAGGCGCGTTGGACGACAACCCGCACTCCACAGCGTCACCTTGACTGCTGCCAACAACGCCATCCCCACGGCTACCATATGGTAGCGGGGGTAGAGCTCGAAGGGGGTCGCCGTCATCCCCCCCCCCCCCCCCCCCCTAAGTGCGATCACCTCCAATGCAAATTTCACCCTAGATAGGAGGAGAGGGGGCGTGGGACAGGACGTGTAGAGGAGAGAGGGAAGTTCAATTTTTTGGGATTTTCTGGGAGGGAAATTTGGGCTTTTGCAGAGGAGGAGGGAAATTCAGACACTAAAACAAATGGCAAATCTTCAGAACATTAATTGATGTCTTACTAACAAATTCTTTGCCTCACATATGTGTCAACTGCACGTACGATGCACATTTGTGTCATCTCTTTCTTACCCTATACCACATTGATGAGCACCATGAAGTAGTAGCTCACATGGTGACAGAATAATTATCATATTTGAACAAAAAAAATAGAAAAGTAACCATTATTCAACAAATGTCCAACTCCACTCCCTACCTATTATCACAAGGTGACTAATTGTGAAATTACCTACTATACTATTGACTACCTACAATAGATATTGCAGCTAATTGTGAAATTACCTCAAGATACTCCTCACACCACTGAACCGGACTGGGTAAACACATGTAGCACTAGCAGAACAAGGCCTTCCAATAGCCAACCTGTCGTGGTTTTGTCACGACAGATGTTACAGGGTGGTAACTCGAGATTGGAGGCAAGGCAGTCATAGCGTTCGGGAGATTGTTTAGCTCACTAGGGAAAAAGGATGTATCCTGGTTCAGCCTCTCCATTGGAGATAACTACCTACTTCCAGCCTGGTGTTTCTTTACTCTCATATCGATCTCGATCACCCGGCGGATAACAACACCGGCGGGTTCCGAGTCTAGGTTACAAGGGTTCTCTCGCTGTAAAGCTCGTATGTCTAAAGTCTCTCTCTCTCTCTCTCTCTGAAGTTCGTCCTGTTCTATGACCCAGGAGCCGGTTTATATAGATACCCGGGTCTCCTGGTCGATTACAAGGTAAGGCCGGGTCACGCCCGAACTCGGAGTCCTAACCAAAGTCTAGCTCATCTATCTTGGCCTCCAAGTCTCGCATACCGCCTCCGGGTCTTCTAGAACCTCCCTTGTTTACACCGGGTTACCGACAAACTCCTCGGTCCATCAATGTAGCCCGGCCCAAGATGATCTGGTGGGCCTCGCCAGTCTTTCCTCCTGGCGGGTCATAGTTTCCCTGTCCTTGGGCCTACCGAGTTATCTTTCCCCCAACAGTAGCCCCTAGGATGATTTGAACTCCAAGTTGGCGCGCTTCTTCAACCTATGACCATAACTTTTGGAGAAGAGTCGCCATCCTTGTAGTTTAGATTATCCTCCTGAAATAAAAAAACTGGTTAACAAAATAATAAGCCGGGTTACATTGCTTCTTTTTTTCCCTGACTGGCTTTTGCTCATAGTTTCTTTCATAACCCGGTTTTGCGCTTTCTGGAACATTGGTCAAACTTGTCAGAGAATATTCTCCCCTGAATCTTGGTCGGTCAACAGTCCTTATCTTATCTTATCTTATCTTGTCTCTCTTCTTTTTACCATTTTACCCCTAGGTCAACTCTGACCGCGGTTATAAATAGTGGGACCTAGGGTAAATGCGTTCACTTTCCCCATCCAGCCGCCACTTCATCTTCAACCTCAAGACACAGAGCTCAAGAACCCTAGAACGCTAGTTCTTGAGCACCCGAAGCCCAATCCAACCGCATCTCCTCAAACTAGGTACAATCGCTCTTCCTTTTAGTGTAGATCTCACTCATCCGTACTCCGCACCACTTTTTTCCTCATCTCCATGTCTTTCTTGATCTAGATCTATACTCATTGAATCTGACCTTTTCAGCTTCTTCGAGCTCTCAACAATGGGAAAAAAGACTACGGCGAGGGGATTGAAGAAATCGGCCGGCGACGCATCTAGCTCCGCCGCACTCACAACTCCGGCACCGGTGAACTGGACGAAGTCCACCGTGACAGAAGCTACACTTCAAAAATATGTGGGCTATGGCGAGCTCCCGCCCAAGGAAAAGATCCACTGGCGCGCGGTGGGCGAGGAGATCCGCCGCAAACCAAAAGAAAATGAGATAGTGGTACTTCTTGATCACGTAACCCGGGGGCTTCGTCCGCCGGGTTCTCTATTTTTTCGCCGGGTTATGTCATATTACGGTCTCACTCCTTTAGACATAGCGCCCAATTCTATTCTGAATATCAGCAACTTCGTAGTTTTTCCTGAAGACTACCGCCAAGTTCCTCCCAGCTTGGATTTATTCCTAGAAATCTTTTACTACAACCCCCTGAACCGCAAAAACCAAGCCCTAGGGCCATACGGCGGGTTTCTATCCAACGCAGGAAAGATGCCAGCACTTACTTCCCAGCTCTTCTCTTATCCAGCCATCCCAAAGGATGGAAAAACACATACTTCTACTACAAGGACACCTATCCTTTGAAGGACGAGGCTCGTTACCCGGCCTTCTGAAACTCTCCATTAAAATACAATGCCAAGATGAATAGCCGGGCTACTGATGCTCCTGCCCGACTCGAAGTTGAGGGCCTAGTTCGCCGGGCTAAAGCTCTGCTTGCCCACGGCTTGGCCGGGACTAACCTCGTCAAGTGCTGGGTTGGTTGGTTTATCCAGCCACTCTCAATCAGGACCCGGCTTTTCCATGAATACACTGGTGAGCCAACTGATAATATGCGATATTCTGAGATCACCCTCACTGACAATCAACTGGTGAAGAATGCCAAGCAACTTCTTGGTGAGACCAAGGAAAAGATCGCACTGACCCTTGCCCCTTTTAGTGCCAAGAACTTGCCACCCTCAGTAATATTCCAACCTTGCTCCTTTGTTTCAAAGCAACTAACCACTTGTCTATAATTCTTAACTCTCTACTTTTTCTTGATTAGAACCAAGCATGGTGGTCTGTAGAATTTACCTCTATTTCCTCTTCTGACGATGAGGAAACAGAGACTGACAAAGATAATGAAGATGATGGTGAGCTAGATTCTCTTGGCCGGCTCTTCATTAAACTGATTGACAATGACCCGGTTCAAATGAACCCTTCTACTGATAACTCGCCAACTTCACTCTCAGGACAAGATGACCCGGATGTTGTTGAAATGCCGGGTCAGCAAGCTGCTCAACCCTCTCCTGCTCAACCTCCGAGTTCCAAAAGAACTTGTGCCGCGATTGCAAAGGTGCCACACTCTCGCTTCTATAATTATGTGATGAACAAATCTCAACCTGAAGAGCAACCACAGGAACAAGAGGAAGAGGCCAACAAGAAGAGGAATGTAACATCCCCAGTTTAGCTAACCCTGATTAGGAGTTGATATGTGCATTCATGAGCATAGCATGCATCATGTAATTTTCCCCAAGAAAGATTTAGAATTGAAAATTGATTAAACTTCTTTAAACTCCCTCTAATTTTTAAATTACCCAAAAGGTTTTAAAATCTTTAAACAAAAACATGTGGACTTTCTAATATATGTTAGGAAGGCCACTGGATATTTCATATTCGGTTGCACAGTTTGGAATCCCAAACCTATTCAAAATAGAAAATATGTTTTGATAACATAAAACAGGAACTAAAATTGGTTTAAACCCAAATTTGACCTTTGGGCCGAATCTGTATGTGCTAGTCAACCAAAGCCCAGCCCAACTCTCCTTGTTCGTCATCTTCACAAGCAGCTGCGTGTCCAGGCCGATGTCGTCACTTCGCCGCCGTGATTCGCGCCGCCGCCGTGAGAAACTGCTGAGGATAAGACCACCCGACCCATCCTCATCCCCATCAGACTCGAACAACCAAACCAGCCAGCCTCTCAAGACCTAGCTGACCATGGCAACCATCTTGGAGGGCAAGCGCCTGGGAGAGAAGCAGCAGGTCTAGTCGCTGGGGTCGAGGAGGAGTAGAGCAACCAGAGCATCAGGGGAGGCAACGAGGGAGAGAAGAAGAAAATACCAACTCCATCTCCGATCTATTTTCTGTACCTTTGAGTTCAGGTACAGCTAGTATGGATCCCACAAACAATTACTTTTCCTGTTTAAGATTAGCTCTCTCTTGTCCGACTCCGATGCACTGATGCCTAGAAGTAAAAATAATGTTTAAGCTGGGAAGAGAAAAACTCCAGATCTGCTAGTTCATGTTAGGGCCGGTTCTTGGATAAAATTATGTAGCACCCCTTCTTCTCAGATTTCAGCTATCTCTAGTCTTTTTCTCTGAATATGTTCATCGCAGAATTAGTTAGCCAGACCAAATAAACAACCAATCCTGTAACTTTAGCAAGAGAGTAAGAGCTACGGTACAGACTTCAGTTTGATCGAGAGAGAGGAGCAGAGAATCAGTTCTTGCAGTTTGGTAACCTGGACGGGATGCTAAGCTAAGTCCCCTGTCCTGTTGTTGAGATCCTTGCCAAACTGAACCATGCTAGATTCGAAATTAAACCAACAGATTAAAGATGTTAGCTCTCTGAATACTAGTTGTACGTCAGTACGTATGTTCAGGTTTTTAGGAGAAAAGCTACAGCCCAGCCAGCCTTCAGCTTAGCCTAGTGTTTGAAACTAGATGTTGTTTTCAGTATATCGACTACACTACTGAACCTCTGAACCGAGTGCTGCCTTACAACGTTAATGAGAGTAGTATAGAGAGTTTAAAAGACCAGGTTCGTATCTGTTGTTTACTGTTTCCAGAAAATGGTTTCAACTTGTAAAATCAATATCTTTCGATCCTTAACTCAGAAAAATACAAATTATATATCAAAATGTTCAGAAAATTGTAATCTGTCTATTAGTATCAAAATTCATGCATGTTAATCAACTTGAAATCCTGTTTATTTAGGAGAACAAAATAACCCAAAATATGGATTTATTGAGTTTCTCCAAATGGTATTTCTAAATGCATTTGGCTCCATTTAAAATGATCTCCATGACTAGATGTCTACTTCAATAATTTAATTTGCCATGTCATACATGTTTGTATGCGCATTGCATTAAGCCACGTGTTGATTGTTCTCTTTCTATCCGGTGTTTGTTCTTATCGGTAGAACGCGAATCCGAAGACAAGATCGACAACACCAATGGCGAATACTCGATCAATTGACGATCAAGCCAGGAAGAAGAGACATATTTGCCAACTGTCTATTATTGGTTATTTATCAAAGAAGCAAGGCAAGCATAACCTCTTATCTGCCCATATATGATTTCGAAGTATTTCACTCTTGTACTTGCATACGGTTCCAATGTATTGTGGTCTTTATATAGAGGTCTCCTATATATTTGCATCACCCAGATATCCTCAATCATTGTTCCTAGCAGCCATAATTTTGAAGTGTGTTTACTGCCAAAGCCTTATATCTACTATGCTTAGTCATTTACTTGTTACGCTCTACTCCACCCGGTTGGTGAATCAGAGTTGCGAATGAACTTAATATGTCAGGATATCGATATGTCAGGATATCGTGGAAAGATATGTGAGCAGGTAAATTGACTAAAAGGCCATGGATGAGAGGCCACAGGGGTCTGTGGTGGGTTGTCTCGTTCTCGCCGCCCTAGGACCTGAGTTCTCGCCTTTGAAGCCAAGACTGAGCGTACTTCCACGCGCGGGCCTAACACCCTGCTTGACTAACTAACTTGGTTGGTTGTACCCATGGGACACGTAGTTTGGTTTTTCATTCGCGTGTGGGTTAAAAATGATTGAGAGAGGATAGGGCCTGGCAGGGATCCAGTGATGGACGAACACGGTTCTTGATTCCTGTGACAGAGTAACGGGGACCGTCACGAGGTGGCCATCTCGCGTAATGGCGGTTGTTCCCTGTTATGGATGACCCATGGGATATAATCAACTAAGGTAAAGGTCGTGGTCAACCACCCTCTGCCGGCACTCCAAGGAAGAGTGCTAATCGAGTGGCATTAAGAGTCGGTTGGTACGTGTGGTAAACATTGTATACCCCTGCAGGGTTAAATCTTTTCGAAAAGCCGTGTCCGCGGTTATGGACGACTTGGTGACGGATTCTGTGATCATAGATAACTTGAACGGGATCGTAAAACTTGTTGATAACGAATGAAAGGTGCTTCCTCGAGGGTGTCAAGGGGGTGATCCCGGTTGAAAGTATGATGATATTAAGTTGGTGGATATCCAATGAATATGAGATCTAGTCTTAGCTCTCTTATCCCCTTTACAAAGAAGCTCTAAGTAGACGACTTCTACTTTGCCCTGCCTCTATTGAAAAGTTGGCTTTATGCAAAACAACCGTCATACAATCTCTCTGAACAAGCAGATATATAACAAGTTAATTAAGTCTTGTTGAGTACCTTCGGTGCTCATGTTTGCTTAATTTGGTTCAGGTGAAGACCCTCACTCCGACGCTGGTTTCTACGTTGACATCGACGAGTAGTTTGGGGTTCCCAGGTGGCAGCCTGGAACTTGTAGGTTATGTAGCCTACGTTGCTTAATTCTGGCCTCTTAGGCCTTTTGCTATCTTGTTGAATAGCAACATATCCGCTTTCCGTTGAATGTTGTAATGTTGGGTCGTGTGACCTCTGCTTGTAATATTATCAAGCACTGTAAAACAAGTTATGTAATTTTGCTATGAATCGTAGAGTCTGTGATGTGCCAGTTGTTCTGCAGTCTTGATCTCTCTATTATATTTTGATAGTTGTGCCTGTGTTATGGCATCAATCGAAGTGTTGTGTTGCCGATGATCAAATCCGAGCAACGCCTGCCAGAGGTTCTGGCCTGGGAGAGGTGTGCCCAGTAACCTTCGGTTGTATCGCATGACCAGTAACACACAACATCTTTGTATAGTACCGGGGTCGGGCGCTACAAGGAAGACCTGGTCTACCTCAACCTGTGATTCCCTTAGTGGAGGTATCCTCTACAACACTTCACTTCGTAAAGATGTCTCCACGATTGGTGCCTCCAAATCATCGTCTAGTTTTGCTGGCAAAATCCGGGTCTCTAAGTCCCAATCTCTGTCAGCTTCTTCAGATGAGAGCGTGGCGCACCTGCCTGATGACATCCAGATCAACATTGGGTATGTTGTTTTTCTCTTTTTGTACATATATTTTTTACTACTTTTTCTTGAATCACTTTTCTCATAAATTTGCTTTGTACAGTGCCAGGGCGACGCTATTGGAGCCGCCTCCCTCTTCTGACCCGGCCTTGAGCGAGCCTATTGTTCAAGAGGCTCCGGCTCAAGGTCCAATTGTATCTGAGCCGGCCGCAATGGAAATGGAGCCCCAGGCACCAACTCCTCCAAGCCCTGCTGTCAACTCCAATAACCCGGCATCGCCGGCCAAGTCTGCTACCAACTCCCCCAACACTGTCACAAAGACACTGAAGAAGTGCAAGTGTTGGGATCACGAAAGTTGTCCAAGATGGGCCCTCCACTACCATTGCCAAGATTGTGGAGCCGGAGGTGAAGACTGAAGCTGGAAACCGTGGTAAAGACCCGGTTATTTATTCTGGGATGCCGGCTTTGGATAGCCTGGAACTTCCTGCTCTGCTCTTGAATATTTTTCCCGGGTTTCACAACACCGGGGTATTGAGGACAGCTTCATCTCCACCATCCAAAAGCGCCATGAGGTAATTTCCCTTACTTCTTTGAATATACTTATGCAGTAGCCCCCAAGCTCTAAGTTTATCACTTGTTGATGAGCTTGGTGCTTGTTCTAAAATAACATAGCCAAAAAATACTTCACAACACATTGTATATAACTTCAAACTGTAGCTGTGTTAAACTTCAAACTGTAGCCCTCAAGTGCCGGGTTGCAAGCCTGCAGCAACCTGGGACTAAATTTTCACTTTGTATTTGTAGACTTTAAACTTTCCACTGAGTAGCCCCTAAGTGCCGGGTTGTATGCCTGCAGCAACCTGGGACTAAAAATATCACCTTTTGCTTTAAATTTTCATTTGACAAAAATCTTCAACTGAGTAGCCCCTAAGTGCCGGGTTGTATGCCTGCAGCAACTCGGGACTAAAATTCTTTTACCTCTTTACTATTTGCAGCCCCCAAGTTCTAGATTGCATCTATATCAGTAACTTGAGGTGCTAATAACTTTATTATTCATCTCTGTAACAGCAAAACTCTCACGTTGCTGAAGAAATTAGCCGGCTCACGAGCAACTTGCCAGTGAGACCCGGCTAAAATCTGAAATGGAGAAAAAGCTCAAAGAACTGGAAGCCTCCCTATCCAGCTCAACAGAAGAAAATTTATCTCTGAAGAAGGAAGTGGAGAAGCTTGAAGAATCTTGGAAGACCCGGCTGGAATCTGCCGAGAAAAAATTAGCTGAAGCAGAGAAAGCCCTCAAGTCTTTCACTGACCTACTGGTGATCTTGTCAAGGCAATCTGGGGTATGATTCTTTTCTTTTCTCTTGCCTGAATCTCTATACTTTTTTATCATACTCATGAATAACCTTGTTAAATATTTTGCAGGGACCCGGAATCATCTGAACTTGGCAAGCCTGAAACACAAATACAGTGTGATGGCCTTGGTGCGGCAGCTGTATTATGGAGCCGGGCGAGCAATTGCTGCAGCCCGTGGAACAGATGAGCCGCCCAAATCACTGAAGAACTTCTGAGCCATCTCTCTACCATCCCTGAGTGGTTTGCCCGCTGGAAGATATCTTGCTGTCGCAAGGGTGCCATGCGCACTCTTGCGTTGGCCAAATCTCATTACCCAGACATTGACCCGGCCAAACTTGCCAAAGGATTCCCAGAATTCAACTTGGATGGCTCGCGCTTTGATGACAAGTCCTTTGCCCAGATTGACAAGATGATCCGGTATCCTGCCACAACGATTGCTGAAGGCCTCAGGTTAGACATTTTTCAACCCGGCTTTGACAAGAAGGCCCGGCAGGTCACATCCCCAGAGCCGGAGCCAGCAATTGTGGTTCCTCCAAAACTATCTGAGCAAGTGGCTGCTTCTGCTGTTGCCGGGTCAGGGACACCAGCTATGCCCCCTCCCAGCCGTCCAAGTGTAGATGATAATGATATTGTTGGGTATAAGCTGAGCGCAATCTGCTGGCAGTCCAAGCCAAGTATTGCAAGTACTGGGGAAGGTTCTAGCAAGGCCAAATCAAAGGAAGCCCCCAAGACTCAGAAATCAACTCAAGTGGTGACTGACCCGGCAGAGGCTTCCAAGGGAAACCCGGCGAGCCAAACAGAAGAGACCACAAGTTCTGTTCCTGAGACGGAGCCGGCCGCTGTTCCTTCCACAGAGCCAACAGCTGATGACCCGGCAAAGGCTCCTGCCAGTTCCTGAACAATGAACTTTTCTCCTGCAGATTAATTTCTGCGTAAAAACAATGTCTTATTTGGCCCTTGTGGCGTTTTATGTAATAACTTATGCCTGATACAATATTCTTTTGATGGTGTGCCTGTACACCTTGTGAATTTGCATGAGATGTAACAAAAAATTCTTATGTGTTAGCTCTGCAAAATTCAATGGTTTAGATGACCCTTTTGTTTATCTTTAACTGTAAGCCGGCTTTCGCATGGATTCTCACTGTTGCATCTCACTCTGTAAAAACAGTGTCAGTTAAGTCCCCATGGGCATCATAACTGATTGAAATTACAGGAGAACAAACAGGCCATATAATCGCGAGTCACATCAAGCTTAAGTAAGATAGACAAGAAAATAATGGCTTAAAAATTAGCCGGGTTATGGGATTGCAGCTGTACCTTAAAGATAATCAGCCCCCATGACCAAAGTGGCATCATGGCCGGGTCATTAGGTTTGAAGCTGTGCTTTCATGAAGCAAGCAGCCCCTAAGACCAAAATATGCAATGGCGGGTCTCTTTTCTTTAGAGTTTCCGGCTCATTGTTCTCAGTAGGATAATGCAATGGCGGGTCTCCTCTTTCAGGAGTTTCCGGCTCATCGTTATGAATAATACAATGGCGGGTCTCCTCTTTCAGGAGTTTCCGGCTCATTGTTATGAATACGATGAATTGAACAGAAATAAGTAAAAACTGTAAAGTAAATGCATAAAAAGGTGATTCTTTGGGCACATATATCTTTATTCATATATTAGATCAGCAAGCCGCCTCATTAAAAACCTTCCAGTCCCCTTAGGTACCCTGGTAAGGAAAAGAGTGCGTCTGAAACCTGCTGTCTTTTTACATCGTGTGTTACATCTTTGTGAACTCAATTCTAATACTAAGTGTAGTAAGGACGAAGCTGTGCTATGTTCCACGGCCTGTTCCTTTCCTCCAATGCTTTGGTGCTGTGATCAGTATCGTTCACCAGTCACTTTTCTCTCTAGCATCAACCAAGTAATATGACCCGTTGTGCAATTTCCGGCTTATGATAAAAGGTCCTTCCCATGGAGGTGACAGCTTGTGCATCCCAGCCTGTGATTGTGTCAATCGCAAAACTAGGTCGCCCTCTTGAAAAGTTCTCGTTCTGACCCGGCGAGCGTGATAGCGCCGCAAATCTTGCTGATAAATTGCTGACCTCTCCAGGACTCGTTCCCTTTCTTCTTCTAACAGATCAACTGCATCTTGCCGGGTTTGCTCGTTCTCAACTTCAACGTAAGCCGCCACGCGCGGCGAGTCATGTATGATCACTTGGTAAAACAGCTTCTGCTCCATACACCAGAAAAACGGTGTCTGCTTGGTTGATCTGTTTGGTGTGGTATTGATACCCCACACAACTGATGGCAGTTCTTCTACCCAAGCTCCTGCTGCTCTCTTACATGGAACCCGGAGTCTTGGCTTCAAACCACGGAGCAATTCTTGGTTTGCTCTCTCTACTTGACCATTGGCTTGTGGGTGAGAAACTGATGCAACATCCAAGCGTATGCCCTTCTCAGCACAAATATCTCTGTCTCGCCAAGGGACATGTTTGTCCCATTATCTGTGATGATACTATGTGGATAGCCAAAGCGGTATATGATCCGCTCCAAGAATTTCACCACTGTGATTGCCTCGCAATTTGTAACTGGCATAACCTCAACCCACTTGGTGAATTTATCTATGGCGACTAAGAGGTGTGTTTTCTTACATGGAGACATCTGAAAGGGACCCACCATATCAAGACCCCATACTGCAAAAGGCCATGTGATTGGTATTGTTCTTAACTCCTGAGCCGGCACATGAGCTTGCCTGGCATATCTTTGACATCCATCACATCTCTGGACCAAATATTCCGCGTCTGCCAGGGCAGTTAACCAGAAAAATCCGTGTCTGAAAGCTTTTGCTACCAAAGACCGGGTCGAAGCGTGATGACCACAGTCTCCCTCATGTATTCTCTGAGAATTTTTGTCCCTCCTCAGGGGAAACACAACGTTGGAACACCCCTGAAGGACTTCTCTTAAACAGCTCTGTGCCAATAACCACATATGACTTGGCCCGGCGCACAATTTGCCGGGCTATGACTTCTTGCACTGGTAACTCGCCTCGCAGGAGATAAGCAATGTATGGCTCAGTCCACTCTGGTCTTTCATGCACATGAGCAACTAAATCTGAAACTTGATCCGGGCATCCCAGATCCTCTTCTGCTTCTATTTTGACTGATGGGTTCCATAGCTCATCCAAGAAAACGTTTGGTGGAACCGGCTCTCTGCGTGAGCCGAGTCTCGACAAAGCATCTGCTGCCTCATTTTTCCTGCGATCGATGTGATCCACCTGATAGCCAGAAAAGAACCCGGCTACCTTGTCTACTTCTCTTCTGTAAGCCGCCATATTTGCATCTTTTCGGTCCCAAGTTCCAGACACCTGCTGGGAAACGAGGTCCGAGTCTCCAAAACAATGAATGCGCTTGATGTTCATCTCCTTTGCCATACGTAACCCGTGAAGTAGGGCCTCATACTCTGCCACATTATTGGAGCAATCAAAGTGAATTTGCAAAACATACTTCAACTTTTCACCTCTTGGTGATGTGAGCACCACGCCGGCTCCTGATCCTTCGAGTTGCTTTGACCCGTCAAAATGCATGACCCAGTTTTTGGTGCTGGGTGTTTGCTGTGGCATGCTTAACTCTGTCCAATCATTAACAAAATCTACCAAGGCCTGAGACTTGATAGCGGTGCGTGGCTCATAACTGATGTGATAATCACCCATCTCTATCGCCCACTTGGCGATCCGTCCCGTTGCATCTGAGTTTCTGATAATTTCTGCTAGCGGGATTGAACTAACAACTCTGAATGGGTGCTCCAAGAAGTAATGCTTCAATTTCCGGGTCGCCATAAAAACCGAAAACAAGTTTCTGCCAATGTGGATACCTCTGCTTGGTTTCTGAAAGCACTTCACTAACATAGTAAACCGGCCTCTGGACCGGGTGTTCTTTTCCTTCCTCTTTTCTTTCTACTACCACCACGGCACTCACTGCGCGTGGTCCTGCTGTAACGTATAACAACAAAGGTTCCTTTGGAGCAGGAGCCGCCAAGATTGGCGCCTCTGCCAATGTTTGCTTCAACAACTCAAAAGCATCATCTGCTTCTTTGTCCCACACAAACTTATCTGATTTTTCAAGAGCCGGTAAAGTGGTATTGCTTTCTCTCCTAACCTCGAAATAAACCGGCTTAGGGCTGCAATGCATCCCGTAAGCTTCTGAACATCAGCCAGCTCCTCTGGCTTCTTCAAACTCTGTATAGCTTTGATTTTTGCCGGGTTAGCCTCGATTCCACGCTGTGACACAATGTAACCGAGCAGCATCCCCGCTGGAACTCCAAACACACACTTGGTGGGATTAGCTTCATCTTATACTTCCTCAGATTAGCAAAAGTTTCCCTCAGGTCATCAATGAGTGACCCGGCTTTCTCTGACTTGATTACTACATCATCAACATAAGCATGCACGTTGCGGCCAATCTGCTTCGCAAAACAATTCTGGATGCACCTCTGGTAAGTCGCCCCTGCGTTCTTCAACCCAAAGGTCATATTTTTGTAACAATACGCCCCAAAAGGGGTTATGAAAGCTGTCTTTTCCCAATCCTCCTCATTGAGCTTGATCTGATTGTAACCCGAATATGCATCCAAAAACACAAGAGCTCGCTGCCTGCAACTGCATCGATAATCTGATCAATACGAGGTAATGCAAAAGGATCTTTGGGACAAACCTTATTCAAACTGGTGTAGTCTATGCACATCCGCCATTCATTATTTTTCTTCAACACAAGTACCGGGTTAGCCAACCACTTGGGGTGAAAACCTCCATGATAAAGCCCGCGGCCAAGAGCCGGGCTACCTCTTTTCCCACAATCTTTCTCCTTTCCTCATTCAATCTGCGCAAACCTTGCTTGACGGGTTTTGCACCCGGGTTAACATGTAACTTGTGCTCAGCGAGTTCAGCAGGTACGCCAGGCATGTCACTAGGTGTCCATGCAAAAACGTCCCTGTTCTCACGGATGAACTCGATGAGCGCGCTTTCCTATTTGTCAGTTAAATTGGACCCCACGGCGAACTGCTTGGAAGAATCGCCGGGTGTGAAATCAACCATCTTAGTATCTTGGGCGGGTTTGAACTTTTCTTTCTCTTCAGCCGTGGTTCTCTGTAACACGGTTCTATCAGCCGGGTCTACCTGAGACTTGTAGTACCGCAGCTCCTCCTCTGCACATGCTCGTTCTGCCAAAGCTGCATCACCATTGTCACACTGAGCCGCCATCTCCCGGCTTCCATGAATAGTAATAACTCCGTTAGAACTTGGGATTTTCAATTGTAGATACACGTAACACGGCCTGGCCATGAATTTGGCAAAGGCAGGCCTTCCGAAGATAGCGTGATATGGGCTTTCCAACTTCACAACCTCAAATGTAATTTTCTCCATACGAAACTTGTGCTTGGACTCGCCAAACGCAACATCAAGTGTTATTTTTCCCTCCGGGCTATGTGATTTCCCAGGTACTATTCCATGAAATACGGTATTGGTGGCTGCAACTGTGACTTTTTGAGATTCATACGCAAGAACGTCTCGTAGTACAAGATGTTGATAGCACTGCCTCCATCCATCAAACTTTATTCAGAACGTAACCCGCCACCTGAGGTGCAACCACCAAGGCAAGGAGACCCGGTGTTTCAACGATGGGCGGGTGATCCTCTCTACTCCATGTTACTGGAACTTCTGAGTACTTCAAATATTTCGGTACTGCCGATGAAACCATGTTAACTGCACGCTGAACCAACTTTTTTCTCTCTTTGATGTATTGAGCGTATGAACGTGATACCCGCCAAGTCGCTTCGGGTTTTCCTGATAACCCCCTTGATTTTCTCTGTTCTGGTTGTTGTCAGGGTTGCCGGCTTCTGGATTAGCATTGGGCGCGGGACCATTAGCCGGGTTACCTCCTCGGCCGGGTCCTCCACCGTTTCCTGCGCGCGCATTACCCTCTGGATTTCCATATTCTTCCATCTCTGCAGATCCACGCACTGCTCCAAGGAGTGATTGGCGGGTCTGCCATCGCGACTGTGACGCGGGCACGGCATCTTCATCGGATCAAAGTGACCCGGGGGACGCGGTGGCCCACGGTTGTTGTTACCTCCATTGTAGTTGTTTCCTCTGAAATTTCCATCTGTTCTGGGTCTCGCTGACCCGGTATTTGCGTTTGCAACTAGATCTGAGTTGTCCTCTGCGTGTGGCCTCTTGTGATAGTTGTTATTGTTGCTGTTGTTGTTGTTGTTTCTTCCTCCGTTGTTCACATTACCCTTTCCTTTGTCTTCCTCAGTTTCATCCTTGGTTTTATCTGTGTAAGCATGCTTGTTGGCTGCGTCCAACACCTCTCCCATGGTTATATCATTTGCTCCTGGGCTGTTCCTCATGCGACTCATTTTCTGAACAACCGGGTCATATCTGCAATTCTTCTCCAATGTTGACATCGCGCTAGTTGGCAAAATATTGGTGGAAGAGTGGAGGATCTCTGTAATCCGGCGCATCCAATTGCGTGCTGACTCGCCCTTCCTGTGTACACACCGGTCCAGGTCCTCAATTGTGTATAACCTCTTGCACGTCCCATGGAAGTTCTTGATGAAAGCCGCCCTTAACTGACTCCAGGAACTGATGGATTTCTCTGGTATAGTGTTGAACCACAACTTCGCTGCACCTTCACTCATCATTAGATACATGAACTTCGCACAAATATTTTCAGATGCATTACGAATACTCATAGCCATCTCATAACTATTTATCCATGTCTCAGGATCTATGCTAGGATCATAATTTGAAATTTTACTGGTTCTTTGAACTTATCTGGATATGGCTCTGATCTGATGGAATCGATGAGGCACTTGGGACCCGCCATTGTTGATGCTACTTCAACGTGTCCTGCCCTTGCTACTTGTTGGTTAGATACTGAACCCGTCCGTGGGATTTCCCCGGCTCCTCTGGCAGGTGCCACGGTGGGTTGTAAATTTGCTGCGCGCCTCGCCACTTGTCTCGGTTGTTGCTGTGGTACTTGATTTTGCTGACCCGCCGGATCCTGCTGCCCTGCGGCTGCTAACCCGGCTGGCCTTGGTGACTCGCCGTGACGACTCCTGGTACGACGGCTGTGAAAAGATGTTGAATGCAACGCGCTTTTCCGATGTGAGTAATTTGCTTGCTGGGCTACGCCCGTTCGTAACATGTCAATGGCACGCCTTGCTTCTATTTCTGCAGGTGAATCGCCCAATGGAATACGATCTAATGCCACTGTAGCTGCATATACGTTGTCAGTCGGGTTACTGTAATGACCCACTGGCGTGTGAAATCTGGGTTGTGGTGGTGGCATAGCTTCAATATCTCTACCGGCTCCTCCGGTTGGCACAACTGGTGAACCGGCTTGCGCTGGGGCCGGCGGGTTAGCCACCATCTGTCCTGTAGCTTGAACTGCAGGTGTTCCTCCAATCAACTGATCCTGCGGCATCTGGAATAGGTTAGCCGGGTTAATGTGACCACCACGGCCAATCAAACTTTGTTGTCTCTGTTGTTGCTCTCTGGATCTATTTTCTAATGCTGTTGCTGCTTGCCGTAAAAACTCATCATGCTGATCCAACTGCCGCTGCAGCACCGCTTGCTGATCAAAACGCCGTTGCAATGATGCCATCTGCTGCTCGTAAGCGATGCGAGCCGGATCTGTTGCCCTGACTTGCACTGCTACCACTGCTGGGTCACAGGATTTGTTGTTGCTGCTGGAGCACTTGGCAGGTCACTAAGGAATCGTGGCGGGGGCGGGTTAGGTAAAGCTGATGTTCCCTGACCCGTTGCCCTGTTCGCCAAAAATCCAAACGTGTTTCTGTATGCCGCTGTAGTTTCTGACTCGGCACTAACTGATGCGCGTTCGCCATCTACCCCGACATGCTGTTGCTCCTGGATAACTGGTTCTCTGATCGCCAAACCCGGCGCCGCTTGACCCGGCTGGGTTACTATCGCCAAAACTATTGTTGGGACTGGTTCTGTGTTGATTGCTGGGACGATGTAGACCGCAGCCCGGCGCACCGGACTCGGTTCTGACTCGTACTCTTCCTCCTCTATCTCGTATCCATAGCGATCCTCCAACAATTCCAAGATCGACTCTGTATCATCATTGATCTGGCCACGTGGAGCCCAAGCCTCCTTTTCTGACTCGACTCCCTGCGTGGTGCTTCCTGACTCGATCTCCGTCGTCCCAACTGATTCCTCTCCATCCGAGTGAACGGTGGTTCCTGCTTCAGATACAGAATCAGAAAATTGCCGGGCGGGTTTCGATATACCTATCATCCCCACGAAGACGTTGATCCGCCCGATCGGGACGACTGAGCCGGCCTCCAGTGAATCTGACTCCAGGCTCCACCCGGAATCGTCCGTGATGTGCTCTCCTTGTAGATTCATCATGACCCGGCCGATGGCCAGGTTCTGCATGCCTCGCAAAGCTTCTCCCGTGATGATAACGCTTTTTGACGCTTGCCCCACGGTGGGCGCCAACTGTCATGGTTTTGTCACGGCAGATGTTACCGGGTGGTAACTCGAGATTGGAGGCAAGGCAGTCATAGCGTTCGGGAGATTGTTTAGCTCACTAGGGAAAAAGGATGTATCCTGGTTCAGCCCCTCCATTGGAGATAAAGACCTACTTCCAGCCTAGTGTTTCTTTACTCTCATATCGATCTCGATCACCCGGCGGATAACAACACCGGCGGGTTCCGAGTCTAGGTTACAAGGGTTCTCTCGCTGTAAAGCTCGTATGTCTAAAGTCTCTCTCTCTGAAGTTTGTTCTGTTCTATGACCCAGGAGCCGATTTATATAGATACCCGGGTCTCCTGGTCGATTACCAGGTAAGGCCGGGTCACACCCGAACTCGGAGTCCTAACCAAAGTCTAGCTCATCTATCTTGGCCTCCAAGTCTCGCATACCGCCTCCGGGTCTTCTAGAACCTTCCTTGTTTACACCGGGTTACCGACAAACTCCTCGGTCCATCAATGTAGCCCGGCCCAAGATGATCTGGTGGGCCTTGCCAGTCTTTCCTCCTGGCGGGTCATAGTTTCCCTGTCCTTGGGCCTACCGAGTTATCTTTCCCCCAACACAACCCAAGAAAGAAGGTAGGGAGGTCTCTCATCCCGCCGCTGCACGGGCATGGCCGCCGTGGTGTATGTCACTCTATCAGGGCCTCAAGGTTCATCCAGACTCCCATTGCTGTGGGCGTACCCTCCGGGCACCCGACCGTTGGTGTACCCGATGCAGCCCAGCACCTGGAGGCCCATGAAGCTCAACAAGCCACAACTTGGAGTACAAGACAAGAACTCATGTAAAACCCTACCTGGCTCCCTTTATAAAGCCAGGCAGGGGCACCCCATAGGGGGATCCCCAGGGGACACACAGATAGGCGTAGCCCTAACGAGACCACGTCTCATGTCATCGCCCTTGCGGCCACCATGTAACATCATTATACATCTATACAGATCAGACGAGCAGGATGTAGGTCTTTACCTCACCATGAGGGGCCGAACCTGGGTAAATCCTTGCTTGTCAGCCGACGGAACTACCAGCGCGCACTCTCTCTCCCTCTCAATCAACCCGGGGTACTCGACCCAGGGATTTGCCGAGTCCACACCTCGTCAATTGGCGCCGTCTGTGGGAAAGAACGCGCGCTGGATTCAACGTTTTGGCGGCTCCAATCTATATCGACAAACTCGCCATCGCGGATCATCGCTCGGCGGCTCAACATCAACGATCTTCGTCGACAACGACGTCTCCAATCTTCGTCGACAACAACGGCTAGATCGCATCTGGCCTGCTCATCTACTTCGACGCGTTCGACTTCATCAATCACGGCGGCGGCGGCGGCCCGTGCACGCAGTCTCTCGTATCCAATCTGCTTTCACCCGAAACCAGGTTGGATCTTCTAGGTGGAGAGAAGACAAGAGTCGGTGCGGATTCACGTCCTCTCGATCTGCACGCGGTGCAAGCTGCCGCGCGTCGGCTCCTCTACGACGGCACGCTACAAAATCGGTGAAGAGCAACGGCGTCACGGCGCCTGCACGTGATCGGCATAACCGCATGCATACGCGGGCGAACTACAGCCGCGTGCCGATCTAGTGCATCGACGCGATCGATCGTTGCAGGCAGCACAGCTCCCAAGAGAAAAGAAGCCACCTGCATGGAGTACAATCACCAACGATCCAGTCCGATCTAACCTTCAGGTGCTAGTTCTACCAACTGCAAAATCTTTTGTTTCTCCTCTGTACTGCTTTACATAGACAAATCTACGATGGCCAGAAAGGATTCATACATCCACGCTATCGTAACAAAGATCAATCGGCATCAGCACTGCCCTCGCGCGCGCGGCTAATCGAAATCTGATAGATGAAGATGTACCCGCACGCTACGTCCAGCCTGCACACCCATGCATGGATGACTAATCCAGTCTACGACCTGCCAATGGCTACATGCAGTCACGACTAATTCAGTTTACTCTCTCTCATTAATTATTTACTCGTACGTTCTTTATCCTAATCCATGCATACATGTTGTTTCCACCCATTGTTTGGAGGAGCAAATTCACATGTGCAGATTGGATCGCACAAGTATTACTTCAACCGAATCAAGCAGTCAATCAGAAAGCTGCAGGCGTCTCCGACACGTTACGGGACATCTTCGACAACTCGACAGTCGCGTCATGTGCGACTCGACCACGACGGCGTCGACTCGGTTCGCCCCGGCTCGCGGCTGCGATCGCGCATAGCTCATGAGGACGCATCTCCTTTGACAGCCACAGTTCCATCTAGCCCACAGCGCTACGGACGGCTCCGCCTCCGACACTTGGGGGCTGGCGGCGCCGTATTCGTCGACTCCGCATTCATCGGCTTCGCCTCCGACACTCGGGGGCTGGCGGCCCCGCATTCGTCGACTCCGCATTCATCGGGTTCGTCTCCGACACTCGGAGGCTGGCGGCCTCGCCTTCATCGACTCCGCCTCCGACACTCGGGAGCTGGCGCTTCGTCAACGACAAGTTCATCGCTGCACTCGACACGCAACTCGAGCGCCTTCATCGACTCGGCACCGTCGACTCCCCTTCGCCGGCCTAATAAGGGACTCGGGGGCTGAGCGTTGCCCGCGCCGCTCGACTCCGGCCCGCCGCTTCGACTTCCTCCGTCGCACTTCACGGCGTCGACTCCGTCCACTACGACATCCACAACTCGCCAAGATCGCATCCATGATTCGACAACTTCTACAACCACTTTGTCCGCTGCGTCGACTCAATTCCGCCGCATCGACTCCGGTCCGCCGCGTCGACTGCCTCTACGACACCACTCCGCCGCGTCGACTCCGGTCCGCCGCGTCGACTGCCTCTACGGCACAACTCCGTCGCGTCGACTCCGGTCCGCCGCGTCTGCCTCTACGGCACAACTCCGCCGCGTCGACTCCGGTCCACCGCGTCGACTGCCTCTACGGCACCACTCCGCCGCGTCGACTCCGGTCCGCCGCGTCGACTGTCTCTACGGCACCACTCCGCCGCGTCGACTCCGGTCCGCCGCGTCGACTGCCTCTACGGCACCATTCCGCCGCGTCGACTCCGGTCCGCCGCGCACAAACAAATTCGCCTTGGCCACACCTGATGCTCTCTCAGGTGATTGCGCCGCACATGCCACAAACAAATTCGCCTTGGCCACACCTGATGCTCTCCCAGGTGTTGCGCCGCACAGGCCACAAACAAATTCGCCTTGGCCACACCTGATGCTCTCCCAGGTGTTGCGCCGCACATGCCACAAACAAATTCGCCTAGGCCGCACTCGAACACTCGGGGGCCGCGCCGCACAGGCCACAAACGAGAAAACCTAGGCCGCACTCGAACATTCGGGGGCTGCGCCATACAGGTCCAACAAGAAAACCTAGGTCGCACTCGAACACTCGGGGGCTGCGCCATACATGTCCAACAACGCAGTAGGCCATTCGGCTGAGCAAAATACTCGATATGTTTATCGAGTCCACCAAGTAGGCCGTCAGGCTGAATGAGCACTCGAATCTCATTCGAGTTCCACAAGTAGGCCGTCAGGCTGAGCGAACACTCGAAACTCATTCGAGGTCCACAAGTAAACCATCAGGTTGAAAACTGCAACATATAGTAAGCCCACATGCTGAAAAAAGGACTCTGTTTTATCAGTGATTCCTTAAGTTACTCCCATCGGGAGGGTTTCAGAAATTTCTTTCGACTGAGAGAGGTTTTTTGAGATTAACCTCAATTACAAGCAATTCAGCTTAATCTCGGGGGCTACTCCCATCGGGAGCACTGTTCGCGCTCCCGATAGATTCAGTCGAAACATTACCGATTAAAGCATCCTCTGTAAGCCCTCAACGGCCGGAGTCGAATTTCTTTAACTATCCTTTTCAGGAACAAGACGGCGTGCCCATGAGGAAAGAGTGCTTACCCGACGCATCGACTACGCCTACACGACATGCTGCTTTGAGTCCCTGCCCGATTCTTCGTATCGACCAGACACTCGGGGGCTCCTGATGTGGGCGTACCCTCCAGGCACCCGACCGTTGGCGTACCCGATGCAACCCAGCACCTGGAGGCCCATGAAGCTCAACAAGCCACAACTTGGAGTACAAGACAAGAACTCATGTAAAACCCTACCTGGCTCCCTTTATAAAGCCAGGCAGGGGCACCCCATAGGGGGGATCCCCAGGGGACACACAGATAGGCGTAGCCCTAGCGAGACCACGTCTCATGTCATCGCCCTTGCGGCCACCATGTAACATCATTATACATCTATACAGATCAGACGAGCAGGATGTAGGTCTTTACCTCACCATGAGGGGCCGAACCTGGGTAAATCCTTGCTTGTTAGCCGACGGAACTACCAGCGTGCACTCTCTCTCCCTCTCAATCAACCCGGGGTACTCGACCCAGGATTTGCCGAGTCCACACCTCGTCACCCATCTCTGCTCTGAAGAATACTCAGTGTTAGACATGCACATCCAGTTTAGGCACGCCGTGTCATTGTGAGACCTCGCGGGCACCGATGATCCCTGACAAGCAATGTCGCTCTCTCATGGGCAGCACCGCTCGTCCCTTGCACAGAACCAATGGCGCGCGTCTTGGATTCCGGACTCCCGAGTGGGACGCGGTGGGCCACGTGATGGTGTTGTGATGGTAGCCTTGGACGCGCGGGCGGCGGGATCCGGCACGGTGGTCATCGATCCATGTACATAATGCAAACTTGTACCCTCTCCTCTACCATGTTGCGAAATATCCATGAGGCGACTTTTGTCAACAACGGTTGGAAATGCCCTAACACGAGCATTCTCGCATCTACGTACAAAAAATCAATGGAGATAACAACTAAATTGAAAATATAAGAATTTCATGAGAATTTCGTTATTTGGGATATTTTTGAACCACAGTTAGTTTGCAGGGTTGTAAACCTTAGCAATTTCATGAGTAGTTCCAGACAAGCCTTTTTAGTCTGATTTTCTATTTTTTATGACAACTATACTAAGCACATAATCCATTCAAGCAAAAAAAATTTTTTTGAGGAAAAGAATCCGACGCATAAATAAAGGTAGCTCGCACACTTTACAGAAAGGCCCAAACAGAAACAGAAACAACAAAAAGGACCCTGCAAAATGCAAAAACCACCCCAAGCCACCGGAAGGAGTCACAGTCAGATCCACCACCGTCTTGCCCCAAGCTCCTAGCCATTGCCGGAGTCGCCGTACCACCAGCCGCCGGGAAGAAGGTGCCACCACCAGATGTAGAAGGTCGCAGAAGCCATCCGCCGCTCAGCGCCGGAATGTAGTCTCGATGAACGAGTTCGACCACAGCTCCATCTCCCCGCCTCTGCCCATCTTCCAGCCTCCTTCGCAACGCCGAGGACCACCACCACCATCACCCATCTCCAGACGGACGCTCCCCTCGCCGCCACGGCCGGCCGGAGCAGAACCATCAAAGGAGGAGACCACCTGCAGCACCGCCACCAAAACCAGAACACCCGCATCCACCTCCTTCTCTCCCCACCACCACGGCCGGCCGGAGAAGAAAAGATGGACAGGCCTGACAGCACGGAGACTAGTAGCTCCATCCCTTCCTCTCCAGCACCAAGCCAGCAAAGGAGAAGGAGAAGACTCACCAGATCCGCCATGCCGCACACCCCATCGAGCTTATCGAAGAAGGCGCTTGTAGATCCACCACCCGCCGGCCCCATCCACCACGGATCCATGCCAGGCAGAAGCTTCACTGCACCGCGGCCACTGCTCGGGAGCAGCCGCATCGAACGCCAGGGGAGGGAAGACGGCATAAAGCCAGACGCCACGAAGGCACAAATCCTACAACAACTACTAAATACAACGGGCCGGCACCCTAAACCATCTCCACCCCAACCAGCAAAGGTGCCGGCGACGGGAGAGGCCGGAACTGGGGACGGGCGGCGGACTCTCAAAGCAAGGAGGGAGGAGAGGACGGGGGAGAAAAGTCTGGGACCCCATTCAAGCAATTTTATACTTACTCTTCGTGTGGTGACGGTATTTAACCCACATTCTTGTGTTTTTTTCCTTAGATTATGTCACTATGAGAGATCAAAATCTATGTTTCATGTATTCATGCGTTATTTTTCATTTGGTTTCGAATATTTTCAACACCAACAAAAATTTGATTGGTCCAGGTCCTGCGTCCACGGGCGCCATCTCGTGCCGAGCCCACTTTGACTTTGCCACAACGCCATTGCTCCGCTCCTCGCTGCCGAGTCAATCTTGGAAACCCCATAAAAGCTCCTGTCATCTCCTACGGACTAACCGTACACATCCGACATCCCCTCCTCCCCTTTAAACTCCATCGTAACAACCGCCGCCCACACACGGACGAGCAGAACACCAACGGGCAGCCGCACTAGTGGGCCCCTTGCAGTTGGAGCAGAGTCGGAAACCAAGAAACCAAGATGAGACGCCTCTCCGGCGGCGCCGCGCTGGTGCTGCTCCTCGCCGCCGCCACCGCTACAGTTGCCGTCGCCGACTTCTTCTCCCCTCTCAGCCCCCTCCTCGCCCCCGTCATGGGTAATTAATTCCCCTCGCGCGCTTCTTTCCCCTTCTTCCTACGCCGGAAGTGTTACTGACGAGCTTGGCCTGATTGACGCGAGCAGGGTCGCTGTGCAAGGCGGTGGCGTGCGGGAAGGGGAACTGCACGGTGACTTCGGGGCTGCCGGGGTACAGGTGCGACTGCGACCCCGGGTGGACGCAGATGCACGTCGGCGACGAACTCAGGTTCCTGCCCTGCGTCATCCCCAACTGTAAGTGCACGGCTCCTTCATCGGTGGGTAGGCAGATAGGGCGTTATGGTTTGCTGTACTACTGTCGGCGCATAACTGCATGCCACCTACGTTTTGTGAATGATGGCTAATTTGTTAGGTCATTTTCTCTAGTCGTGTGCACAGTTTTGTCAGTTTGGTGTACAAATTATGATGATCGGTGGTTATAGCTCATGTCCTGCTTCTACGTCTCTGAATACATATCAGTTTTCTGTTTTTAGATTAATCTTCAGAACACAGAATAATTTAGCAATCTGAAGTGCACTTGATGATCTTATCTATACACCTCAAATACATGATGCGGAAATTCAGAGTTATGTACCGGTAGTCCCTTTTGCGCTAAAAAAGGGTGTCCACTTTTTAGTCTGAAGAAGAAGTCAATTTTGAGGCACCGAAAGTCGTACATAAGTTTCATTGGTCCAGCAAGATGCGTAATCAATTCAGTTTCTCGATTCTGTTTGATGTCTCCTTTACCAAAACAACAACCAGACTACGTGATTTTGACATCAGTCTCCATCAGACAGATGGTAAAAGGGCAAGTTAGAATGCCCAAGTCCCCGTATCATCTTGAGAATTTATTATGTTGAATCAGCATGCAGTGTCATCTTCAGAGTTCCTATGTGTCTGTGTGTTTGCTCCTACTCGAGAAGAAATACCAGTCTATGTTATCAAAACAGCCAGGTTTCATAGTTTAACATGCGTCTCTATCAGACACAAAAAGGGATAGGTTTCTTTAGGGTGCTTGCGCTTCCGTGTCATCTGCAGATTTCTTCTTTTTTAATTAATTAACTGGGTAATCTTCAGATGTGGTTGTGGCACTTATGTTTACTAATCCGAAGCGCAGAGGCCAGAGTAATAGATCCTATTTGTGCAGAAAATGTACCAGTGTGTGCTTACAGTTATGTCATACGATATAATACTCAAGCAAGCATATCTCTGCAGGTACCATTGATCGCGCGTGTTCTAATGAAACTTCGGCGCCATCACCTGCGCCTTCGCCTAAAAATTTCTCCCTCTCGGCAGATCGTAACTACTGCGACTTACTATATATTTTTTTCTATTTTTATAGTTTGTGATCATATAGTTTCATTTAAACTGAAAGCAGTCGACTGATCTCTATGTCTAAAATCCTATATACAGCTTGTGAATTAGCTTATTGCGGGTCCGGGGGCACATGCAAGAATGGCACAGGGCTCAGCTACCACTGCGAGTGCCAGGAGGGCTTCAGCAATGTTCTCAACATGACCTCAATGCCTTGTTTTCATGACTGTAAGACCAAAAACTGCATATGCAATTTCACTCCTTTACGCAAAACGACGCGCCTCGGTTCCAACTCTCTGGCATCATTTCAGGTTCTTACGGAGCGGACTGCGCGGCTATTGGGCTCCTGCCGTCCTCAAACTCCACTGCCACAGCACCACCATCTAGCTCTGGGAGCGTTTCTAACAACTGCAATGTGCATGCTCCAGGTATAAAAAGCTTCTTCACTGTACATCTATATGTCTGTTTTGTTATAGATGCCAGTTAAGTTACTGTTATTGCCTGTGATTTAACATTTGCAGGATCGGTCTTACGGCAAATTCTACTTCCTCTGCTGATATTGGCCTCACTGGCCATGGGTCGTGCGATATGAACAGAGGGTGATGGTTTTATACCACGGTAGCACTAGAGAGTTTTTGTTCACGGACAGGGTAGAGCTTTAGCCTGTTAAAGATGTACTTTGTTTGTGTATCATGCCGATGCAGTATTGGTATTACACATGATGATTCTTCTACTGTTTGAGATTTCTGGTGATGTGTAGTGAAAATGGTATGAATTGTCCCTGTGAATATTATGATATTCAATAATCCATTCTCTATTTGATGATTATTATTATTACTGTTGTTTTCTTTGACATCACCACAAACACTAGACGCTTGACTTCAAAGCACATCTAGGTGCACCCCGGTGGCTAGGACGGTATGTCTCAACTGGGACGATGGATTGACTTCCACCGTCCAGTGACATCCAAAAGGTGAGAGATCTCACGTGGAGCCTAATCCATGGCATCTCAAGGATCTTCTCGACTTCTCCGGGCTGCTTATCAATAGAGTTGCCCCCACCCTTGGGACAATTGTGTAAAGGAATAAAAGCGTGTTCACAAAAAAAGAGGTGCATCCATGACAACTTTCTGCATGTCCATAACCTGATTATAATTCCTAGCCTATTCTTGAAATTGGACATATCAAAGGCTACCAATCCTCTCTCAATTGTCAGTATCTCCCCGAAGTCCTTAAAACACTTGGTTTCCTGCAAAATATATGAAACTGAATCTCCTTTCGCTTTTCGTTGCCTCTTCCAGAGTTCTTCTTAATGATACACCGGGTCGGTTATTCACCACGTGAGCACATAGTGCCACATGGACCGCCATCTTCGATGTCATTCATCCTTGCCATCGACCCTCCGTGGCGAATTTTACAACATGCATATGAATGGCCACGATCCTAGCCCATACATGCGAGACCTAGAGGCTTGGGATTTTTCTTAGTACGAAGGATCATGAAATTTAGGCAAACCCAAACTGAGATGAGCTCATTGCCATTCGTCAAATAATAAAAGCATTTTGCAACCCCCCAAACTTCCAAAAGTGTTTTTTAATTGGTTGTGAGGGGATTGATTTGGTGAATATCACCTTTCTCTCTTATCGTCTGAAAGTGTTGCCTTCCCTCATAAATATGTAGGACTGACACTCCACTTCCGAGGGCTGTGGAATTGATATCCAGTCTATGGTCGACCAATTGGTAACAAGACTTCAAGAATGAAGGGGAGCCCATCAGGTGCTAGAAGGCTCACCCTCAGGAAGTCCGTCATCACATGACGCTTGCAACATATGTCATGCCCACCATCCCGCTACCGAAATGGGGTCGATAACAAAATTGATAGGATTAAGAGGGGATTCATTTGTAAATGAGATGACGTTGGGCAAGCCGATGGGGGGGGGGGGGGGGGGGGGGGGGCAGCTTGTTAGCTGGAAAGTGGTTTGCGCTAAAAAGCTTGGCGCTTTGGGGTGGCCAACATAGACTATCTCGGTCGGGCCCTTCGCCTTCGTTGGCCTTGGTTTTAGGACGTGGGATATGATAGTAACTGCCTAAAAAAAGTTAACACGGCTGGTTTTCGCGCCTCAACGACCATATGCATAGTTGATGGTGTGAAAACCAACTTATGGAAGGATATGCAGACTTGTCACTAGAAAGGTTGTAAGGTGCAACACGAGCTTCAGAATGGTATATGGATCGCGAAGGAGGCTCCTATATCGACTCCGGCGCAACTTTGCGAGTTTGTTGACCTCTGGTGCCTGCCTCAAAATTCTGTAACCGATCCCTTGTGTTGCAACTCCATTTCATAGAATTAGACTGATCCGGTGAGTACCGAGCTGCCTTTTCTTATGCACCCTGTTAATTGGAGGCAACGACTCTTCCGCCTTGCAAATATGGTTGACTACAACCGTTTATAAATGCAAGTTGCATGCATGGCTTATTCAGAAGGAAAGATACTCACTGCCATTTATGCCTTGTGAGTGATGAATTTGCGACTCACCTTTGCTAGCAAAGTCATATCTTTCGGGAGGTAATGAAGCTTGTTAACGCACCCGTCTTTGCCTCATCTACCTCCCCATTCGGCCACTATGAATCTTTGTTGGGGGGATCTCATGTCACACCCCTCAAGCACCAAAGCTCGTGAGCGTAGTGGTCACCTCTCTACACTCTATGATAGTTATGGAAATAAAGGAACCACATGGCTTTTTATGCCGAAAGAAAAACATCCCTGAGATCACTGTGGTACCCTAGCAGAAATCTGTCTTCAAAAAATCTTGTACTCCCTCCGATCCCTTAAAAGATTCGTACGAAAACAACCTAGCTAGTATAACTGGTACGTATGGCATGCGACGCTTTTTTCGGATCGGAGGTAGTAATTCATTTTCTGCGAGAGTAGTTCTCATGTTGTCTTGGGGTTTTTGGCTCGACCTGTTCTAAAAGCCTAATGTTAATTGGTGTATGACACCTCTTTTTTCTAATATATAAACATTGTGCTTATGACGATTATTCAAAAAAAAATACTACTCCATTTGGTCCTTGGTTGGAGGAAAAAATTCTTGTTTTTATTTCATTCGTCGATTGCTTCAATGGCAGTTTGATCCTACAAGTTCTACAAAAAAAAAGATCCTACAAAGCTATGGTATCTGGACTAGGCATAAGAATGTAAATGGGTCATGAAGTGGTCGGTTGCCCTCGTCATTCCTTACCGTGGACCTCCACAGCTTCCTGGCCATTGGGCCATCGGGCCGAGATGAATGGGTTCATTAGTGAAATATCCCTTGCTAATAGAAACAGTGTTCTCCGAAAGTAATTCAGTGAAATATAACATGGCACCCGCGCAAAAAAAAAAACGTTGCTGGCTCAACAACTACGGAAAATATATGGCCTCACTATCTAAAAACGTTGCCAACGGAGGGAATGATTCGTCCCTTGGTTATACGTTGTTAGATAGGTGAGACACCCAGTTTATTCGAGCACACGTAGCTGGAACTCGATTTTCTCGAACACGCACAGCTGGGACTCGAACCCGGGCGGGCCGGCTCCACGCCCGGAGCGCCAACCACCAAGCCAGCTTGGTTCTCAACCTCGTGGCTGACTCGATTTTCTCACCTCTTGGCCTCAGTATCTATGTTAGAGACAAAAATGAAGTAACGGCGAAACATATTCCAAGCAAAAGATCATATCTCCGGTTGTTACATATAAAGACATTTATAGAGTGGGAGTGGGACGACGGAAGCACAAAACAGAACTACACAAAAATGGCATCACTATCTTAGCTGTTTTGTTTAGTAGTCCGTCATGTATTGCACATATAAAGACATTTATAGAGCACAGCTGACAGCCTGATACGGCTTCCTTCCAGTCACACTGCGTTGTTCTTGTTCATCTGTTCTGCGTGGAGGCAAGCGGAACCACTAACGTTGCTGAATCAACAAGCGACCGCACTCCCGAAAATACTGTTGGAAATACAGTCTCCCTAACTGACATGAGTTAATCTTCATATCAGGGCTCAAACAGAAACAAGATGAGATGACGCATCTCCACCTAATAAGATCAGCTGGAAGTTAATCTTATCAGGACAGCACCATGTCCCTTCAGGGATTGTGCCCTTCCTCGTGGCTTCAAGATTTGAGTGTTGGACCTATATATGCATCTTCCATCACTCTCCATTCCCACAACTCCCTATCTAGCATGCATACACGCACAAAGGAGCTTCGATCCCCACCCAGCCAAAACCATAGCAGCGAAGGCTCCTCTCGTGTGCTTCCTCCTAATCCTGGTGGCCAGCGCCGTGCTCTCGCCGGGTGCCGACGCGGCCATGTCGTGCGACCAGCCGCACAAGCTAGAACCGTGCAGGGCCGCCCTCCTACGGGAGGAGATGTCAGTGACGGACCGCTGCTGCGCCGAGTTGGGGGCGCAGTACAATTGCCTCTGCGAGTATACGCGCAGGCCCAACCCCGAGACTCATTTCCTGCGTGAGATAACCCAAGAGGTCGGCGTGCTTGTCACCTTGGCATGCGATTTAGAGCCTGTATCCTGCCCTAATGCCGCCGCCGCATGATCGATCGAGCCCTCGTGCCGCCTCTGCTGCTGTACTCCAACACTTTTGATCATGTGTTTGGAGTGAAATCTGTTAGATTGATCTCTCCCGGGTGGGCCCAACGGTCCACCGGGCCCCTTTGACCTGCGCCCTGATCGGGGGCGCACAGCCCACTAAGGCTGACGGGCCCCTGTCACGCTGCGCTATATAGAGAGGTGGGGGCCGGCGGCACACACTATGAGGTTCGTCTGTGCCGCACACCCCACCTATACACCCACCGATTAGGGTTGCGCAGAAGTGACGGGAAGCTCCGCAGCCGCCGCCACTTCCACCCACTGACATCACCGCCGCCGTCCACCATGGCCGGCACATCGAGCGCATCCCCGTAAGGAGAAGGTGATGATCCTCCTCCCCAATCTCTCTGTTCTAACCGTATGATCTAGTCTAGTCGATCTACAGGTTCTATCAATGGTATCAGAGCCACTAGGCATTAGATCTTTTTCGGTAGGAATTGAGATCAAAAGAAAAGAATCCCCTCCCACAGAACCCTAACCCTAGAGGGCAAAGAGAACTCACCGGAGGGCGTCAGGCTCCCGGCAAAGTGCGCCGCCGTCGCGGCCGCGCCGTCCCTCTCGATCCGACGCGCATCGGCAAGCCGAGGCGTCGGAAGAAGGAATCACCCTTCACCGGGAAAGAGAAAGTTCGCCGGAAAAGAGCACAGCGGGTCTCGGGCTCGCCGGAATGGAGCACCGCGGCCTGACCGCTCGACGGCGGCGCGCTCCTCCCAAGGGGAACGCGCGACCGGCGAGGGAAAAGCAACGGCGTCCTGCTCTGGGTCACCGCCAACCTCTTCTCCTTGAGCGCCGCTTGCGTCGGAGAGGAGAGGGAGAGAGAAGGCTCGCCGCGCCGGGGAGTTTCGCCGCAGAGCGCACGGGCGCGTCGCCGTCGCAGGCAACCCGGCGGCGCGGCAGGAACGGCGTCGTCACCGCTGCACTCGCGCTTGGCATCGGCCGTCGCCGTGGTCGTGACAGCACACTGCGCACGCGCAGAGAGAGAAAAGAAGGGAGGTGGGGGCTCGCCGTGAAGGGGTCGCCGGCCAGCTCGGCGGCGGCGCCGGGGACGGCGGCAAGAACGACAGAGCAGCTCGGGACAGGGGAGAATAACAGAATGCGGCGCAGGGCTCCTGGTGTTTTGTTCCAGCGAGAAGGACGGACGACCGTCCGATCGTCATGGACGGCCAGGATCAAATCCCTAGCGCGAAGATGGGCTGTTGGGCTGAAAGCCAAATTGGGCCGCGTCTGCGTCGCTTCGGGCGGCAGTTAGCGCGGCCTCTCAACAGGCCGTGGGATGCTTACACGATGCTCAGGCGACAGATAAAGAAACTAAAATGGGCCGCGCGTTTTTACTGCGGGCCAAAAATGAACAGTGTTCTGTTAATTTTTCCAGAAGCTGTTTTATTTGTTTTTTGTCTATTTTTTTGGGCAAATTTCATTCAGTTTTTCCTATTCAAAATTATCCAACAAAAGTTTTGTTTAGGAAATAGAAAATTAAAAGAAATACTTGTTGAAAGTATAAAGTCCATGAATTTTATTCATTTTTTCCGCTGCAAAATAGTTAAAAGTAATTGCATAAAAGCAATAAAGTAAGAATTAAAAGCATGATAAAGTGATTTAATGATGATTATGATTCTGTTATTAATTGACCAACGTTGTTAATAGCATTATCATGATTTAAAGTGAGAATTAAAAGTATGATTAAAGTGATATTAAAGATAATTATGATTATGTTATTAAATGACCAACGTTGTTAATAACATAATCATGATTTGTTAATCGTTGAACAGTCCAATGTTTGTGAAATACAGATAATATTTTACAGTTTCTGCTGTAAAGTAAAAGGACTCTCCTCTAATTAAATTGGAACCAACGGGAAAATTTAATTAGAGAGGAGGAAAAAGAGAAATACTTGTTTAACAGATTAATTATGGTATTGTTATTTTCTGACCAACGTTGATGATAGCAGTACTATAATTATATGAGTTCTATAGTCAAAGGGCTAGATCTCTGATAATTTTGCATGAAAGTGATCAATTTTCAGAGAAAAGATAAAAGATCAAGAAATGCTCTTGAACTATAGAAATATGTATATTTCATGTTTCCGCTGAAATAGAGTTGATGATAATGTCATTTTCCAAACAGAGTTCTTTATTGCAATAGAAATATTATCATCATATTGTTTATGAGTTTTATGCATTGATTCTATTTCTGCCCAACGGTGATGTAGAATTAGTGTAGAAAGATGATGTTTCATTCTAATTCTGCCCAACGGTGATTTAGAATATAGAAGAAAGTTTTAAAGATTTAATGTGCATATCTTTAACCAGACCAACGTAGGGTTATTTTTATGCTCATTATTGTTTATTATTATTGAATATTTTCTCAGACAAAGATTCTCATGTTTTCATTCGTGAAAGCAAAAGATGGGTACTTGTGACCCGAAAGATGACCAAGAAAGGTCATAAAGTGAGAGAGTATGTTCTCTCTAAAGAATGACTGCAAAAGAAAAAGAATTCTTGGATGTTAATCCAAGAATACAAATAGATCATCGAGAGTCTTGTTTGACAAATGTCTTTCATGTACTCTCCATGCAGAAAACAAATAAATCATTCAGAGTTTTGTTTAACGAATTTCTTTCATGTACTCTATATGAAGAAATTTTTTAAACGAGCAACATGAATGCTTAATTTGACCAACGTTGGATTAAGCATGTGTATAAAAGAGTATTCAGATTTATTTCTGAATTTGATGATTGAATATGCAGTCTAAAGAGCCAATTGTGCCAATTGTGGCATCTGTATTCTTAATTACCCGCATGACGGGAAAAGACGATAATAATACCCACGTGGTGGGAAAAGTCTGGGAAAATACCCGCATGGCGGGAGAAAATTTTGACAAAGGACTTATTCTGTATGACAGAAAGATGTGATGACTCATGTGTTTTTATATCGACCGCACACTTGTGTATCATAGTTATAAAGCACTTAATGAGTCAAAAGAGAATAAAGTTACAAATGAACCTAAAGATAAGAATGTTATGCAAGTGTGACTTGCAGTACCATTGAGAAAGAACTCTTGTGAGTTTTGAAAAGGAATGAGGAAAAAGTACTCCCATACGTTAAAAGATAACTTCATATTGAATAAAGCAGATAATCAAAGTTTCGAAATTGTGGCAAAAAGGTTCTTGCCACATTTCGAGGGGGAGATAGAGAATGTTACAGAATAAACTCCCCTATACTTCAGATAATGTGATGCATATTATGCATCTAAGTGATCTATGATGAATTGTGATCGTCTGGGGAGTACGACGGTCATAATAATGATACCCCTAAAGTAAAGAGATAGATTTATTCTGGATCTTTACAGCTCCGAAAGGAGACTAAGGACGGTACTCAAAGTGCCATAAAGAAGACAGATTGACAGGTTAACAGAATAAACCCAAATAAAAAGGATTAAGGATACACCATTTTGGAGAAAATGGAGTAATCTGGGGGAGCATGGTATGAACATACCTAAGGCTCGAATAGATTTTATCTGGGGGAGCTTGTTGCTTTATAATAGAGATGAACAAGCAAACATGGATCTTGTGATTTAGGTCCTTGTAAGAGCTATAGCAATAGAAGACTACAGAATTAATTGCCTCTAGGCAATGACAGAACAACAATCCCCATATGAGAAAAACAGATGACTATAAAGTCTATATCAGAGAAATTTAAATGAAGGTTGATCCCACCTCATTTACAGAAATTATAAGCAGCGCTCAATCGATTTTGACAAGTGTCTACTTGTCTTAATGATTAGAGACTATGTGAATCCCGACGATGTTTGGGACTCATAAGTAATTTCCAATGGAGCCAAAACAGTAGGCTATAAAGGGTCTACAACGCCAATGTGACTCCAAAGGAAATATGTAAAAAGCGATTTTAAATCGAAAGATTTGCGCTAAGAGAATAAACAGATTATAATGAGTGATAATGGCACATAATGATCTGAGTTACATCAGATGAAAGTAAAGAACACAAGGGATCTTACGGACTAGAGCAAGTCTCTAGAATCAAAGTTATTTTGGGTTAAAGAAATGAGAGGACAATCTTTTTCAAACTTATAGAATGGGAAATTCATTCCTAATCCGTGTATGTGGATGATATCCTACTTGCTAGTGGTGATGTCAATCTACTACCGGCAGAGAAAAGAAGTTCTTGTCCTCAAAAGAGTATTCTCGGTAGAGTGTCTCGTTAAGTATCGAGATTTACTAAGAAAAGAAGAAAAGGGGTATTAGAAATATCACATGGACATGCTGAGAAGAAGTCTCTAAGCATGCATGTCGAGAAAACCTACGCCTGTTCTTATTGACAAGGGTAATGGAATTGGGAACTTTAGTGTTCCAAGAGATAACATAGAACGGATCAAATGGATATGGTACCATATGCTTCAGCTGTTGGTTGCTCAATATTACCCTGACAATTCACGTATCCGGGTTGTTTTGGCAATGTCCAATCCAGATATAGATCACTGGAATGGAATCAAAGATATGGCCTCATGCTAAAAGAAACAAGTGCTCTCAAAAGGTTGTGAGTACAAAGATAGATCTATAAAGTGCTCTCAAAAGGTTGTGAGTACTCTGAAAGAATTTGTGAAATGTATAGCGAAATCCACAATTGTCGCTAAATTTCACATTTGGAGTTTTTGTGTGGAAAATCTCCAAAGAATTAAAGTTTTGACATCAGTGTGATGTAAAGATATGTTATAGCATCATATGAGGCTGAGGGATAGGCAAAATGGTTAAGGAAACCTGTACCCGGAATTGATAATGGTTGACAACAGCAATAACCATTAAGTAATTCACTCCTAAGACAACGAGTCAAGTGTGGTGCCAAACACATTGACACAGAGTTATACGTTGTAAAGGAGAAAGTCCGGAATTATGTTGAAATGCTTGGAGCATAAGAGGAATAGATAAAAGAAACACACAAGTGTTTGCAGATCTGCTAATTAAAGGCTTACCGCCCAGTGTGTTTGGAGAACACATAGTCGACATGGGTTTATGGTATAGTCTATATGATTTCCGGACAATAAAGAGGCCCAAAAGATTAAAGAATCTATTTCAAAAGAGAGGTATATTGTAGCTGTCTGATTCTACCGGCAATGAGCTGTGACGATGAAACATGCTCTATGTATCGATCTGTGATGAAACAAGTAAAGCAAAGTAAAAGGTAAAAGTAAAAGTTGAGATCAAGGGGGAGAATGTTAGATTGATCTCTCCTGGGTGGGCCCAACGGTCCACCGGGCCCCTTTGACCTGCGCCCTGATCGGGGGCGCACAGCCCACTAAGGCTCACGGGCCCCTGTCACGCTGCGCTATATAGAGAGGGGGGGGCCGGCGGCATACACTATGAGGTTCGTCTGTGCCGCACACCCCACCTATACACCCACCGATTAGGGTTGCGCAGAAGTGACGGGAAGCTCCGCAGCCGCCGCCACTTCCACCACTGACATCACCGCCGCCGTCCACCATGGCTGGCACATCGAGCGCATCCCCGTAAGGAGAAGGTGATGATCCTCCTCCCCAATCTCTCTGTTCTAACCGTATGATCTAGTCTAGTCGATCTACAGGTTCTATCAAAATCTAAATGAATAAATGCCTTTTTTATGCTATTGGGTCCTGCTTCTTTATATCCTGCTCCTAGCTCTGCATTTTGTGCATGCATGGCAGACACAGTCGCAGGTCTGCACAGCATTGTTGACATCATCACTTCCATCTTGGTGAACTGTTAGCCAATATGCAATGTGTTTACTTCTGTTTTCAAGATTCAGTAACATCGGATGAAATTTGGGGTGTTAATTTGCACAGGGAGAGGGCTTCATTGTGAAGGACATGAACATGCCGTTGGTAGAGAGCACTAGCGTCTTCGCAGATGGGTAATCTCTCACTCTCCCTGTAACATAGACCCTAGCTTGAGTAGTGTGACCTGACTGTTTGACAAATCGATTTGTGCGCGAAGGACGTGTTCGTTCGACCAGTTGTTGAACCGCACGGCGGCGTCCGGCAAGATCGTCCTGTGCTTCTCCACCATGGGGATGGTGTCCGGCGAGGGCGCGGCGGTGGCAGTGTACGCCGGCGGCGGCTCCGGCGTGATCTTCGCCGACACCAGCTCCCGAAAATCCAACCAAGACAACTTCCTGCCCACCGTCCACGTCAACCTGCGCCAGGGCACCAAGATCCTCAACTACATCCAGAGCCGCTCAGGGTAAGCAGTGAGCAGGACCGTCGTCGGCAAGACGCCGTCGCCTACTTCTCCTCCAGAGGGCCATTTCTCCAAACATTCTCAAGGTAGACAATACGGAACGATCATCTGAACACTTACATATGGTGGCATGGTGAAGACTGAAGCGATTTTCTGCCACATGATTCGCAGCCTGACATCACCGCACCGGGAGTGAACATCCTGGCGGCGTGGCCGCCCAAGTCGTCGCCGACGGTGCTGCCCCTGGACAAGCGCTCCACGTTGTGGAACTTCGACACGGGCACGTCCATGTCGTGCCCCCACGTGTCCGGCATCGTCGCCATCCTCAGGTTCGTCCACCCGACCTGGTCGCCGGCCGCCGTCAAGTCCGCGCTCATGACCACGGCGTACGTGCACGACGACACCTCCGACGCGATGCTGGCCGGCGGGACGATGAAGGCGGCGGACGCCTTCGACGCCGGGGCCGGCCACGTGGACCCGCTGCGGGCGCTGGACCCGGGTCTGGTCTACGACGCGGACGCGCGCGACCACGTGCGGTTCCTCTGCGGCCTCGGCTACACGGAGGCGCAGGTAAGGCAGATGGTGCTCCCCTCCCCGGCGCTCGACACGAGCTGCGCCGGCGCCTCCGGCGCGTCCGACCTCAACTACCCAGCCATCGTGCTCACCGAGCTGGGCGCCGCGGCCACCGTGAAGCTGACGGTGACGAACGTGGGCCTCCGGAGGGACGCCGTGTACCATGTCACCGTCGTCAGCCAGCAGGGCGGCGCGTCACGGTGTGGCCGCCGGCGCTGGTGTTCTCCCCGCGTTGCTCCAGGGCCGAGTACTACGTGACCGTCACGCCGGCGAAGCTGTCGCGCGGCCGGTACGACTTCGGCGAGATCGTCTGGTCCGACGGCTACCACCGCGTCCGCACGCCGCTCGTCGTCAGGGTCACCAACCTGCCGGACGCCGGCGTCGACGCTCAGTCCACGGATGAGGACGGTGCTGTTGAGTATCCACAAGCTGCCTAGCTCCGGTTATGTACGTAGATGTTGGCGATGGCGGTGCACGGCTTCAGATCACGCTCGATTTGGTCGCCTGATTCAGAACTTTTCTTAGTGTGGATTTCTGTGATGTTTTGAGTTCCTCTCGTCTCTTGGGATAAACACACAGTAGGTATCATTGGCCATGATAACAGATTTGTTCTTCTACTAACAAATTGGTGGTTCTTTCTGTTTGGATGGTTGGGTTCAAAACAAAACATTGCAAGAGATACAGATTGTTCAGTACACCTGCAGAGAATTTTTTTAATAATATTTTTTTAAACATTAATTCGGAAAATAGCACGCGTTTTTCCAGAAATTTGGAAACTAGCGCGGCGTCGGCATTGGCCGGGCCGAAAGAAGGATGTTTCGGCATCAGCGGGGCCGAAACCAGCTTTTGGCACGGGCCAAGCCAAAACCAGACTGTTTCGGCACGACCAACGCCGAAACCCTGCTGATCTGCATGCGATTCAGCCTTTCGCGTAACGACGGGGCTGACAGGCATGTTTCGGCTCTGGCCATGCCGAAAGTCCCATTTTACAGTTTTTTTGTTTTCCCGAGTGTTGGCCCATATATTCACGCTCAAATTTCCCGCCACCGCTACTCTTGCCATTATTTTCCCGCCACCGCTACTCCCGCCATTATTTTCCCACCACCGCAACTCCCGCCATTATTTTCCCGCCACTGGTACTCTTGCGTGCCCTTTTCTCCCGCCACCGTTTCCCGCCATTTCTTCCCTTCCCTTTCTATAAAATGCCCTCCTCACTGAGCTCCCTAAGCAGTCCAATGTACACACTAAAAAATGTCGATTCCTACCCCAGGTTGGCCCTCGGATCGTAGTTGGGTAAGACATATGTCTGAGCGTCTCTTGTTGTGTGCGGGCGAGTTGTGGGTAGACGGTAAGGAAGTTCCATGGGAGGAGCTCATCAGTAGTGACAGTCTTCTCACTGAGGTTGGAGCGGCATTACGACGACATAGCTGGCCAAACAGGTAACCTCAGGAAATACGGCAAGAACTTCTCCGGTTACGTGCAAGGTACGAGAAGCGAGTTGTTATTGGAAAATTTAGGAATGAATCAGACCGTATGTGGTTTGCAAAAAATTGTTTCTTCATGATTTATAAAGCCAAAATTAAAAAAAACAGAACAATGCAAAAATAAATTGGCACGCCCTCAATAAGGCGCTGCTGGTGATGTTCAGCACGGAAGCACGAAGCCATCATCATCTTAGACACAAAAATGAAAGAGGGCGGAAAACATTCCAAGTAAAAAGGAAATCATATTCCGGGCTACAGCTGTTTAGTACTCCGTCGTGTACATATAAAAGTATAGAGCACAGCTGACACGGCCGGCAACCATGATCAACACGAATCCGCATCTGCAGATTCTCACTGTGCGACCGCCGAAATGGCTCGCCTCTCTACAGTTTTCGTTGTTCGCTTGCATTGCACGCACGTACTGAGCCCGAATCTCTGCGTTTGCAGGCGAAACACTTGCTCGCCTCTGTTTCGATTGATCTCATTCAGTTATACAGTTACACTGCGTTGTTCATGTTCATCTGTTCTGCGTGGAGGCAAGCGGAACCACTAACGTAGCTGCGAGAGCAAGCGACCGCACTCCCGAAAATACTGTTGGAAAACACAGTCTTGCAGAGACATGGACGGCACTCTTTGTGTTTCTTAGGAGAAATCTATATTTTTTCAGAGGTGCACCGCTGCACCGGAGAGTGGAGAAGCACAAAGATCACACAAGTGAAGAACAAACATTCCTACGTACTTTTCAGCAGCATGTCTGTAGTACTTTGAAGAACAAGCAGGATTAGTGCAACAGGTTTTTTTTAGAAGATTAGTGCAACAGGATTAGCGATCACACTGGAAGCACTCTTATCAAAAGGAAGTAGCCATATAACTTCAGGTTCAACAGATGCAGTAATATCTTGGGTGCCGTGAGAGCTGGAGCTCCTTTTAGGAGTCAAGTACTTTTTCTGGCCGGTTTCATAGGCTTTAAAATGGTCAGGGACATGGCTCAGTCTCCCTCACTGACAGGAGTTAGTACTACGCCCCCAAATATTCACATCAGGTGCTCAAAGAAAAACAAGATGAGATCACGCATCTCCAGCTCAGAGAGTAAGAAAGAAACTAAAGGAAAGAGACGAGGTTGGACGGAATGACCAAAAGGTTGAGGGATAGGAAAGCCACCATTTCTGTTTCCTCTGCAGATGGCTCTGTCTGTCTGCCTCGCCTCATCGTGCGTGACTGAATGGCACAGAACGCTGCCATTATAATTCAGAGATGATTGAGCCATAGACCATCTACACTACATAGGCCTGCGCACGAGCTGAGCCTAGCTAAACCATCGGTGACGATAAACAAAACATAATAGGACATGGAGTGGCATGGTATCCAAAATATTCAGGCCTCCCCTCCTCTCTAGGGAACTTATGTTGATTTGACGC
Source organism: Poa pratensis (assembly GCA_947311845.1). Classification (NCBI taxonomy): domain Eukaryota; kingdom Viridiplantae; phylum Streptophyta; class Magnoliopsida; order Poales; family Poaceae; genus Poa; species Poa pratensis. The sequence continues at coordinate 11,707,065 of CAMZMU010000064.1, forward strand.
GAGTAAAGCAGCAGCAGCTAGCAGGGAGCGGGGAGCAGTAACATAAATTAGTGCCACTCACTGCCACAGGGGAGAACACGTACAGAAGCTATAGCCTACCGTAGGCCACTGTTCCTGTGGCATTTGTATACTACACGCCCAGGCTTTTTGGTTTGTTTCTTGCACCTGTGAAAATGAGAGCTGAATGCTGTAACGCAATGCAGTGGAACGCTGTACCTGTTACTCTACACTCCTACTGCGATGCAATCCCTCTTATCCCGGCCACTATTTCAATCTGATCTGATCTTTTCGGGGTTTGCTCGAGCTCCTTTCCATGGTTTCCTGCGCGCTCTCATACTATATGCAGCCGAGGCTGAGCTCTGCAAGGCACATGCTCTGCCATGGAGTAGCTAGGAAATTGTTCAGAACATTTGATGGGGGGAGAATTATTTCTTTCGAGTGTGCCATGCACGGGATCACGGACGCACCAGCCAGCCAAGAAGAACCAAGGGAATCTCCAAGAACAATTCAGACCTGAATAAAAGTACTCCCTCCGATCCATATTAGTGGGCTTAGCTTTGTCTAAATTCATATGTATCTAGTTAAATATTTAGACTAGATACATGTGTATTTAGACAAAGTTGTGCCCACTAATATGGATCGGAGGGAGTAGTAGTTTTTTCATTCCCCTGCACTGAAAGATCATACGATAAATAGCAGAATCGAACAGCTCAAAATAATGAACACATGAGAGACTGACGAAAATTAGCTGCAAAATCACTCCCCAAAACCGGAAGGAAGAACCAACGAGAGAGAGAGAGATCATCAACATCTCGATCCATCTCTCCCTCTTTCGGTACACAAGAAATCACCGGCTAACTAATTACAACATTACACTCGTTAAAAACTTCCAAGAAGAACTCAACAATGTTATTACATACATCAGTCCATCCATGATTGTTCTCTCTCCGTGCTTTGCTCCACGGCTCCACCTCTCTTCTTCTCTAGCTAGGTCCCTCTGCAGGTTGCCGTTCGTGTGCTCGATCCTTGGATGTGAGTGAAGCGAAGCCGTAGCCTTGAAGAGGCAGAGCTACCAGCTAGCTAGCTCCTGTGAATGAAGTCCAGGAGCAGCATCAGGGCATACATATATGTGCAGACGAAGTCGTCGTGGTGGCCGGGCGGTCAGGGCATGTAGAGCCTGTCGCGGCACTTGCAGCGCCAGGCCTCCGGGTAGTACTCGAGCGGGAAGCTGACGCCGGGCTGGATGGCCACGTGCACCGGCCGGCACGGGTGGCATCCCCCGCACCGGCTCCGGCACGTCGGCGGCGACGAGCCCGGCCCCACCAGCTCCCTCCGTCTCGCCGCCGCTGCCGGATCCCAGGAGTACTGCTGCAGTGCTCTGCCACCGGCGCTGCCCGGCTCGTCGCCGTGCACCGACCTGCAAGACACAGAAATGTGCGCACGTATCTAAGACGGAGCTGGCCATGGAATGCCGCCGCAGAAAGTAATATGGTCGGAGGTCCAGACAAGGCACGGAATGTGGTGAGTTACCGAGGGCAGCGGCGAGTAAGAGGAGGTGGATGAGGAGCGCCGCGGTGAGGCCGCGGCGGCTCGCCCAGCCCATGGACGCGAGCGCTTCGAGCTAGACCTCGTGTCAGTCACCGACCGGTACCGGCCGTGGCGCTGGCGCGCGGCTTCTGGCTCGCTCTCGGAGGTCGGAGCTGCTCGGCCTGGATGTGAGGGGGAGAGGGAGAAGAAAGCAAAGGCAAAGCGCAGAGCGAGCTAGGTAGGCGGTGAATGCCGCTGCTGCAGCTGCAGCTGCACGAGCGGGACTGACTGAGGCGAAGGGCAGGGAGTGGCGTGGCGTGCGCTAGTCAATCCGCACGGAGCCATGGACCGTGCGGGAGAGAGAGAAACTGAGACTGAGTGAGGGGTGAAATAAAGAGAGCTGGGGTCGGTTGGGTTTTTGCCCTGTTGGTGGGTGCGCGCACCTGGGTGGCGCCGGCGCGGTGGCCATTGCTATTTGGAGCGTGAGGGGATAGACGGCCGGGTTTTTGCTTTGGGCATGGCTGATGGCTCGCTCGGCCGGCGGCAGCAAAATCCGGCTCGCAGTCTGTGCGCCCAGCGTGGTGGGTCCGAGAGGCCGGGTCTTGGGCTCCGGGCACGGGCCATCCTGGGACTGCCCGGGCATCCGCTGCCGGTAGCCACGGGTCAGGGCTCAAGCTGACCGTAAGGTTTTTGGTTCCCGAGCCACGGGTCAGGGCTCAAGCTGACCCTAAGGTTTTTGGCTGCCGATAACCTTCTCACTCAGTCTCAGAAATTTTTGGTTCCCGAGCTCCCTAAGGTTTAAAAAATTCAAAAATCATATTTGTGAGTTTCAAGAAATTCATTTTTTTTCTTAAAGCGGCGGGAGCACCGGAGCCAAACACACTTTCCGTCTCAATCGTTCCTGATTTCGAGCTTTGGGTGGATGGAGTACGCCCAGCTGATGCATCATCAGATAGCCGTACATCAAAAATCATATTTGTGAGTTTCAAAAATTCTGAAAAAATATTCCGGGTATAGTCAATAGGATATCTCACGAACATGCAAAATATCAACATCAAAAACTTGGTATTCCGAACTACAAAAAAATAACCAAAGTGAGGATCTAACTAAGCATATTTTCAAATCTCCAAATTTTATAGATTTTTGTATAGCTCGGAATACAAGGTATTTGAAGTTGATATTTTACACACTTGTGGGACATACTATTGGCTATACCAGGAAAAAAATCAGAATTTTTTGAAACTCACAAATATGATTTTTTGAATTTCTTAAAGCGGCGGGAGCACCGGAGACAAACACACTTTCCGTCTCAATCGTTCCTGATTTCGAGCTTTGGGTGGATGGAGTACGCCCAGCTGATGCATCATGCATCAGATAGCCGTACGTACGTGCTCCCGCCGAGAGCGTTCGCGTCACTCTCCACATGAATGCCTATCGATCAGCGTCCATGAACCCATCGCCTTGGATCCTCTCTATCCTTGGTCACGTCTCGAGTTAGGCAGCTCATGCATGCACGTACGTACACACACATACAGTAGTTCTGGGACTGGCGTGCTGAGTACGTACCACCAGTGGTGCTTGTCACCAGCTACAAGATGGATCGATGCATGGATGGATCAGCCACTCGGACCACGCTTGGGACTGTATGATCCATTCCTGTACAACATCGCATGAACTTCGATGTGTCAATCCGCACTGGATCGTCACTTCTCTGTTGCTCGATCGTTTGGAAATGGCCCTTAATCGCGACGCTTCTGCGTCTATGCTGCCTAGATTCCGCCTAATCTAGCTGCATCAGCCATCCAGATCCAGTCAGTCCTTGCTTGGCGTTCTGCTCGGCCTTATAGCACTACCTTTCTCGATCTTGGATTAATAAACTCTCGATTGATTAGAGGGACAAAGTACGCTTGGTTCGCACATGTCTCTGCGGTGCGGACACTATATATTCATCTTCATTAAACCTCAGACCCCTACCGGTCAAAGCCGTATGACTGAAAACGGAGTACTGCTGCTGATCCACGATTACTGCAGGAAAACATACTCAATTTTTAAAATTGTGAAGAAGGATTTGGTGACCTCGTCTCTGCATGACATGAATACTACTGGATCGCTACATGCGAACGTCCAATGTCCGACAGGTTGTATCGGAATCGGACTCTCTCCTGGTTGGCCGATATTTACTCTGCCAAGACAACAGCTTAGCTAGAATATGGGCACGCATATTACACCATCGATATGATGCCGCTAGAAATGGGTTGATCGACCACAGCAGGGGCCGGCCAACAAAACGATGGACCAGCCAAGGTAAAGGAGAACGCAAAAAAAAATCTGAACCATACTACTTTAGTGGACATTGGTTTACAAGATGAGCAGATACACACATATATAATATTAAAAATTACCAAAAGAAGCTATAGCAAAATTCAATTTGACCATCACGCTTGGACATACGTACTACTCCCAAGTAGAGATTTCTTGCACCCGAACTCCAGTGCTCCTGCTACTTTAAAAAATTAAAATATATATTTAAAAGTTTCACAAAAATCTGTAAAAAAATGCATTTCTCGATGGTATATCCTATAGACGTGCAAAATAGCAATGAGAAATACTTTGTATTCCAACCTACACAAAAATGACAAATTTACAGATTTGATTGTAGTTAACAATGCATTGTTTTAAATCTACATTTTTTTTGTCATTTTTGTGTAATATAAAATGAGTTAAGATTTTGCACGCTTATAGTATATGCATCACTCAGAACATGCATGATTGTTTTCAGATTTTTTTGAAACTTTTAAATACAATTTTATGTTTAAAAAAATAGAGAAATCACTGGAGCTCGGGAGCAAAATCACTTTCCAAATACTCCCTCCATTCACTAATATAAGATTTTTATTTTTTTTCAAAAATGCATGTATATATCTAGACACATTTAGTGTTTACATCAACACATTTTGATCTGTATCTAGTCCACATTAAGATATTTAAAATGTCTTATAATATAACAGTGAACAGAGGGAGTGGTACACATCAACCGTTCTACCAGGTACTTCTAAAATCTACGGTGACATCTTCATAGCTGTCTTTCTCCTGAATGTCACCGTCTCTTTCTCCATAATTTCAGAACCAATAGGTTATTTTCAAGATTTCATGTTCTCTTATTGTGCAATCTTGCTTTACCAATCTTCATACTAGAAAATGAATGTTTAACACCGAAAAGTCCCTTTGTAGGTCGTCCTATATGTAGCATGTTTTTTAGTTTTTTTTAAATCAACAGTTTCAAGTTTTCAAAAATTTCGAGATAAATCATAGAGGTTGAAAGTGACGTACTCTAATGTGCTGCAAATTTTCACCTAGACATGTTTTGTATTCCGGCTTACACAAAAATGACAAATCTGGAAAATTTGAAATTTGCGATGTTCACCGTCTCAGATGTAGAAATTTGTTAATTTTACACAGCCCAAAATACAATGTATTTCGAATTGATTTTTTGCACACTGGTAGAAGTCATCATTATCTACATTTAAGATTAGTTTCAGTATTTTCTGAAACCTTGAAGTACGTTTTTGAATTTTTCGGGAAAAAAAAGTCCTACATGTAGGACGAGGTACAAAACGCTGCTCTCCATTTAACACCCGCTATACACTACAGTCTATAGAAGATCTGTTTGTTACCGTTTAAACTTACATGCCAACTCTTTTCTACTATATCAATGAAAAGACAAATCTTTTACCTCGTTTCAAACAAATAATCTTACAGGCCAAAATGCGTGGTGCATGCATGTATTTGGTCGTCACAACTTGTACTCGATCACGGGTAGCATAAGCTTGCAAAATTCCATAAAGGGCCATCAAATGGGCGGAACAATAATTAAGTTGGATCTGTCCAATCTCCGAAAAGGCAAAGACTGAGCTTAGTTTCAGTCTTTCAGATGCGGTGTGTCTTTGTGCTGCCGGCCGGGTTTTGTTTGCAAAAAGGAGGGGGGTCAGTCAGAGGAAGGTGAGACGTGATGATCGTGTGCATGAACATGTAAGCTCGGATCTCGTTTGCTGGTCATAAAGCAGGTAAAGGCAAGTAGCTTAGCTACTCATAGCAATCACGTCAATCAGAGAAGCAAAAGGCATTGACGTGGCCGAATAGCGAGCCTCGAGAGAGCGTTACAACAGCCACATCATGCATCCAAGCTCAAATTCGATTGGTCGGAGAGCGTGATTCCCACGATACTAATATATGCCCTTTGTTGAAAAAATTAGTAACAAGGTAAATATTTGCTTCAAATAGAGATTCACGTATTCTTAAACCCTTCCAACTTAGCTTAAGATAACCGGCCGTAAACAAATTGCAGTAGGTTGATCGATATCGATCCCGGCGATCGGCCGCCGGCCAAGTGCCCACTCGCCCAACCTTTGTAGCGGCCTAGATAAGTGGCATGGCGCGGCATCCACGCACGCCCAGCCCTGTAGGTACAGGCAACCACATCAGCATCCTCTCCTTGCCGGCCGGCCGGTGCACGAGCACGAGGGAACAGCTAGCTGGATCCGGAAGGGGTTGCCGTCCGCTTTCGCGAGGGACCAACCCGCTGGGCTGGCTGGATATCCAAAGCCTAGGATATGGATTGGTCGGACCAGACTGCTTGCTCCTGGTCCTGGGTGTCGCCATGGGCGGTGCAAGGACTAGCTCTCAGTTGGCGCGAGAGATCGATGGACGAGACGCGCCGCGCGACAAGCGTCCGATCGGACCGGCCGTCTGATCGACCTGAACCTGATTCAGGTTTGGCCTTTTTCTCCGGCGAAATGCTGCCCAGATCGACTGATCGCAGCCTCGCAGGGGCTGGACGGAAAGGTTCTGTCGTCGTCGGCAGGTAGATCGTATTTATGGCCCCGTGCGTGCAAGGCAGCAGCGGTCAGTTTCGGGTAGATGATGATGATGTGGTGTGCCGGTTGCTCCCAGCCAGGCCTTCTTTCCCTTTCACCAGTTAAGAGCATCCTATGTATGTACGCCCGTGGTGCTAGTATGATCAACTCCTTAACTGCAGGATCTTGGTCTCCAATATCCCTTCAAGACCATACCGGTACGATTAGTTATGTGTTGCTCTGAAAGCAATGGAAAATGCCTACTATAGTAGAAGAATGAGAAATCCGTAGTGCCTCCGTCCGGTTCAAAGTGCATGTTTCGGAAATCATGCAGTCTCAAAATACACAGCCTCTTAGGCGCATTTACATTAAGAGTATTTCTAGTAGATCTCTTATACCGCGAAGGTCGTTATAATAACCGTTGCTTAACGCTTTGAGCTGAAGATCCGACACGAACATATATTTATATCGGTCTAACCATTATTTTTTTTAAGTGAAACAGAAACGGTCTGCGGAAATCTTAATATCTACCATTTTTTGCTTCCGAGTTTTAGGTTTCCCGTACAAACATACAAGTTTGGTGGCAGGGACATTTCAGCGCGCCCCTTTCCCTTACGAGCTAGCGCCTCTGCCACCCATCTCCTCGGCAACGCGCCATTCTCCCTGTGCCGCAGCGCCATGGGGTTCCCACTCCCATCGGTCAAAGGCTCCGACTGCTAGCGCCTCCCGTTGGGGCGTTCCGTGCCTCTAGCCGCTAGGGACCTGCCCGCGCCTCCTGTCGGGGTGTTCCGTGCCTCCCAGCGCTAGCTAGGGGCCTGCCCGCGTCTCCCTTAGCAATCGATTCGGCGCATTCCGCCGCGCAAGGAGGCGCCGCGGCCAACCCGGTACTTTGCGTCCCCTACCCACGCATGGAACTCTGTCGAACGACCTGTTCGGTACGACGCCACGCCCCTCGGTAGGTACGGGATCGTGCCTACCGCCGGGTACGGCACCGCGCCTGAAGCGACTCCCTACTATGGGAATGACCACATTTCTATGGAAGACTGGGAGCAGTAAACTCTACTCTCCGATTGTGTTTTTTTGTATTTCTTAGTATTTTTGCTTTCTCGTTGTGTAGTTTGCTTAATGATGATGAGGAAGAAGCGAGCCCCATTGAGGGCTTGTCTTTGCAAGAAGCAAGTGACATATATGAGCCGATGATTAAGGATTTCATCGACCAACGATTGTATGAAATTCCACTAGAGGGAAGATTGAATGCTGTGGAGTCCAGCTCGGGCGGATGAGGCTAGATCTATTGAAATTGCAGAACAAGATCATGCTATAAAATGCAAGATATTTGGATGAGCAGGCTCGGCAGCGCTTGGAACGTCTAAGAATTCAGATATTGGGATGCGTAGTGACTACCTGCGGGGTGATTGTTCTTGGTGGCACTGTGACAATTGCGGTGGTGCCAATTGAGTGGGACTTGTAATTGTAGCTTTGCTAGAAAATGTCGAGTGATGAACTATGTGGTAACTTTGCTAGATTAATGTTTGAGTGATGAACTATTCTAAGTGAAGAACTGTGTAAAATTTCAGGTATTTCATGGTCTCAGCCAAATCAAATCCCGTAAAATGCAATATTCCTTTTACGGTACATGTTTACGGTTTCTATTCTGCCCGACCCGTTTTGACCCATTAAAATGGCTTTAAGGGGAACCTTATAGACTTTTTACGGTTTGCGCTTTTAAGGGATCGGCAAGAGATGCTCTACTTCCCTTTCAATTAGAGGGTGATTGCCTCTCTGCACCGATGTATGTAAGATTTCAGCCCCAATCAGTGAATACCTAGGGCATGTCATGCATGCCCTTTGAAATGGGATGAAGAGAGTATAATTTCCTTGGATGTCTGAAATGTGCAAAATATTACACACACAGGGGAGGCCCATACAAGGATTTTAAAAACATAATTACTGCATGGGCCTCCCGTATTGTATTTCCATGTTTTTTGTTTTGCTAAGAAAGTAAGAAAGCCCTCTGCTACTGCATTTTCCTTCATTTTTTTTTTGCTATAAAAGGGTATTCATATATCTCAATTGAAATTCCGTACTAATGGAACTATAGATCCGAGGTAAAAATCGTATTTTGTTGCTCGATCCTATAGAACACATTCGTAACACCCAAGCACCAGCATGCGTGGCTGCAATTGTTTTTTTGAAAATGTTAATAATGATTTTGAAAAAATTTAAAAAACTTCTGTTGCGTACGTGGACATGTTTTTTTACATATACGTAAATTTTCGATGATGAAAAAATCGTGTTCCGGGCTACATAAAAAACATTGTGGGTTGAAAAAAAGGAAATAACTCGTTTTCTTCTGAATATTCTATTTTTTGTGTAACCAAAAATACAAATGATTTTGGCCGAAACTAATTCTGGCATACATACAAAAGGTGTATATGTATTTGTATACTTCATTGAAGAGTTTTTTTGTACCCAGAATTGTCTTTTTCAAATTTTGTAAAAAAAATTGCACCAGTGTGTCCGGGAGTAGAGATTTGTTGCACACGAGCTGCAGTGCTCTTGCTAATTTTAAAAAATAAAAAAATAAATTTAAAGTTTCAGAAAATTGAAATAAATACTTCATGTTCTCGATGATGTATCCCAATGACCTTTAAAATCACAATGTGAAATACATTCTATTCCGACCTACACAAAAATGACGAATTTTCGGATCTGATTATAGTTAACAATGCATAGTTCAGAATCTCCAAATTTGTGATTTTTGTGTAGACTATAATATATAGATTTTTGTATTCATATTTTTCAAGATTGTAGTATAAATCATTGGGAACATGCATGATTTTTTTTCAGAATTTTTAAATATAGTTTTTGAATTTTTTAAAATAGCAGGATCACTGCAGCTGAGGAGCAAAAACGACTTTCCAGCCCGGAGTGACAACCATTTCTGGATCCTGTAGTGCAATGAAGATTGCCCTTTCAGGGGGGCATCGATCTGGTGTGTTTTGTTCCATGCGTGGACTTTGGAGACGACGTAGAATCGAGTATTGACTACGGCCAGAGCACAGAAAACCAAAAGTGTCACTTCTTCTGTTCCGCGGTCGTGTTCTCTGCTGATCTTCTCCATCCTTTTCCCACGAGCTATATGCACCTATAGTCCCACAACTTGCTTGTCATGTGCAAATTAGTCCTATAACTTGCAAAATGTGAAGCAGTGGTGCACAAACTTGTATTGTGGGAGCAAATAGGTCCAAAGTCATTCCAAAAATGACACGTGGCACTGAAACTTTTGCGAAAAGATCCCTGTATAATATTTTTTGGCACGTGGGACCTTGTGGCTTTCCTTAGAAGCGGGCCCCACATGTCAGTGGACGACCAAAGTATTTAAAATAGCATAGGCGGTGGAGGGGTTCGAACTCAGCACCTGCAGCAGCATGACTCGCGTGCATAGCCACCAGGGCACAAACTGCAATATGATATGGAATGGCGATATATCATTTATAAATAGAGCACAAACGCGGAGAGCCAATAGGGAAGCGGGCGGTGCGCTGCTCGCGATCACAGGCGAATGTACCACTGCATGTATGGTGAATGTAATGAGAAGCGGACGAGAGGAGATTTGGTGCTCCCGAAAACCTGTGATCCGGTGGTTTAAAAATTTAAAAACACTGGTTATGAGTTTTAAAAAATTCTGAAACAAATCACGGGTGTAGCCAATTATGTATGCCACGATCATGCAAAAAATCAACTTCAAATACGTTGTATTTTAGACTACACGAAAATGATAAAATTGGAGATTTGACAATGTACATTTTTGTGTAGCACAAACTACCACTTATTTGAAGTTGATTTTTTTTTCATATTCGTGGGATATATCATTGGCTACATCTGTGATTTTTTTAGATTTATTTGAAATTCATAAATAGTGTTTTTGAATTTTTTAAATCGCCAGGATCACGGGTGCTCAGAGCCAAAGACACTTTCCGGGAGCAGACTAGGCATAAGTGAATATATGGAGTGCAGATTTTTGGCTCCTGGACACAAGTGCTCCTGCCACTTAAAAAAAATCGAAAATAATATTTACGAGTTTCAAAAAAAAATGAAACAAATTCTGAATGTAGCCCAAGATAAAAATTCATTATGATTTTAACAAGAAAAAAGTATAAACAATCTCTCAAAAGTTTTAAATTATTCAGATATTTCAACACACTCACGATAAACATTCATATAAATATTTATTTTATTTAACATTCCCAAAGGATAATTTTTGGGATGTTACAAACGCCGCATTGAGTAGGAGCTCACCGACGAGACCTTGAGACGAGCATGACGTGGTAAAGCTCATGTCGCTGCCTAGCTCGAAAGAGGGACGCGCGGGTCGTCTCACACGGTCACTTATACGCGCTACGCGAGCAGCTAGCGACGCACATGGTGTAGTAGTGCCCGTGTCACACCCACAAGCTATATAAAAGGAGTAGTCCATTTACAAGCAGAAGCAATGCGTGTCATGGTGGCTTTGCACGCGCGGGCTAATGCTGCAGATGCGGAGTTCGATTCCCAGCGTCCGCTCCTAAAATTTTAATTCTTTGGTCGTCCACTTACATGTGGGGCCCGCTTGTATGCAAAGCACAAGGTCTCACGTGCCAGAAAAAAATTATACAGGGATCTTTTCGCAAAAGTTTCACTGCCACGTGTCCTCTCCAGAGTGACGTTGGACCTATTTGCTCCAACAATACAAGTTTGTGTACCACTGCTTCACACTTTGCAAGTTATAGGACTAATCTGCACATGACAAACAAGTTGTGGTACTACAGGTGCATATAGCTCTTTTCCCACTGACTCCAATCGAGTATTTTGTACCGTCTCAAAATCAGCATGACGTATTCGCGCGCTGACTGGATCGTACTTGCTGCGCGTATCCGTGTGTGGATCTTGCGGTAAAAATCTTGGACCCCGTCTCCTCTGTACTGTACGCACGCACAGCGGAACAGGGAGGTCGTACCAAAAGAGCAATCGATATCTACGCCGGGAGAGAAAAAGCAGAGAGAGAGAGAGAAGAGTTGGATCTATCCATCGATACATACACGTACGTTCTCGTGAAGAAAGAAAGAAAAAAAAGCATCACTGCCGCACGTGCAAACCCACACGGGACCTCTGGCATCTGGCGGGCCACCCCCACGCATGCACAGATTGTTTGCTGATGATGACCACCGCCATCCTAGCAACTACTGCAGCACCGTCACAAAACACCGAAGGTCTTACTCACCATTTAATCACTGTACCGTAACATTGTCAGAGGTACTTGGCTGCCCCATTTAATCACTTGTTTGCAGCGGAGCTCGCGCGCGCACAGTAGTGACACTGCACTCACTCACTCGGTGTGCATAGCTAAACGTTCAACTTATTTGGATTGGTCATGTGAGACAAGTATGGAAATAAACAGGGTGTGAGACTGAGCGCAACTGTTTGCAGCGAATCCACCCATCACCCCCTGCTGGGGAAGGTTGAAAAAAAGGCACGAGCATGGCTGCATGAGCCACGAGCCAAATCGTTGACCGGTCAAATACGAATTGCACGTTTGTGGGCGCTCAATGGTCATTTCTTATGGTCCCACCTGGTAGGCTCCTCGACGATGTAGTGTACGTGGCACATTACCATTGGCTCCCGTCCCACCGTTGTTGACACGTAACAGATGTATGCAGAATGCAGGGCCGGGTCGGGCTTGGTCCTCGAGCCCGAGGGCAACCCGCCCTGTGCACTGAGCAGGCCGAGCGTGCGGTCGCATGGTCCTACTCCCCGCTATCTTTTCCCAAAGCCAGAAGAGAAGAGAATCGTCCGTCCCTCCCCGACACGTGGGGTCGGGGCCTTTTCGGTCACTTGGGCATGGAGCGCACGTACGCCTCCCTCCCTCCCTCCGTGGGCTCAGTCAGACCACGCACGTACGTGTACGCCTCGTTCCTACCGTCTCTCCCACATGGTGTGTGCGGTACGTTTGCAGAACGAGTGTTGTTAATTTGGAGTCAAACATTGCACGGCACGATACCAATCCATGCCAGGCGCCTAGCCACAAATGAAGTTCTCCATGACTCCTTTCAAGGCAGCGTACGGGCATACGTACGGAAAATATACATACAAATTGTAACAAGAGAGAGGGTGGCCCGCAGCAGCGTACGTACGTGTGTCTAGGGCGCGGATGCATCAACTCAGGCACAGTGCGGAGAAGGACCTATCCTATCCAAGCCTAGGTTGCGTTGCAAAACCCTAGCTATTTTGAGGCCACCCAGCGGCCGGTACGTAAGGCGAAGCATCAACTCATCCCTGCCGCACCCAGCATACGGCAAATCGCAACACCAACACCAACACTGTACGTGCACGGTTCGACGGGACGCGACAACACCTTTTAATGTGGCCGTCCGTCCGGCCGCGCGCACCACCGACGATCGATCGATCCACCAACGCACCAGTACGGGTTCGCCCCCTGTACCTGTCCAGTCATGTGCAGTGCACACGTACGCATGCATTCGAATGCGTGCACAGAATTAACATAGACACGCCACGCTGCGTCCAGCGAACTCTCTCCATCCGACCGATCTCCGATCTATCCAGGTCGAACACTGCTATAGGCTTCGAGCCTTCGATCGAATGGGCACATGCATGTACGGTAGTGTACGTGCGGAGAGAGCAGATCGCTATATATAGTTGCGTGTGCACACTACCCTTCTGTACTCCCCGTCTTGCGTCGCTACGGAAAACCCACGATATGCCGACGGCCAGAAGCCGTCGGGCAGGCACGTTTGCCGTCGGCGTAGGCCTAGGCCGACGGCGGCCGTCGGCGTATACAAATAACCGTCGGCGTAGCCGCTGTGGGACCCACAAAAACGGAAGCCGTCCGTCTCCGTCTGCTCCACCCATACGCCGACGGCAGTGCCGTCGGCCTAGCGTGCCACGTGGAGCGAGCTGGTGCGTCTGGGACGTGGCATACGCCGACGGTAAAGCCGTCGGCGTATTCGTGACCATTTGGTCCATTTTAGATGACGTGGCAGCACCCTGTGCGCCTGGGAAGTTCTCTACGCCGACGGCGTATCCTTGACCATAATTTCCAATTTTAGCTGCTTGTTGCTGCTGGTTTCTGGCGCATTTTAAATACAATTAAAATTGCACAAATTATAAAACACGACAGAAACATCACATAAAACATCACATATATATCCAAAATGACACAAACATGATTCGAATTCATACAAGCATTCATACAAACTCAAAATGACAGAAACATAGTTCGAATTGACACCCGGAACACCCGAACTAATCCTACATCTCGTGAGAGGTCGAGCCACCTATCTCTGACCGCGTGAAAATAGGCGACCGACCGCGTGGGCCAGTCGAACCACACAGGGAATCCGGAGAGCCACGGGACTGTGTGGTCTCACGCGACGAACCCGGCGAGGCACCACCAGTGCCATGCACCACGAGCGCGCGCGTCGAAGTCGGCGAGGCAAAAGCAGGATCAATGGGTGCATTCCTCGAGCAACTCGATCCCTACATGTTTGAGTCCAAGTTAGCAACTTGGAAAGCACAGCATGGCGGTAACAATTTGTTTGGCAAATAACTTACCGGTGTCGCTTGCTTGTATGTGCGAGCGACCGACTCCCTCGTTGGGCCGACGGGCGGGATCCCCGGCCTAGGTGGACGCGTAGGCAGCGCCTCCCGCTCTCCAGTGGCAAAAAACTTCTCGGTAGCCTACAAGATAGTTTAGATGTCAGGAGTTGTAGAAAAAGAAGGTTCAAACTAGAGGAAATGGGACTTGTCATATTTTGCAAATACAAAAGTTGAAACTTACAGCATCCTTCAACTCATTCCACTCCTCATACTCCTGGCTCTTCTGTACCCACAACTGATACTGTCTCTCATAGTCCGCGTAAGCGGCATCGAAGGCCGCCTCGAAATCAGCCTACAGTTTTAAAAGGGAACGCATCTCGTCAACTTAGCCACTTAGCTAGGAACGAATGTCGGAAAGAGAATGAAATTGAGAAAAACTTACATCGGGGCGAGCTCGGGAAGGCCGACGAGGCAGGACGGGAGGGTCGTCGGCGGTGAGGGTAGCCTTGACACGCGAGAGGCCCAACTCAGGAGTACGCGTGAGTACCGCACTAAGCATGAGAGGACGGCCATGCTCCCAACCGTTCCCGGCAAGGACCACCGCTCTCTCATCGGTGTCATGCCGAAGAGGGTTGTCCACAAACGGATTTATACCCTGGAACGTCTCGACGTATGCCTTTATCCCCTCCTTGGCAGTGCCGAAGTAATCGGGCTGCGAGGGCTGAGGCTCAGAAAAATTGGGCTTCTTCATCTTCATCCTCTCCCATGTTTGCATGTCCGTAAGAGGCTCCCCGAGATCGGCCTCCTGCAATGCCAAAGAAGTGTCATGCGTATCAAGTAGGAACATGAGGGGAAATAAATGAAGATTGTTTCATGTATATATATACCAGCTTTGCCTTGAAGCGATCATGGTTGCGGGCACCCGCACGATGTGTCCCCCCGCTCCCGCGGTTTAACCTGTTTCGCTCGCTCAAGGCCTTGAACTCGGGGTCCTCCCCAGCCCACCTAGACACCAACGCCCTCCACGCGTCATCCTTGCCATAGGCCCATGAGGGCTTAAACTGAAAAAACAATACTCATGTGAAGAACGGATAATGCAATTGCAACCTAGCAGCAACATGTAATCTCATTAACAATCTACTTACCGCCATGTAGTCATCTACGGTCACCTCAAGTGGGTTCTCCACAATCTCATGCTTCACCGCCTTCTTGTGTAACGTCTCAGTACTGAAATGATTGATGATGGTATGCTTTGCATTGTAGAACTGCTGTCGTGTCAACTTCCTACAAGCCCCCTCCAAAGTCCTGTCCGCATCGGCCCGCTGCTCAGGAAGTACCCTATAGAACCTCTTTAATCATGCACAAAAAACAAATTGTGAGAGCATGGTGGGGACATCAAGTATGAACGAAATTCGAAAAGTTCAACTTACCCAAAACTTGTTGATCACGGCGTCAGAACATTTCCCGCCGCTCGCGTAATTGGCGGCCTGATAGTCTACCCAATGGGTGGCTAGCTTCGTCGCGCCGTTGGGGACGGTACTGTACAAGCCCGGCCAAAACTTCCTAATCAAAGCTCCAATCAGGGTGTTAGGCACACGGGCTCCCGCAGGATGTATCCAGTTGCTGCACAATAATGAAACATTAGTACATGTCAAATTGTCCTGACCACAATGAAGTTACCATGTTCAAAATTAGTATATATAGTCACTTACTCTTTCCCATTAGGCGTAATGAGGATCTTCGCCTCCTCGGTAGCAGGTTCCTTGTCCTCATCAGGGACCTGGGATTCCCCTCGAATCCTTGGCTTCTTCGGCGGCGCGGAGGACCCCGCCTCCAAGTCCGTGGAGGGGCCCGGCCCCACGTCCGTGGAGGGGCCCGTCTCCTCCGAGTCCGTGGAGGGGCCCGTCCCCACGTCCGTGGAGGGGCCCGCAGAGGGTATGTCCGAAGACACGTCGCCCCCACCTCGCCCTCGTCCTCCCTCACCTCGCCCTCGTCCTCCACCTCGCCCTCGTCCTCGTCCTGCACCTCGTCCCCTCGGAGGAACTGGAGCATCGGCACCTCCCCCTCCTCCAGCATCTCCACCCTCACCTGCATTGAGAAAGGGTGAACAATTAAGCATAAAGACATGAACAAATTAAGAATTGCATCATCACCTCTACTCTCACCACTGTCAGACAGGTAACGCGGGTTCGGAATATGTTCTCTTCCACTTTTACTAACTTTCTTCTGGCGCATCTTCTTCACCAAGGAGGCCGATGATTCCTTGCCTTGGCTCATCTTGGTCAATCACCTGCAGGAATAGATCTAAGCATTCAGTTCAATCCTCAAATGCATAGCAGTTATTCACCTAGGCAGTCAGACAACAAATGATACATGCACCTTATTCATAGTATATATGTCTAATGCTCTGTAAATTAAATCTCTGTTTTTCTTATATGAGGCATTTCCTCCTATTGGCAATAAAATAGCAGCTCCGGCTACTTTCGAGAAAAATGGACTTGCACATACATGCAAATCAGAATGGATAGAGCATAATTAAATATGACACCAATGACATTAAAGTGCTAACGGAAGGCTGTTTAAAGTGATACATATGGTTCCGAAATTCCTTGCCAAATTTGCACCATATGGTCTAAAGTAAGTGTGCAGTACGTTTTTTCCACTGTCTAAAGAACGCAGCAACAATTCAAAATTCAGTTGTAATCTTCAGGAAGCACTGCTTGCAGCCATTGACAACAATTTCCTAGAGCTTTTCCTGCATTTGTTCTAATCTAATAAATCTTAGCATTTCAACCACACATCAGAACGAAATCCTAGCCTAAGGACTAACTGTTTTTGCAGCTGGACCGAAGCTAAATTGCAACAGCAAGAAGCTAACCCTAACTCTAAAGCACACCAGAAGAAGAAGTAGTGGTGGTGGTACCTTGTGGTCGGGCTGAGTTGAAGATACGGCTCCGGCGAAGGCCAGCACCGGGCGCCGCGTCGTCCTGACGCCGGTCCAGCAAGGGGGGGCAGCGGAGGCGAGGCAGCACGGGCGCAGGCGGGCGGCGGAGAAGAGGCGGGTGATGGGCTGCCACGGGCAGTGCGGGTTGGGGCGGCGCGAGACCGCGCTCGGGGAGGGGGCACGCTCCGAGGCGAGGCGCTCCTGCTGTGGTGGCTGGGAGAGCTTGAGGTGAGGCGCTCCTGCTGTGGTGGCGTTGGGGGCGGCCGGAGGAGGTGGTGGCGTTGGGGGCGGCCGGAGGAGGTGGACTGGAGGTGGTGGCGTCGGGGGCCGGAGGAGGTGGACTGGAGGTGAACGGAGGTGGTGGCGCACGAGGTGGGGAGGGCGCGAGGTAGGGCGGCGGCGGCGAACGGGGTGCGGTGGTGGTTTGGCTTGGCACGCGCGGGGTGGGGGAATTGGGGATTTGGAACGCGCGGGGTGGGGTAAGAAAATTCCACCAAGCCTACGCCGACGGCTTGGCCGTCGGCGTATGGTTTTTGTTTTTTTTTATTTCTTAAAAGAAATCAAATATTATGGTTTTAGGGATTTAGAAATTTGGAAAACCAGTACTGGACCTATTTTAGAAATGCAATATCTCGAGATTTATAGCTCCAAATAAATCAAATAAATATGTTCTGGAAAGCTTATGAAATTTTTTAACCAACCCAAGTGGTTTCATTTCATTTAGATAAATAATAAAAATGTATTATTCAAAATACCACAGAAGGTTTAAATTATAAACTTGTTTGTTTCTGATACTCTGGTAGTCCAAATATTTCCAAACCAATTTTGTTAGCTTGGTACTGTGATGTACTAGCTTCCCTAATTTTGGGAGAATTAATTATGCAGTGGTAATTGTTTAGTATAAACTATAAGTTAGAACACCTTCTGCACTAAAACAATTAAATTTGTTGATTGGTTAACCCAAATTTAGTCATGGTTTGACTAGCTTCTGCCCTATTGTGTGGCTTGATGTGTGCAACCAAAAAATATGAATATGTCTCACATACAAATAGAAATACGGATTTGTAGATAGAAGCACACGGATCGTGTGTTTCCTTTGTGCGCTTGTGAGCCGTTGGATCAGCGGTGTGTTTCTTTCGAGCGCTGGTGAGCCGTTGGATCCGGGAGAAGCACACGGATCGTGTGTTTCCTTCGTGCGCTTCTAAGCCGTTGGATCAGCGGTGTGTTTCTTTCGAGCGCTCGTGAGCCCTTGGATCTGGGAGAAGCACACGGATCGTGTGTTTCCTTCGTGCGCTTCTGAGCCGTTGGATCAGCGGTGTGTTTCTTTCGAGCGCTCGTGAGCCCTTGGATCCGGGAGAAGCACACGGATCGTGTGTTTCCTTCGTGCGCTTCTGAGCCGTTGGATCAGCGGTGTGTTTCTTTCGAGCGCTGGTGAGCCATTGGATCCGGGAGCGCCACCGGTAGTTCTATATAACCCAGTCGAATGTAGGCATGGTACTCACTTGAGCGCAAACATGGTGTGTATTGGTCCTTACGAGAAGTGTGTGTCCGGGTTTCACATTTCCGCATCCGAGCATCTCGCTAGGATTTCGAGCAATTTGAAGGTAGATGGTAGGGTAGTTCCAATTGAAGAAATTTTGCACACTGAGAGTCATCTCGCTTCACTCGGGGCGAAGCTATGCCGCGATGGGTTTCCGTATAGGACCCCGCTCCAAATTCGTGCAGAAATGCTCAGGCTTGCAGATAAGTTTGACAGGAAAGTTACGAATAGTCCGTTCTACCGAACTGAAGCTGACCGTGTTTCGTACGGTCGTTCCTGTCTCTGGGTAGTTGACAGCGATGATGACGACGATTTCATGCCGTTGTCAAAGGAAAGGAGGGTTGAAGCACAGAGCAAGAAGGCTGAAGCTTCGTCCAAGGGCAAAGGCAAGAAGGAGAATCTTCGTCAAAGGGCAAGGGTGGCAGCACACGCACGGCATAGGGTGGAGAAATTTATTAGTTGTTCGTGATTGTTGTAATTTGTTCTACATGCATGTTTACTTGTTTGTTAGTCAATTATGAATCGGCGGTTCAAGAATGTTCTCTGTGTAATTTATGTTGTCACTGTAATTTACATGGTTTGTTTAATATCAATGCGAAAAGTAGTTCAAAGGTGAGAGGATTTCACAACAAAATCTGAAATTTGTTGCTTTAGATTGTTGTCAACCTGCGGGTGGGATACCGGAAAACTCAAACCGTTATTTTATGCGGGTGGGATACCGAAACTGAGAGAACAGAAAAGACGTCCTGCCGCTGGTTGCCCAAAGATGCCCAAAACACAAGATAAAATACATTGCGACTAAACGCATAAATGAACAAATCATACGGTTTCACCCAGCTACAATCCCACCGTGGCTGCGATATCACATGCAGGGTGGGACGTAGCTGGGTAAATCCGGATAATTTGTGTGGAATGTCTAAATATAGCTGAAACAAGACACACGGTTTGAGCGCCACTTCGATCCAAGCAGCGGTAAGACGTCTCTGATGATCTACAACCGTCCGGCAAGACGTCTATGATGATCTGCAACCGTTTGGTACGGCCGCAGGTCATCACAGACGTCTTGCCGCTGGTTGCCCAAAGATGTCTCTCCGAGTGAGCTGGAATGTTTTGTGTGAGTGAGTAACCTGTCTGAGGAGTGGCCTATTTATAGGCGTCGTGTGTTTCCTTCCAGTGCTTGTGAGCCGTTGGATCAGCGGTGTGTTTCTTTCGAGCGCTCGTGAGCCCTTGGATCAGGCAGAAGCACACGGATCGTGTGTTTCCTTCCAGTGCTTGTGAGCCGTTGGATCAGCGGTGTGTTTCTTTCGAGCGCTCGTGAGCCCTTGGATTAGGAAGAAGCACACGGATCGTGTGCTTCCTTCCAGTGCTTGTGAGCCGTTGGATCAGCGGTGTGTTTCTTTCGAGCGCTTGTGAGCCCTTGGATCAGGCAGAAGCACACGGATCGTGTGTTTCCTAACATAACACAACCAAGCAAAAAACTCCACTGGGCTACCCCGTTTCGACGCACGTCTATGGGGGTAGACGGAAACGTTAGGGTTTTTGTGTTAGGTTAGTCCATCGGGGCTTGTCACATTACCATGGAACATAAGAAAACTAAACTAGACTTTATTTGTGTTAGGTTAGTCCATTGGGGCTTGTGAAACCAACTTTTATCAAAATTAATTGAAACGGAGTAGTAGCAACTAAGATAGAACAAACTTGGGTACATAGACGAATGACAACAAACTTGGGTACATAGACGAATGACAACAAACTTGCACTAGTAGGAATGTGCTTATAATAGAACAATCTACATCTTTATTTAATCCATAATACATCACGAATAATGTAACTAACTTTTGCCGGGTCCTAAGCCGCGAGGTGCTGAGCGGCCGGCGGCTTGCACCCAAAGATAAGGAACCATCACTGGGGCAATACTCACATGAGGAGGATCCCTATGAAGTGTATACCACATATTGTCATGCACCGCTTGCGTATCCAACCTAACCAGGTAGCGACCGACGTGCTCGTCCTCCTCTCTGATACGGCGACGCACCTCCACCTCGGGGGCCGGCGGCCTCTGCACCGAGGCTGGCCCACGCGACGGCCACCAAACAAGATCCGGGTCGACGACGTCACCCGGATTCCTCACCAAACTACGCGTCCCGGAAGACACCTCCCAGTGCCAGCCCGGCGGAGCCCAGTCCCGGACACTGCCCGTGTCCAACAAATGGCCGGTGGTCATCATCGATTCCCGCCGAGATCTGAAAAAATGAGTGGGGAATTTGATCAAACAACTAAGGTGCGTGCAACCTAGTTACGTAGGGGAGGGAGAGGGCAGCACCTTGGCATGGCGGACGGCACACGCGGTGGTGACGCCACGGGAGAGTGATGAGGGATCAGATATCAGTTTAGATGTGCTATGCCAATGGAGGCCATGACTACATATATATAGTGAGAAATGGGCTTCTGAGCTGTAGTATGCCCAATCAGGAAGAAGCACACGGATCGTGTGTTTTCTTCGTGTGCTTCTGAGCCGTTGGATCAGCGGTGTGTTTCTTTCGAGCGCTGGTGAGCCGTTGGATCAGGAAGAAGCACACGGATCGTGTGTTTCCTTCGTGTGTTTCTTTCGAGCGCCTGTTTCCCGCCAATTCTCCCCTTTCGGGCGAACCGGATGGAATCGTGTGTCGATTTGGGGTAGACTTTGGTTTCTCATGTTTCTATGGCCTAACATAACACAACCAAGCAAAAAAGTCCACTGGGCTACCCCCTTTCGACGCACGTCTATGGGGGTAGACGGAAACGTTAGGGTTTTTCCAGCGGATTCAGCGTTTCACCGAAGCGGGGCCCCGGAGCGTCGGAACCCTACCCAAACCTAGGTTGTGACATACCATATGTATAAAAGTGTGTTGTGTGTTGTAAATGTGCAAGAATCTACTCCTAGGTGTGCCTGACATCACCCGCATCACTTTCTCTCTAGATAGTCAGGAAAAGTTTTTATTTGTTTTACATGTATATGTTGTAGGGTTGGGTTCCGGAAAACTCAAACCGTTATTTTACGGGGGTGGGATACTGAAATTGGGAGGGCAATTATAGGTCCAATATATATATAAATTACAACTACATTAAATATTATATAGAGAAATAAAGAAATGAATATTATATACGAAAATAAATAAATAAACTACTAAACGCCGACGGCAGCCGTCGGTGTTTTTATCGCGTGTACGCCGACGGCAGTACCGTCGGCGTATCAACGACGCTGGACGGTTCGCGTTATGCCGCCCTTTGTACGCCGACGGGATTTAGAACGCCGACGGCAGCCGTCGGGGACGTAATTCTACGCCGACGGCGCTTCGTACGCCGACGGCCTGTTCGTCGTCGGCCCAAGCCCGTGCTGTACGCCGACGGCCCCGACATTTGGCCGTCGGCGTACAGGACGGCCGTCGGCGTTTTGACGGTTTCCCGTAGTGCGTGGGCACAAGGACGGCTAACACCGAGACGTACCCAGGTTCAGGTCCCTCGTGAAAAGGTAAAACCCCTACATCTAACATCTATGGTATATATGGTGGAGTATATGGTGTTACAATGATGCTCGTTGAGCTATTCGTGCTCTTAGCTAGAGAGAGCTTTGAGCTGCCTACTTGGTTGCTTGAGAGGAATATCAGCTAGTACGTGAGAGCGGAGAGAGGAGCTAGCTAGCTTGTTTGTGAGTCAGCTCAATGAGAGCGTGAGGCTTCGGCCTTTTTATTTTTTCCTCTGACAAATATATCAAGGTTTATTTTAGACCGCGATTGCATAGTTCAGAGTAAGGGATCAAACAACCGGACCTCTATGAGTTGAGGGTTTAAAATGAACCTTTTGCCTTAATGCAACCCCAGAAGATAGCTTCTTCCTCCTCGATCTTCATCTTCTTCCTCCAAAACGTACCCTGTCTCCAGTCCGGTCGTTTCTGACGTCCAAGCGGCGTGTGGTAGCCGAAACAAGGACGTATGTATACAAGGGGAACCAGACAAATCGGCCTAGCTATTCTAGCCCTCCGCCCATCCGCCTACGCCACTAGCACTCCTATCGAAAGGGAAGATCGCAGTTTCACGTGAAAGAATCGATCTCCAGCTAGTTTACCTACCATAGTACTGTACCATTGCTAGCTTCGTACGTACTTGCTGTTTGGCAAAAGGAGGGAAGCATGGGGAAGTCGCAGTGGTGGGGTGACGCGCGCGTCAAATGGCGGGCCGGGATTGTGCCTCTGGTTGCGAGGATAGGGTCGTTGCCCCTGGCTGGTCCTGCTTGCCCGCCCGGTTGCCGTCCTCGTGCAAGGCGATATGCTTTTCACTGGAAAAGTAGTTTTCGGCGGTGAATGAGGAAAAGATCGGCCAGTGCTCCTCTGTCTGACCATTCGTGGTCAGTGTTCTGTAGAGTAGAGGAGGGAGATGCATACGTACGCTTTAACGCAATCAGTGCACGCTGGGTAGATGACCTTCTGGGTTTCAAGCTAATTTCGCTGAACCTCGGTACGTGTAACTTCGATATTGCTAAGTGCGAATCAGTGGAACTGTGACTATTCTCTGCCTTGTGAGAGTAGTGAGACTAGTGCCAGCAGCTCCGACTAAATTAGAAGGGAAAAGGTTGTAGTCCCCCGGGGACACGCGTCCTCCGCCTCGTACGCGCGACGCGTGTCCCGGACAGCGACGGGTCCACTACAACCTTATCCCCACCCCGATTCACCTCCTCCACACGTTGGGTCCTCCGTATCGCGCGCTGTCCCCAACTGCCGTGCGCTTCCGCCGCTGGGGCCCTTCACCGCGCCGCACACCCTCTGCTGCTGTGCGCCTCCGCCGTCTCGCGCCCTCTGCCGCGTCGCGCGTCCTGATAGAGCCATGGACGAGCTCCTCCATACCCTGCGCTCTTCCCGCTGTCAGCACTAGCGCATCTCGGCCGTCTGCGGGGGGTGCCCGCGCCGGTGGAGCTCCATGTCCAGATGCTAGAAGCTGGAGGCGTGGTGGCGGGGGTGATCCAGATTGCAGCCTCCGCCGCGTGTTTCCGAGCTCAGTCGGGCCATGGGGAGAGACGAGGGACGTCGTGCTGCGTGCTGCTGCATAGGGACGGCCGTCCGCCTGCGTCCTCCATCGCACTCGCGTGGTGGTTGCGGCCACCGCACCCTCCTCTGCCTCTCATGCCGAGCGGGAGTGAGGTCACAGAAGGGCGGCCATGGCCGTTGAAGCCTGCGCGGTCGCCCTCCTCCGTCAGATTTGTTGCTATAAGTTTTTTTGCTACATTTTTTATGTAAATTTGAGACATATAGAAAACTTTTTTTTGCTACATAAAAATTGTGTGCTTTGCATACTATGAATAAACTTTTGATACAATCGAAGAAAGTTTCTGCTACAATCGTTTTTTTGGTTTGCTACAATACTACAAACATTTTGCTACAAAGGTTCTTGCGAGGTTTCCCGGCAAGCCTCCGACGAAGTCGGTTTTTGCTACATTAGCCTTTTTTTTTGCTAGCATAGTTTCTGATTTTTTGCTACAATAGAGTAAAATTTTTGCTACAACGATATTTGGCGTTTCCCCGGCGAGAGTCTCCGGCGAGATTTTTCCGGCGAAATTGGTTTTCCTACATTAGATAACAAAAATTGCTACAACGTCGCCGGCGAGGTCTCCGGCAAGATCTATTTTTTTTCTATTTTCTAGGTTGAACCCTTTTTTGCTACATTGTAGCAAAAGCGAGACTTTTTTGCTCAGTTTTCTGCTACGGTGTAGCAAAAGCGGGATTGTGATCTGTTTGGAGGGACACATGTCACGCATGCAAGCAGGAGGATGGGAGGGGAATTATCCCCGGGGGACGCCTAGTGTTGCTCAAATTAGAAGGCAGGGAAGATTGCAACTGTGACTATTCTCTGCCAGCCAGCCCAGTCAGACGGCCCAAACTTGTACAGAACACCAAGAGCGTGAAAATGGAGAGCATAAGAAAAAAGCCGTCTAAGAAAGGCCCGTTGTTAAGCGGTTGCTGTCACACTACCGTGGACTTCTTTACGTTCTGTTTGGGCTGTTGGGCTCAAATTTTTGTAAACTATCCTGTTTCGTTTTCCCAATTGCAATTCGTTTTCCCAATTGCAAATCGTTTTCTCTCGCAAAAAGCAATGATACTATCTAACCATTCCCAACTACTATCATGTCTTTGTCAAATTAAAAAAACTGCTATCTTGTCTTTTCCAAACAAAAAAAGTTGCTATCATGAAAATAAATAAACCCCGATTGCTATCGATATGATACAAAGCATATGTACTGATTCCGTTCAAAATTCAATACTCTCAACTAATGTACTTTCTATTGGCACTAACCAGTGGCGGACCCACCGTAGGGGCGAGCAGGGGCGGTCGCCCCGGGTCTCCCGGTGTGGAGCAAGGTACCCCTCTTCTGCTCTTCAAGTTCCCTGCCACCCCACAGTGACTCTGTCCGTCATGCTCTGTTTCTGTGTGCTGTGTCGAGAGGAAAACGAGTCAGGGGAGGAAGAAAGGGGTATTTGGCTGCAGTCTAATGGGCTTTAGTGAGAGCAAATAGGCCCATTTCTGCCAGGATCAGTTGGTGGTCGATACTAGCACAGCCCCCTGTTTCGATCCAGAAAAAAATCCCCTCCCCGCACACGCTCGTGGCAACAGCTCCCAATCCCTAGCCTCGTCTCCTGTTTGCGTTGGCAGCCTCCACCAGCCGAAGATTTGTGATGGATCCGGATCCGGATGACGAGTTCTGGGAGGCGGCTGCCCTAGTTGAGCAGCAGATAGATGAAGAAGAAGAGGAGGTGGCGGCGGCAGTGGCGGCGGCAACAGCTCCGACGCCGACTGCGACACCAAATGACGCCGGAGCAGCACCCAAACGCAGAAGAGCAGACGAGAATGCAAAGGTATTTTCCCCTTTCTGCTTGTTTTTTCACCTCTGAAAACTAAGATGATTACAGTACATGACCAAAAATTAAAAGGAGATCACTCAATTTTGTTATCAAATTTTATGTTGCAGGAAATTTCAGAAGCTCCGGTATTTAATCTAGCTGACGTGGTCGTTGATCCTGGTGTTCGGAGACAGATTGAAGAGTATGCTACAGATGAAATTCGAGATGAAATGAGGAGGGCGTATTTGTTGAAAGGTCCATGTCGTTTGTTATTATCCTACATTTGATGCTTCGAGTGTTTGGTTTAACAAGTGATTTGTCACATGCATTGCAACAAAAAGATCAAAACATAGTTTCTGCCATGAATATGATTGTCTCCGTGAAATGTCTATTGCAAAGCTTGAGAGATGATGGATGGGAGCCTCTTTTGTTGGCTGCTACTAACTTTTGTGTTGGAAGAAATATTGAAGTGCCAAGTATGGATGATAACATTTTTGCTAGAGGTTATCCAAGAAGCTCACGCAAAATGGTCACTAACTTCCATCACTACAAGGTACAAATATTCAATGAGGTGATTGATAGAAACATAGTTGAGATGAATCATCGATTTAGTGAAACTTCCACACGCATGCCTTGATCCTAGGGACTCATTTTGTAGCTTTGATCATGAGAAGCTACTTGAGCTTGCAAATATTTACTCTGTTGATTTCTCTTCCCAAGATTGCTGCCTCTTGGTTGACCAGCTGAACATATATATTCATGTGATGAGAACAAGCCCAGATTTCTTGACTTGTGATAGACTGAGTGGTCTTGCTGCACTACAAGAAATATGCTATCCTATGACCTTTTATTGTGACGCTCAAAATATTGGTCATAGATCTATGACCATTTTGAACCAGTTGGTCATACGCTGTTTTTTAGGGTGTAAACAGCACAAATTTATGACCAATTTTGTCAGAAAAGTCATGGTCTCCTAACATGAATTGGTCATAATCCAGACAGCCCTGGCCTATGACCTTTTTTCTAGATGACTACGACCAATTTAAATGGTCATTCACATTAGTGGATAGCCAACTCAGCAATCTCGTCTACGTGTTAGTGCCTAGGTGTCATTTTCGCTTACGTGTCACTCTGACTGGACAGCCAACTCAGCGGTCTCGCCTACGTGTCAGTGTTTAGGTGTCATTTTCGCCTACGTGTCACTCTTACATGTAGGACCCACTGTCACGAGTAGCACACACAATGACTGGTGGGACCCGCCCAGCCCAACCGACATGTGGGACCCGCCATGTGGGACCCACCGTGACCTGTGGTACCCGCCATGTGGGACCCACCGTGTGATCCGTGGGACCCGCCATGTGGGACCCACCGTGTGACCCGCCAGTGGGACCCGCCCTGCTGCCATGTGGGACCAGTGGGACCCGCCCTGCTGCCATGTGGGTCAGCCCCAACCCACTGACATGTAAGACCGGCCCACAATACCGCCCAGCACTAAATCGCAAATTAAAAGATTATGTGCGTGGAAGAGGGATCGAACCCGCGCCCTCTTAAGGCAACAGCACGTAACAGCCACTAGGCCACAGCGTTGCTTGTGAAAAATGCTATCCTCAAACCTATTTGTATTGTTACTAGATCATTCTGGGACAAAGCCCATTCCTGGAAACGAGTTGGGCACCCAATAGTTTGAGTTGGGCCGGTGGCTATGGGCTGCTTGCTAGGTCGCATCATCCAGAAACGGGCCTTGGCCGCTGCGGTAAGGTAATGGGCCGGCTCGGGTGTTTTTTTTTTGTTCCTTTTTATTATTCTTTTATGTTTTCTTTTATTACTTTTGATTTTGAACTCCAATTTAAACCAAATAAATTTTGTAAAGATGTCCTGTGTAATTATAAACTACCACGGACTGTTTTGGTTCAATATATGGTCCAAATGTTTTTAAAAATTTACAAATTTGCAACAAATATTTGGTAGTTTATTCATTAAAAAAACCTTTTTTGGCACTCGGAATATAAAAAATGATTTTTTTGTGCAAAGAAATTGAAAACTTTATTCGGAAACATTGTTCTCTATTCCAGGATGCACGCTTGTGCACAATATGGGAACATGACCGTTCAATATGCCGGTTTCAATATACGCTCAACTCGGGGGACATGACCGTTCGTAGCTAGGGGTTAAATCTTGCAAAACTTTTGTTGTATCTCTGATGAAATAGGTACTTGTGTAGCTAAATATAATTTTTTCAAAAAATCATGAGAAAACTACGAGGCACCTGTAGTTCAAATTTGACCCCGTTCCAGCTGAATCGGCATGAATTTGTCTTTTTTACGAGAGGTAGATGAAAACTGTTTGACACACAACCATTTGGTTATTTGTAAATACATGTGGTCTAGTATTTTCAAATAATGTAGCGCTCCTATTTTACGACATATTTTTGGTAGTTGCTTCACAAAATAACCCATTTTTCGCATTCAGAAATAGAAAATTGATTTTTTCGTAAACGGAAAATGAAAAGTTTCTTCGGCAACATTGTTCACAGTTCCAAGATACACGTGTGTGCCCAATACGGACATATTTAAGCAAACTATACCATGAATGTGGACATAACATTCGTCATTTGGCCCTAAAGCCATGAATCTTCATAGATGATACCTCATTTCTGAGAACACTTTCTTAAGAAAACTTCCTTATTCCAAGTTTATGATTTTTTATGGATACTAGGACACATATAATGACACCACGCGAAGGTTTTATATTTATTTGATTTTTTTTGAATTTCGTATGCCGGTTTCAATATACGCTCAACTCGGGGGACATGACCGTTCGTAGCTAGGGGTTAAATTTTGCAAAACTTTTGTTGTATCTCTGATGAAATAGGTACTTGTGTAGCTAAATATGATTTTTTCAAAAAATCATGAGAAAACTACGAGGCACCTGTAGTTCAAATTTGAACCCGTTCCAGCTGAATCGGCATGAATTTGTCTTTTTTACGAGAGGTAGATGAAAACTGTTTGACACACAACCATTTGGTTATTTGTAAATACATGTGGTCTAGTATTTTCAAATAATGTAGCGCTCCTATTTTACGACATATTTTTGGTAGTTGCTTCACAAAATAACCCATTTTTCGCATTCGGAAATAGAAAATTGATTTTTTCGTAAACGGAAAATGAAAAGTTTCTTCGGCAACATTGTTCACGGTTCCAAGATACACGTGTGTGCCCAATACGGGCATATTTAAGCAAACTATACCATGAATGTGGACATAACATTCGTCATTTGGCCCTAAAGCCATGAATCTTCATAGATGATACCTCATTTCTGAGAACACTTTCTTAAGAAAACTTCTTATTCCAAGTTTATGATTTTTTATGGATACTAGGACACATATAATGACACCACGCGAAGGTTTTCCATTTATTTGATTTTTTTTGAATTTCGTATGCCGGTTTCAATATACGCTCAACTCGGGGGACATGACCGTTCGTAGCTAGGGGTTAAATTTGCAAAACTTTTGTTGTATCTCTGATGAAATAGGTACTTGTGTAGCTAAATATGATTTTTTCAAAAAATCATGAGAAAACTACGAGGCACCTGTAGTTCAAATTTGAACCCGTTCCAGCTGAATCGGCATGAATTTGTCTTTTTTACGAGAGGTAGATGAAAACTGTTTGACACACAACCATTTGGTTATTTGTAAATACATGTGGTCTAGTATTTTCAAATAATGTAGCGCTCCTATTTTACGACATATTTTTGGTAGTTGCTTCACAAAATAACCCATTTTTCGCATTCGGAAATAGAAAATTGATTTTTTCGTAAACGGAAAATGAAAAGTTTCTTCGGCAACATTGTTCACGGTTCCAAGATACACGTGTGTGCCCAATACGGGCATATTTAAGCAAACTATACCATGAGTGTGGACATAACATTCGTCATTTGGCCCTAAAGCCATGAATCTTCATAGATGATACCTCATTTCTGAGAACACTTTCTTAAGAAAACTTCCTTATTCCAAGTTTATGATTTTTTATGGATACTAGGACACATATAATGACACCACGCGAAGGTTTTCCATTTATTTGATTTTTTTTGAATTTCGTATGCCGGTTTCAATATACGCTCAACTCGGGGGACATGACCGTTCGTAGCTAGGGGTTAAATTTGCAAAACTTTTGTTGTATCTCTGATGAAATAGGTACTTGTGTAGCTAAATATGATTTTTTCAAAAAATCATGAGAAAACTACGAGGCACCTGTAGTTCAAATTTGACCCCGTTCCAGCTGAATCGGCATGAATTTGTCTTTTTTACGAGAGGTAGATGAAAACTGTTTGATACACAACCATTTGGTTATTTGTAAATACATGTGGTCTAGTATTTTCAAATAATGTAGCGCTCCTATTTTACGACATATTTTTGGTAGTTGCTTCACAAAATAACCCATTTTTCGCATTCGGAAATAGAAAATTGATTTTTTCGTAAACGGAAAATGAAAAGTTTCTTCGGCAACATTGTTCACGGTTCCAATATACACGTGTGTGCCCAATACGGGCATATTTAAGCAAACTATACCATGAATGTGGACATAACATTCGTCATTTGGCCCTAAAGCCATGAATCTTCATAGATGATAACTCATTTCTGAGAACACTTTCTTAAGAAAACTTCCTTATTCCAATTTTATGATTTTTTATGGATACTAGGACACATATAATGACACCGCGCGAAGGTTTTCCATTTATTTGATTTTTTTGAATTTCGTATGCCGGTTTCAATATACGCTCAACTCGGGGGACATGACCGTTCGTAGCTAGGGGTTAAATCTTGCAAAACTTTTGTTGTATCTATGATAACTAGGTCACATGTCATGATGCTACGCGAAGGTTTTCCATTATTTTGATTTTTTTTGAATTTCGTATGCCAATTTCAATATACGGTCAAACGGGGTCAAAATACTGTCAAAACTTTTAAACCCAATCATTTGATTATTTGTACATAAAATGTGGTCTAATATGTTTGAATGATGGACTTGTGCTAGTTTACGACAAAATTGTGGTAGTTACTTAATAAAAACTCCATTATAGAAACTCAGAAAATAAAAACTTGGTGCAGCCAATCAGATGCCAGAAAGCAACCCCCACGGATCATCGATCAGCCCGTCCACACCACAACCGACAAAACAATCTAGACCGTCTATTCCCTATCTAAAACGAGAGACGCGCGCGGCCGAAACCCTACCTACCCTATTATCCCGCCTCTGCCGAAATCCTCTCTCCTCTCATTCCATCGCGTCTCGCCGAAACCCTACCTTCCCTCTCTCGCGCCGCCACCCACTCCTCTCCTCTCATCCCATCGCGCCTCCGCGAGCCGCCCATAGATCCGACCCCGACGACCCCAGATCCATAGCCTACAACGCTAGATCCGCGGCATCCCATCGATCCGCGGCCGACAACGCCAGATCCTCCGCCTAAACACATCCGCAACAGATGCACCGCCGCTCAGCAGCCACGGCGTCGCGGCCGGCTGGCTCGCCGGCGCGCGCGTGCTTCCATGCGCGCCGCTCCGTCGAGCTAGCCGAACCGCGGCGGCGCGTGACCTACGGTGTGCGGTGGCTTTGCCCCACGCCTGCCACGGCTCTCCGGCAACCAGAACCGCGACGGCGTCGACGGGATCCTCGCACGGCCGTTGTCCACCTCGCGCTGCAGGGAGGGATCCACTCCTTCATCTTCTTCTCGTGTCTGTCCACAGCTGAGACGGCTCAGATCTGAACTTTTTGTTGTTTTACTTGTTCAGGGCGCGGGTGGTGCACTGGCCGCAAGAACACGCCGGGGAACGTCAAGGCCGGGTCGACTAGGGCGGAAACCGTGGACGCTGGCGGCGGCTACTTCCTCTACAAGGACTACAAGCTCGCCCACCACTCACTGCCCCTCCAGGTCCCGTCTGCATGCCCGCTCCCTCCTCCCCTCATATCTCTGTACAGGAATAGTAGTTTCTTCAGATTAATTTGTTGCGGTGCTGCACTATATGTTGCTATGTCATGGAGTCTGTACACATCCAGTGGATTGCTGCATGATTGTGCAAGTTTATAAAATATGACATGTGACAAAGGATTGCTGCTGTTCTTGTGTGCTAGTGTTGTTTTTACACCACAACATGTCTTTATATTTGAGTGCACAATTATAGTGGTGTTTTTGCACAACTATACATTATGTCTGGAATTATGTACTTTTAGGGCCCATGATTCTCTAGGTTTATGTGTGGCGTTTTGTCTCCTTCAGCTTAATCAAATAGATGCAAAACTGAAAATCGTTTGATGCACTGGTTCCTTTTGCTAAGTTTGATGCACTGGATGAAAAGCTGTTACTCTGCTTACAATTCGATACTCTCTTTTGTTTTGATTGTGTATCATTGCTCCTTCTCTCTGTAACAGCTTCTTATGGAATTTGTGTGGTGGGTTTCAGAACAAGAGCAAGGGGAAGCAAAAGGAGGTGAAATTGCAGTGTTGTTCAAGCAGGCCGCCCACAACTTCCTGCTGCACTCGGCATCTTCAGCAGGTACAACCTGAGCGAGTGATGTCTGTTTGCGTGCACTGGCTAGTAATATTAGGTAAAATGTTAGTGGCAGGTACAACCTGAGCGAGTGATGTCTGTTTGAGTGATGTCTGTTTGCGTGCACTATTTGCTGCTATAGGTCAATGCTGTTGATCCCTAGCTTAAGCTTGATTCATCTATATGTATAACAGTGGCAATTGCTTTTGTCCCAAGATAAATTGTTGTAATTTTAGCTATGAGATGGCAGAGGGGTACAAGTGTATAACAGTGGCAGTGGGGTACAAGTGTATTTCGTGTATCATAGGCATGTTATTAAATGTGGAAACTAAATATGAGATGGCCTGAAATCTATATCATAATTCAGTTTTTGTTTTAAACTCATCTATTGTTATGTTATGAGCTAGTTCCATGCCAATTATCTTCTGTTTTTGTAGAAACAGCAACACCAAGTCTTACTATTGTACCTTGTGTGTGGTCATTACATATAGTAAGATGTTATGAACTTGTTCCATGCCAATTATCTTCTGTTTTTGTAGAAACAGTAACACCAAGTCTTACTATTGTACCTTGTGTGTGGTCATTACATATAGTAAGATGACTTGACAGATAGTTGCTGGGATGTTACTCTCTTGCATGTTTCTCGGAGTAATTTTTCTGTTTAAGTGTTACCATATATTGCACATATCGAGACTCTAAACATATGGCATTTCTTCTCGTTTACAGGAGTTCTAGGCTGAAGAAATTGGAAGAAGCTCGAAGCCCCAAGTCAACAACTTGCTTTATATGTTACTGAACTTTGTAATGATGAATTTTCTGGAATATTTGATCTACCGCTGATCTTGCTGAGAATTTAGTGTATATTTCCTTGCTTAACTTGTTATTCAGATACTGGAGTTATGTACATATTCTTGTAATATTATTCTATGTTTAATTGAAATGCATTCTTGGACTTAAACTGGCAAGCAGTTCAGATGAAATAGTGGCCGAAACGATTATTGGACTAAGTCTGTTTGGGCTTTTAAAAGGCTACGGCCCAAAATAGAATGACATGAACAAAGGTTGGAAACTGACACAGTTTGAATATAAATAGGCCAAAGCCTGAACACGAATCGGAGCAAAATAAGGCCCAGGCCCAAAACGAAATCAACTTCAAAAGGCCGTGCTAAGGAAAATAAAATGGCCGAATTGTTGGGCCTGGCCCATATAGCTGATCTATCTAAACAGGAAAAAAACATTAAATGGGCTAAACTATTGGGCTTGGCCCATCTTGGCGGCTGAACTGGACCGGGCTGATTCTCATCTACGACCATTTCAATTGGTCACAAATTTGCCACGTCAGCTTTGCCACGTTGGATTTGACGTGGCGTGGCCTGATTGCTCGTGACCAAAATATTGGTCATAAAATCTGTGACCTTTTCTTTTGGTCATAGAGGCCTATGACCAATCCCCAAAAAAGGTCATATTGGCTAGTTAGTGACGCTCATAACGTGACCAAGTGTTTTTGGTCACAAAAAGGTCACAAATTAAAATATGTGACCATTTAGTGACCAATATTGAGGGTCATAGAGTAGCATATTTCTTGTAGTGCTGTCAAGTTGGTTAAAACTAGACAGCGTTTGGTCTTTCCATTGGTTTATAGCCTCATTAGACTTGCATTGATATTACCGGTGGCTACGGCATCAGTTGAGAGGGTTTTCTCAGCCATGAATATTATAAAGCCGCATCTTCGAAACAAGATCACTGATGATTGGCTGAATGATTTGATGATTTGCTTTGTTAAGCGTGAGATATTTGCAAACATTGATGAAAAAGGAGATCATGGTACATTTTTATGCCTTGAAGAGGCGTCGAGGCCATCTACCTAAACCACCTCGTGTTCCTTCTTCAACTTAATGGTACAATGCTCTCTTCAAAAGCTTCAATTGTTGTCATGCTTGTGTTGAAATTCGGATACATATATAATTTTTTGTTCGCATGTTGTAGGTTCTACTTGGAAGTTTGGGTCCATCCCATTGAGACAAGCAGTGTGTTTGGAAGATTTTCTTTATAATTTTCCATGTTCTTAGTAGTTGAATATTATCCATATTGAAAACTGAGTCGTTTGAGACCGTTTATTTTGTTGGATACACTTGCATATATGCTTTAAAGAAATTGTCCTACATTGTTCGCCCCGGGTAACTTGAATTCCTGGATCCGCCACTGGCACTAACCACAAAAGACTTGCTTGTCACTTGTCAGTGATCTAACGCGTGAAATCGGTGTGGTGTTCCTGTACATGAAGATGACCGCGACGGGTTTCTGGCTTTTTGTCATGTTAGTCGTCTGTTTAATGATTCAGCACACATTTCTAGCTTGTAGATATGAACACTTTATTGTTACAATTTTCCGTGATGGGGGGGTTCGGATTGCATCTGTGTGATACTCCTTACAATGATTTGATTTGATCTGATCTGACTGAACTCTCTAAAAAAGAACGACAAAAGGGCATGAAACATGTCACACGCATGTGCACATGGAAGCAGTCATGCAGCACGGCGTTCACGCATGCAGCCAGCTGGGAGCTGGCGTGTACCCCTGAAGCACGGCATCTTTTACTCTTTATTTTTTCTACTTTAGTTAGGAGCTACCGGGGATCGCTGTCGAGCGCTCGCCCAAACAAATTCAGAGACACATGGTTGATTACCTGTTAGCTAACAAACAAAATCTCACGAGGGGTTGAGACAAACCTAAACACGTCATGATTACCGTTAACAAAAATTTGCTGTTTTGGGGCTCCCCTCGTTTAGTTCCAGTGAGCGTTCTTCACAATCATCGCACCGGATCTGTAGTTCACTTCTCCTCAATCCTACTCGTTTGATTTCCAATTACTTGAGCAACAACTATGTCGTCGGTCAGAGCTTCCGCAATTGGCAACATAGCTGGCAATTGACACTGGCATTACCTGGGTATCTAGGGCATCTCGAAGGTGATAGAATGCCGCTGCCAGCGGGCTGGGCGCGTCGATAAGGCGGATAGATGGCGCGTCTGGGGCGATCCACACAATGGTTGGCTTTGCGCTTCACTTGTGGAGGGCTGGCCCCGGAGGAAACAGTGTCAGTTGACTAACTAAAGTAGATTACGACGCACAAAAGGCATAAGCATTCGAATTTCCGGGCATACTTATGAACAATGAGGTGGCCATGTACATGAGAATAACATGTAGTCTAACGGCCGTATTGGGGTTTCGGGGAGGGGGGCATTGGACCTCCTACCGCAAAGCATTGAGTACTCTCTCGCTCTCTCCCGATAAACTTTCTTGAGTTAATTTAGAACTGTAGCTGCGCTAAGAATGCTCATCATTAGAAAATTAGTCAATACATAGGGAATGACTAATTAATAGGAACCTTCCGCCACTATGTCATTGTTGATCTCAAGTCATTGACTTGGTGAGGTTTCAAAAGATGGTATGCTAATTTTATTTGAAGACACTTGAAATTATCAATGCTACTACGGAACCAGATACATGGGAATTCCAATTCCTAGATAGATCCTACTTTGCAAAGTTTGACGTGTGAGGAGTTAAACAAGTTAAACACACATTTGATTATATCAAAGGTGCAGACATAGTCTCAGACCAATTGCTTTAGTATGACTAGCACCGGAGTTCCATTTGGTGTTATAGCATCATGCTGACTAGAATCATTATTGACTATAATGCAAATGAGAGACTGTTGGAGATATGCCCTAGAGACAATAATATTTAGTTATTAGATAAATACCTTGTGTTATATTTTCTTTTTTGAACAAAAAAACTAATTCCAGCAAGCGTCGCCTCCATGGAGTTGTCGTCTCTCCTCCACCTCCTTCCTTTAACACAATTCAAAAAATGGGGGGGGGAAAAGGGAATACGTGGGTCACAACGTTTGCTGGCATTTACTTTGTCGCTGCCGCTTATGTGTAATATAAACTCATCGCATGGTTGGTGAGAAGGCGGTGGGACATGAATTGTACACCAACCGTGTAATAGTTGTTGTGAGGATCGTGATAGAGATCATTCGTACCCTTGTGTCGGGACTTACATACTAAAACCACATAAATTAGAGGTTGTCGACTTTGTACAAGTTCTATGAACAAGGAAACATGCTCATATGTTGGAACGGAAAAGTATAATATGTGTCGCGGCGTATAGCAAGAACCTGCCAACTTAAATGTGTACATGACACGCTTCGCTGCGCGTCGCCACTGCCTAAATTTGGTAGACACATTCCCTTCTCAAAAACATGCTAGCGATTCTCCTATTTAAACTAACTCAAGAATAAAATACAAGATGAAGAAACATATAACAACAATTGGATGAAGAAAATGCGAAGGCATATTGAGAAAACTCAAGACTAATGACTTCTCTTAGTCTATCTTCTTACCTGTTTTGGGACATAATAAATGAAACGAGAAAACTGATAAAACTTATATATGAAATACTAAAGAACAAACTGCTAAACTCTAAGAGACTACAAACCTATTCACTAAAAAACTGAATAAACTGATGAACAAAACAACGACGAATGAAAATGCGATCTTGTGGAAGAAGCTTACCTTGAGCCTGATACCCTTGAATCTGGGAGTGGTACGTAGCTATTTGTGGCGGCCGCGATCGTTGTGACTTGTGTCTTGTGAGATTTGGGCGAGTACCGTTACTGCATTACGTGCACCTAGCTACGTTTTCTTCTAGCTTCACCTGAATTTTTGGATGCGTTTCATGCGTTCGAACAAAGATTTCAGATTAGACATTTTCGATTGTTTGTGCCAGAAATTGCTCCGAGTAAAGTAGAGTCTTTTTACGATGCTCCGGGTAAAGAAACATGCAACGAAACCTACTCTCAGTCAGTCCAGTCAGACGACCCAAACTTTTATAGTCCACCAAGTGAGGAGAGTGGACTTTTGGCTCCCGAGCTACATGGAGCTCTTTATTTTGAAAAAAAATCGAAATTCATATTTTTGAGTTTCCAAAAATCGTGCAAAATATCACAGGTGTAGATAGTCTCGAGACACAGAAGCATGATTTTTTGACTTCACATTCGTTGTATTTTGGGCTGTGCAAAAAAGACAAATTCTGACAGATTTCAAAATTTTGAATCCGGGTATTTAGATCCAGAAATTTGTCTTTTAGATCTAGGCCAGATTAATTTGAATTTGGAGTTGAAACTTGGTACGATTGTAGATCTGCATGTTATATACATCTGGGAATTTTTTCATGATTTATGGAAACTTAAAAATTTTGATTTTGAATTTTTTTTAAAACGAGCTCCATGTAGCACAGGCTCTAAAAGAGGTTTTCGACCAAGTGAGTGAAAATGTAGAGCTTAAGAAAAAGGCCGTCTGAGAAAGGCCCATTGTTAGCGGTTGCTGTAACACCAACGTGGATTTTTATACGTTTTGTTTGGGCCGTTGGGCTCAACTTTCATAAGCTACCGTGTTTACTTTTTCCAATTACAAATCGTTTCCCCCTCCTCGCTCTCACAAAAAGCAAATATACTATCTATCCATTCCCGAGATGTTAAAAATCTAACCATTCCGGATTGTTATCATGTAGAAAAATCCAGAATGTAATGGATATGTGCTACTGCAAAGCATATGTACCCATTCCATTCGAAATTCTACTCTCATATAATTTTCTAAAGAGTCAAACAACGTAAAGTTTGGCGAAGTTTTAGAAAAAACATTAACATTTATAATACCAAATCAATAACATTAGATACAACATGAAACATATTCTCATATGGTGTTTATATTGTATTATATTTGTTAGTCATTTTTTCTAAAACCTGGGTCAAACTTTACATTGGCTTACTTTTGAAAAAACATATACGTCTTACTTTTAAAAACAGAGGGAGTAATGTAATTCTATTAGCACTAACCACAAAAGACTTGCTTTTCAATGATTCAACGCGTCATATCGGTGTGGTCATCCCGGACATCAGCGTGATCATGGCATGTTTCTCATCTGCGACTCTTTGTCATGTTATTCGTTTGCTTAAGGATTTAACACACATTCTTGCTCCTAGATCCAAACACTTTGTTTCTACTATTATCCGCGATGGTGTTCTGGATTGCATATGTGATACTCCCTGTAATGATTTGATTTGATCAATAAAGTGCCTGAATTCTCTCAAAAAAGAAACACAAAATGGCATGAAACATGTCACACGCATGTGCACATGGAGGCAGGCATGCAGCCAGCTGAGAGCTGACGTGTACCCCTGAACCGTTCGTCCCGTTCACGCCGCCGTGATCTGACCGTATCTTTGTCCACGTGCGCAGTCGACAATGCGAGATTCTAAACTTGAAAATACAGGTCAGCACAATCGGCATGGCACTTCTTCTCTAGGCCATCATGTTTCATGCAGCATGGCGTTTCTTCCACCGAGAGGGAATTATACTTAAAACACGAACAAAAGCAGGGTCTTATCCGCAAAACCGTCGGGTGGCGTTAAACTGAAGCGGTTGATAAGAAAACCAGCACCTCTCCGCGTTTCCGTCCAGCTTCAGGATTTCGCGAGGGTTCGTTCCCAAGGGAGGCGGAGGAGCAGCTGCGCGCGAGACCGACCGCAAGAGGCTGCGGAGATGGAGAACGAGTTCCAGGTACGGTGATCTCTGATCTCTGCTTCCCAATTCCTGCTCCATGCTCTTCTTTGTGCGCCGGGATTTAGGAGATCGAGCGCGCAAAAGAGGGGATTGCAATTGGGGATTTCACCCCTCCAGCAATTTGAGATGGGAACCATGAGTTCGTGTCAGGTTAGATATGTGCTGTTCCGTTAATCGATTTACCGGCTCAGACTCAGAGCACGCCGAAGTTGGGAGATTTGGATGCGTAGCAGCAGGGTTGCTTTTCAGTCTGTTCTTTTGTTGGATTACAGTAACCCAAAGATGAACATACTGAGATGGGAAAACCTTGGGTAATGTAAAATTAAGGCTCTAGCAAAACAGTTGTGGATAGCCAATAGTTTTCATGGCCTGGAATGAGCATCGATTTTAGTACTACTTGTTTGTTTATTACAGACAGTTTTGCACTATGGCTGTCGCCTGCATATTTTTAGACCACTCGTCCCCGTTGATAGTACAAGTAGGAGGTCACTTGGCTTGCTTGATATGGTCACATGAAGTAACTATTTGAATACTGGTTTAGCCGTATCCCCTTACATCCACTTGTTGTAGAGTTGCTTTTGTTTGGGTTTCAGGCTTAGAATAGAGAGCTTGTCAGTCTGTCTAGTTTACAGTAAAGTCCAATGATTTGCAACTAGGCCGGACACTGTTATGAGAACTTCCACGTGTGGCCGAGGTGGCTGCCGCATATTCGCATTTCAGAAGAGAAGAAGAAAATCCCATGGTTTATAAGAACGTTGTGTTATACCAAATGCTAAATCCTTTCTATATCTCTGTGTGTGACATTTTCTAATTCAAATCGCAAGGTTGTATTTACGAGTATAGATTTATGATCCGTGGGCTTTGTACTGCTAGAATTAGTTGAAGGAAGGCCCATGTAAATTATTGCAGATGTTTTCAGCTAATTCATGTTAACATTTTGCTGTACAGAGTTGAATTTACCTCCTACATAATTATAATACAGTATCTTTTCTGTGACTATTACTAACTAAGGATGGCAA
Organism: Poa pratensis; assembly: GCA_947311845.1. NCBI lineage: Eukaryota > Viridiplantae > Streptophyta > Magnoliopsida > Poales > Poaceae > Poa > Poa pratensis. The sequence goes on from CAMZMU010000064.1 coordinate 11,746,579, forward strand.
GGAGGAGGTCATCCAGGCATGGTACATGGATGACAGTGAAGAAGACCAGAGGCTTCCTCACCATCGCGAGCCCAAAGAGTTCATTCCTCTCAACAAACTTTCAGGTCTGTCTAGACGCTGCTCAAATCATTCACTGCAGTTTGCGTATGGACTGTTAAAAGTAGTTCTCATAAACCTGATGGGTGCTAAAATTTCTGCATTTTTAAATATCCAGAGTTAGGTGTAGTAAGCTGGCGCCTAAATGCTGATGACTGGGAGAAAGATGAGAATCTCAAGAAAATCCGTGAGGCCAGGGGATACTCATACGTGGTTAGTCATTGATCCTTTCTGGATACTTGCTCTGTGTTTCCATTTTGATTGGCAATCTTAAAATGTATGCAAGTACTAGAAGCAAACAAGTGTGACAGACATGTTCTGTTTTTTCCCTCGCAGGACATCTGCGATGTGTGTCCTGAGAAGTTGCCAAACTATGAGGTCAAAATAAAGAATTTCTTTGAAGAGCACTTGCATACCGATGAAGAGATACGCTATTGTCTTGAGGGCAGTGGTAGGTCCCTTCATTATCCTTTTTGGCATTTAAGATAGGGAAGCTATATATTGTTTTGTTTCCACTAGTAATCATGGAGGCATTCTTTGGACCTGCTTTACCTATTTGTTTTTCCTTTGTTGCCAAGGATACTTTGATTTGAGGGATGAAAACGAACAGTGGATCCGTGTAGCTATGAAGAAGGGGGGCATGATTGTTTTGCCTGCAGGAATGTATCACCGCTTTACGTTGGATAGTGACAACTACATTAAGGTATACTTTGTTTCTTCGTTTGGTCCCACCATGATTGTTGGTCTCTTTAAAAGTTGTGTATACTTACTAAATCAATTAAAATGACCAATCTCTGTTCTTTTGTCAAGTTGTGTGTAATGTAATTGTGTAAATGAATTGGTGATAGCTTAAATATTTCCAATTTGAGAGTAGTTGTTGTGACTCTTGCTCTCTGCCTTTTCCCATGTAAAATACTTCGCCCCCCCTTTTTTAATTAATATATAATTACTCCATAGGGGCTTCCCCTACGGTAGCACGGTCTAAAAAAATTTGAGAGTAGTGCTACTCATCTTTAGTCTCACGCACATGATGATAATTGATAAGTTTCTAACTAGTTGTCTTTTGAGGCAACATTTGCTGTGTCGTGCACCTGTCTTTGTGAAGTTCAACAACCAGCCCTGTCCTTTCGTTGATCATACATTCATATCAGAAAGCTTTTCTCCATTTTGGTGCTCTGTCAAATAAGGAACATCATTCTAGTATGGAAATGTAAAACTTCTGTTTTTTCTTTCTGCAGGCAATGCGGCTCTTTGTGGGAGAGCCTGTCTGGACACCATACAATCGTCCCCATGACCATCTTCCAGCTAGGTACTTTCATGAAGTCTATGGATTGTTCTATGTCCACATGTTGCCTATTCCCTTATTAAATTCCTCTGTTCTCTCTCGGTCTTTACTTACGGAAACTAAACCACGTCATGATTTCAGGAAAGAGTACGTCGACAAAATCATCAACAGAGGTGGGAATCAAACTGTGGAAGCTCGTTGATGGGACCTATAATGGCCGAGTGAGTTTTCTGTATGTATAATGCTCCATAAAAATACCGAATAAGATATGGCAACGGCTGTCCCAATGTACTCCTAACAACATCCTGTATGCCTATGTTTGTAGTACACCGGTTAATAATGATACCCCCATATTACAGTGTCAGCAATGTTGTAACGGTGTTCAGTTTACTTGTGGTGTCTGTCTGACATTACATGATGGTTCCAATTCCCTTTTGATCTCTGAATTTCTTTTGTCTGCATAATGATTGCTCAAAATGATGTTGTATTAATTTCCTCCTACATGACCGTATGCCATTATGTTTCTTGGTTCACCTGATGACCTTGTACTATTTATTGCCCACCTCTTATTCAGAGAATCTCGCGGCAAAGATCAAATCTTTACAATTATTAAGCTAATCCTGCTAGATACCTAAACTAAAAGTTGTTCACTTGGATGAACAATCTAGTCTGGCAAGTCAAGAACAACTGCCAAACAGTCTTGCACATCATCATGTCTCTTTATTTTCATTGCTTCTTTGTGCGTCTACAATCTGAAAGTGGTAGTGATCCCAGAGCTCACAGTTGCCCGGTTTTTTAAAAAAATCGAAGATAATTTTTCTAGGGCTTAAAAGAAATCTGAAATATAGTATACCACTACATATAGACATTGTCTATGTCTGCTAGAAGTTTTGTCAAATAAGAAACTTTGTAGTTGGCTAAACAAAGAAGATAAATTTTTGGAAAAAAAGAGCTATTTTCCCTTATTCACAACCACAATTTTTTTTCGGCAGCTTGGAATGCGATTTTTTTTTTCACCAAGAGTTTGCATCCAACAGAATTTCATAAACAAAAGTTGTTCATGTTAGAAATACGGAGTACATCATATGCAGACACTACGTATATGTAGTTGTGCAATAAGATTTCGTAAGTTGTTGACCTAAACCATCCTACACAGAGCCATTTCCTAAAAGGATTAGCAATCGGCGCAGAAGCAGAAGGTTTCCCTCTTTTTTCAAAATAAATCAAATTCCCCCATTTGAAGTACGCAGAAGAGACAAAATAGTTCAGATACATTTTGCGACCACCACTTGAGGGAGGCTATGTTTGTTCCTTTCAGAAAACCCAGGAAAAAGGCCACAGGGAAAAGAACAACTCAACTTTTGTGTACAAAAAGGAAAGCACAGCGTATCTAACCAGAGTATCGGCGTCTCGCCGCAAGTTGCAGCCAATCACGAGCTCGGCAACTATCCATGGCTCTCACTCAGCCATCTCCGTAAATAAGGCTGCGAACCCGAGCTCGTCCGTCCCGGCAATTTGGCACAGCGCTGGGCGGTTGCTGTCGAGATCCTCCGTCGTGCTTCCGTGGGGGAAGCCAATGATGGAGATTTGCGGCGCTGGCTCGTTCAATAAGTGCTGCTGCTGCTACCTCCATGCCTGCAGTTTTCAGGTTACTCAACAACTCCTGGCCGGCCTTGGTGGCGGGGGGGAGAAGGAGAGAAGCTTGTCCGTCGGCGGTGCTGGATGGTGGTGGGGAAGCCTGCCTCGCGCAGGTCTAGGTTCTGCGTTTCCCGCGGCGATTCCCAAGCGGTGGCGTCGTTTGGCCACGGCTATCTCTGGCCATGAGGTTGGCCTCGCCGTGCTCGTCTGCTTCGTCAGTTCGAGCTGTTTCTTCCTCCGAATTGAGAGGATCTTCAACTGCCTCGGTGCGGCACTGGACGCCGCTGTCAGCCCAAGTGGCCTAGTCCCCGGTGCTAGCAGTGACGGCTGCGCTTGGAGGCGGATCACCGGCGGTGAAGTTCTTGGATCTGATTGCGATTCTGCGGTCGCCAGTAGGGTGCTTTGTGAAAAAATCCAGGACCTGGGTGTAATTTTCATTTTTTTGAAGTTCTTGCTGTAAAACTGTACCCACTGCCTGTTTAATGCAGAATCTGGGTCCTTCGGGACCTTTCCCTTGTTCAAAAAAATAAATAAATCCATGGCTCTCACTGTCTCACAAGAACAGTCGATAGGACGGGCTCGAGATCATGAAAAAAAATGGCGCGAAAATTGTCGCCGTCGTACCTCCCTGCATGTCTGTCGGCTGCCGATTCGCCGTCTCGCCCACTTGCGCCGGTCGCGCGCTAGCGGCACCCGGCTAGCGGCAATCCGGCATCCAGAAGCTTCCGCCCCGGGACCGGCCGGCCGGCCACGAACGCGCCGCGCGGCCTAGAACCTTCGGTCCCCCCTCCTGACCCGTCGCGCTCGCGTCCTGCCCGCCTCTCCGTCGGGAGTATTTATTAGCTTGCGCCGGCCACTTTACCGCGGAAAGAAAGGAACCGGGTGCCACCGTGCTAGCAACATTTTGGGTTGTCGAGATCGCCGCGCGCGCTGGATTCATCTGTTTCCAAGAACGATTCGTGGATCGGAGCAGACCTCGTCTCGCGACAAGGTTTCACCTTTGGGTTGTTTGGCGGGTGATTGCGGTCCGCCCACGATGGACCGAGTGCTGCCAGTGCCGGCGAGAGTGAAGGAGGAGTGGCTGTCCTCGCCGGAGGAGGACCTGGCGCCGCGGCCGATGGAGGGGCTGCACGGGACGGGGCCGCCGCCGTTCCTGACCAAGACGTTCGACCTGGTGGCGGACCCGGCCACCGACGCCGTCGTCTCCTGGGGCCGCGCCGGCAACAGCTTCGTCGTCTGGGACCCCCACGCCTTCGCGGCCGTCCTGCTCCCGAGCTTCTTCAAGCACAGCAACTTCTCCAGCTTCGTGCGCCAGCTCAACACCTACGTAAGTCTCTCTCTCCGTTTTCCTTTTCCCCTGCTTGCCTACTGTCACCCACTCTTCTGCTTGGCTTGCGCTGTGTTAACCTGCACTTGTTCAGTTAACTTGCACTTGATTGACTAATTCATATCTTGCATAATTTGCATTGTGCAACGAAGAGAACTAGAGAAGTGCCAGGCGGTCAGTCTAGACATCTCTGAAAGAGTGAACATACTTGTAACAATTTGTTCTTTAGTTTAACTGAATTGCTTCCGCAAGAGATCACATGACCATACTCTGAGCAATTTGTTTTTTTGGTTTAGCTGAATTGCTTCCGCAAGAGATCACATGACCGGTTATCAAACTGTCTATACAATTTCAGTTTCAGAGTGACCGACAAGTGATGGGATATCAAAGCAACATCTACCAGATATTTCTTAGTTTTGTGTGATGACTATCGTGGTCATCAGAGCATCAATATGCATCTGAATCTGGAATAACATTACAAAGTTAACATAGAAGACCTTACAATTTGGTAAATTGGGTGAAAGTTGTGAAAGAAGAGTAACATTTATTGATGTTGAAGAGGGTGCTTTTAATAGCTGTGTTTGCATTAGCGTAAGGGGTTCTATATGGCAGCCAACTGTCGTACTGTGATTCTCTTCACTTTGTGTGAAACTTGTATATGGATAATTAATTAGGAAAGCAAGTTAAGATTTAGAGTTCTATGTTATTGGTCCTGGTTGTAAGGATGAAGATAGTTAGAACTCTTCAACAGACTACAATAGCTATGATACTAGTACTAGGATAGCGAAAACTCTTCAACATCTCTGCCACTGTCTTCTTAATCCTTGGTATAGTATGTATACTACCTGTTCCTTCTAGATCAAAGGAGTCATGGAGAATCCTTAGTTTGAAAGGAAAAAAGAGGTTGCCACCAGTCCTTTACCCGAGGCATGTGCATATAAACCTATTTTCTGAAATCTTCTTAATAATTCAGAATTAGGAGATGCTGGCACACAAAGTAGCCTGCATCTCCTTGACAAACATATTACTTTCTGACATGGTGTTTCTTCAACTTCTTACTGTGTAGCTAGATGGATCAAGAGATCGGATGAAGCTACAAGAACCTGCCAATTTGTTCTAGAAGGCTCCTTTGATCATCATCAACTCATCAAGCAATATAGTATATAGTACTTATTCTTCCACTGCTTATAAATTTTGACACAAAACAACGTGAAACCTACCGTTTATATTTGTCAAGTATGCCATGTTAGCTGAGCTGTGTTGTATGTGGCTTCTGAAACTGAGCCAACTGCAGTTGTTTTTATAGTCTAAGTGTTTTTGGAAATTACCGTGGTTATGTTACTTACATTGCAATTTGCAGGGCTTTAGAAAGATTGACCCGGACAGATGGGAATTTGCAAACGAGGGTTTCCTTAGGGGCCAGAGACAGCTTCTAAGGATGATAAAGAGAAGGAGACCATTGTCTTATCTCCCTTCATCACAGCAGCAGGCCATTGGCTCCTGCCTTGAGGTCGGCCAGTTCGGATTTGACGAAGAAATCGAAATTCTAAAGCGCGACAAGAACGCCTTACTCGCAGAGGTGGTAAAACTGAGGCAAGAGCAGCAGAGGACAAGAGCTGACATGGGGGCCATGGAAAAGAGGCTACACCTCGTTGAGCAGAAACAGCTTCAGGTGATGGGTTTCCTGGTAAGAGCAATTCAGAACCCAGACTTCTTTCTCCAGTTGATCCAGCAAAAAGCTAAACTGAAGGACCTTGAGGAAGTTTTCCCGAATAAGAGGAGGAGGTCCATCGACATAGTGCCGTTCCTTGGCCTTGGAGAGAAGAGTCAGAGTGAGCAACTCGAGTCGGCATTTATGTTTCAGGATAGAGAATTTTCAGAGCTGAGTCAGCCTGGATACTCTGAGCTGGAGAATTTAGCAATGAACATTCAGGAGATGAGAACGAAGGATGACAGAGGTGGTCGGAATCAGGTCAGTGGTGAGACCGAGCTGACTGACGACTTCTGGGATGAGCTGCTGAGTGAAGGAATGAGGGACGAAGCTGCGATGCCACAGCTGGAGAGCAGAAGACCAAGATATGTCGACACATAGCAGAAGCCGTGTCATCTAAGTTGCAGTAATCCAAATTATCATAATCATCTGATGCATGGCCATTGGTTTCTGTGTAACACATGTAGTGATAGCTCTATTGTATATTGTAGCGCTAATTTATGGTGATAGACTGATTGTTTTGCCGTTCTGGACCTATATATACACAGTGATCTAAAAAACGAACCTTCATTCTTCTTGACAATTTTCTTGAACTTTGATGATCTTTGTTCATGCTCTTGTGCCCGTGGACCTGAATGAGTGATTGTTCTTGTTTTGAAATTTACAACCAAAGCCTTTTGTCGTGTGCATTGCATTCGATAGGTTTTGACGAAAGATAGACCATCTGCTTGAATTTCTTCTTTCTAGGGAATCTAACTAGACTTAGTTTTTCATGACTAGTTAAGAAGAAGAGGTTCCACCCTTGTAGTTAGACATTCATATGGCCATCTGCGACATCATACCTAGTGTGGGAATATGTCCTTTTCAAGAAAAAAAAAGAGGAAACCGCATCAGCGGTCCTAGTTCTTTGCACGCATCGTCAGTTTGGTCCTTATTCTGTAAAACGGAACATCCAGGTCCTAGTCTTATTTAGATGCTTCACCGCAGGTCCTAAACATGTCTTAGTCCGGTTAACTGATGCCACATCGGACGTGGGGTCCACGCAGGTTAACGACCGGAGGTGTAATTTTGCAACTAGACCCGTACCCATTCAGCGTACGCATCCAGTCGAACGTACGCATCCAGTCGAGCGTCTCTGTCCCGCGACTCTGGAGACGACCTGGCGGCGGCGTTGCTCTTCCGGTGATGACCGGAGGCGATGGAGCTGCTGCGGCCGCGGCTGGCCTGGAGAACGCGAGGAACGAGCCCGCGAGCAAGGGGCCGAAGCTCCGGCGACCAAACGATCCTCCTGCCCGCTACGGTGAGTAAACCCTAACCCTAAATCCCCAATTCGTGCAGCCACATCACGGCAGTAGATTTGTAGGTCGAATTGGCGACATAATATGACGATTTGCCTACTATTTAGGTCCGCTTGAGGAGGAATTCACAGTAGAGATCAATTATAGCGGGTTTTTTTGCGGATTTGGGGCTGCGAAGAGCTATGTCGATGGCAAGCAAGCAAAATTTGATGGATGTGAAGCAGATACTTGGTCACCTCTGTGGTTGACAGATTTCATGGAGCAGCTAGGTTATCGTGATCGAGACAAGTATACTTTGTACTGGCTTCTCCCTGGAAAAGATCTCGGTTCGGGACTCCGCATTGTAGACCGAGATGTTGACACACTACATATGATTGCTGTTGTTCCTAAATTTCAATACTTTCAGATTTTTGTGGACCACAAAGATATGAATATTGCTGATGGTGTTGTAATTGATGATGTCGTGATCGGTGGCTCTCCAAGTTTGCCTCCTGTGTTGAGCCCAACTTGTGGCAAGTATAAGGCAGCAGCACCAAGCAGTGGCAGTTCTCCAGCTAGGCAGCAGCAACATAGCAATGGGCATGAGCTGAGAAGAAGTACGAGGAAGCTTGAATTGGAAGAAGAAGCACAAAATGGTTCCGATGATGACAGTGATAGTGAATTGGATGAAGACTGGGTGGATTCTGACAATGAGCTAGCTGCAGATGATGATGATTTGTTTGAAGAATGGGTAGATGAGAAATTTGAGGCAAAAAAGAAGAAGAAATCCAAATGGGAGCAGGACAGTGATTATGATACAGATGAAGATTTGGAAGAGCTGCAAGATTCAGATGTCGAAGCAGCTGATTCAGCGGAAGAAGTAGAAGTTGTGGACAAGCAAGGTAGAAAGAAGATGAAGAAGAAAGTGAAGTTGAGAAGGTGGAGGCCAGAGAATATGAGACAAGTGGAATTTAGGATTGGCATGGTGTTTTTGTCAGTGATAGAGCTTAGAGGAGCAATACAAGAATACATTGTGCAACAAAGGGTAGGTGTACACTACAAGAAGAATGATTTGCAAAGGATTAGGGCTTGCTGTGAGCCAAAATGTCCCTGGTTCTTGTATGCTGCACCCGACAGCAGGTCAAAAGCTTGGACTGTGAAGAAATATGTAGGCCATCACAAGTGTGAAAGAGATTTCAAGATAAAGCAGTTCACAGCAAGGTATTTAGCAGCTCATTATGTGGAAAAATTCAGATGTGATGACAAGATGTCACTGAAGAACTTTGCTAGGATGATAGAACAGGATTTCAACATGACAGCAAGTAGAAGCAAACTAGAAAGGGCCAGAAGAATTGCACTTAAGCAGATCCATGGGGATGAACTGGCACAGTACAATTTGTTGTGGGATTTTGCAGCTGAGATTAGAAGATCAAATCCAGGAAGTACAATGTTTGTCAATGCAAATGCTGGAGTGTTTCAGAACTGTTATATGTCACTCGATGCATGCAAGAGGGGCTTTTTGACAGGTTGTAGGCCCATTATAGGCATTGATGGGTGCCATATTAAGAACAGATTTGGTGGAGTGATGCTAGCAGCTGTGGGTGTTGACCCTAATGATTGTATTTATCCCATTTCAATTGCTATAGTTGAAGTGGAAGATACTGTCACATGGAAATGGTTTCTTAGCACACTAAAAGATGATTTAGGCATAGAAAACACAAGTCCATGGACATTTATGAGTGATAGGCAGAAGGTTTGTGTATTTCTCCTTTTTTTTGTATTTATCTTTTGTTTGAGCATTTATCAACTGTGTGTGTTGTGCATTTATATTGTCCACTATTGTTGTACATTTTAAGGGTTTGATCAATGCTGTCAATGCAATATGGCCTGAAGCTCAACACAGGTTTTGTGTAAGACATCTGCACCAAAACTTTGCAAGAAATGGGTTTCGAGGTGATATTTTGAAGAACAAGCCGTGGCAAATTGCAAGAGCCACAAGACAGTGTGACTGGCAGATTTACATGGATGAGATGAAAGCACTGGATGTTGCAGCATTTGAGTACTTGGATGCAATTGATCCAAGGCAGTGGTGCAAGGCATTCTTTGAGGAATTGCCTAAATGTGACTTGCTGCTGAACAACATATGTGAAGTGTTCAACAGGTTAGTAAATGTGAAATTACTTGCATTTACTTGTTCAACATTAGCTGTAGCAGACCAGTTTAGATACTCACTACTTGCTCTGAAATTTATTGCAATTATAGGTACATACTTGATGCTAGAGAACTACCAATAGTTACTAGCCTGAAGAAGATCAAAGATCAGGTTATGCTTAGGTATTTTAGCAAGAGGAAGGAACTAGAAGAAATGTGTGGCAACATTTGTCCCAAAATTAGGAAAACGTTGGCCAAAAACATTGACTTTGCAACCAATTATGAAGCTCTTCCGTCTTTGGAAAATCTTTTCAAAGTAAATGGTTTGCGTGGTGAATATGAGGTGCGCATAGACAAAATGGAGTGCACATGTAGGGCCTGGCAGCTATCAGGAATCCCCTGTAGACATGCTTGTGCAGCTTTTAGGCATGAAAGGATAAAGCCGGAATCAGCAGTCCACAAGTGCTACAGCTTAGATGCATTCAGAGCAGCTTATGGTGGGTCCATAATGCCATGCAGTGATCCCAAAATGTGGAAGAAAATGAATGGTCCTGAAATGAGGCCACCTAAATTTGACAAACAAGTTGGTAGGCCTAGTAAAAAGAGAAGGAAAAGTCCACTAGAGGCGGAAGGTGGCACAAGGCTTAGCAGACATGGCATAATTGGCCATTGTAGTGTGTGCAATGAGCCTGGCCACACCAGAAGGAAGTGCCCAGAACTTGGTAGAGCTGCAGGACAACAAGCAGCAGCACCACAGGAAGCACCACCAGCTGCAGCACAATATGCACCACAAGAAGCACCACTAGCTGCAGCACAGGAAGCACCACCAGCTGCAGCACAATATGCACCACAAGAAGCACCACTAGCTGCAGCACAATATGCACCACAAGAAGCACCACAGGAAGCACCACAACATGCACCAGCTACAGCACAACATGCACAACCTCCAATGAAAATGCCAGTGAAAAGAAAGAGTAGTGCCAAGGTAAATTACATGATTACTATATCTCACATCTGTGTACTTGATCTGTCCTTACATGATTACTATATCTCACATTTCTGTGATTTGTTTCAGAAAAAGATAGTACACCAGATGGCTACAAGTGCAACAACTAGTATTGTGGAATCTGCAATGAGTTACAGTGTCACGTCATCTAGTGTGATTCATGTTCTACAGGAACAAGTGAGTCAATTGTTTGGTATTAAATTTATCTTTTCTTGCTGAATTCTCATGTACACTTGGTTTGCAGGCAATAGCAACACAACAATCTCAAACTGCACCACCAGGTCCTCTACCCGAGAGTCAATTCATTGCCAGCTGCAGAGATGAGCTCCCACCTCCAAGACCACCTACCAAAACACTTGGTTTAAAGAAGAAAAAGAAGCAGCAAGTGTCAAAGAAGAAAGAGAACCAAGTCCCAGATGTTTAGTTGAGGGAATGCTAGTTCATATTTTGGAGATGTTTTATCTGTATATTTTGGATAACTTGCGTTCATATTTTGGCTTGGTTTGACAGAAACCTGATGCTCATGTGTAGCTCTGGTTTCAATCAAACCATCTAAGTGCAAACTTGTTTACGGTGCACTTGTGCTGGCAGTTGTTTATTTTGGCTGAAACAAGACGATATTGTAAACTCTCGAGTCAATCTCGATCTATTAAGTTATTATCTTGTGCTGTAACGATCTCGAGTTGATGTCAAGTGGTGCATATTTGAATTCGGATAAAACATCATTTAAATTTCGACTGGAGCCGTACTCAGATAAAACATTCATTTGAATTCGGATACAAAATATTTACTTCATTTTGTGGCGTGAGAGCTTACAGAGCTGGGAGAAGAGCTATGGGCTGAGAAATAAGAAGCTGACAACTTGTAGGGGTTCATTTGCATATTTCCTATTAGCCTGCCGCGGGAAAACGCCCGCGTAACGACCAACGTCCGACGTGGCACTGGTCAACGCGGGTCAGACCGGTTTAGGACCTGGCGTGAAGCATCTAAATAAGATTAGGACCTCGATGTTCCGTTTTAAAGAATAGGGACCAAACTGACGATGCGGGAAAAGAACTAGGACCGCTGATGCGGTTTCCTCAAAAAAAAAAGTGAATCTGGGTTGTGATAATTTCATATAGGCTATCGTACCATTTATGGAATAGCCACTTCCTCTTTATCTCATCAGCAATGGAGAAATACATCAAACTGTTGCCAATGTTTGTGGGCTAGAGGTCGCCCACATTGCAACAAAGTTTTTTTTTCTTGAAAAATTGGCATTGAAGCTTTGTAAGGGGAGCGCCTATATAGCGCGGTACGCGGAAGTTATTACGCTCCGCGTAACTCCCAGCGACGCCTGCACGCTGTTGGGCTTCGCCCATATATGTCGAGTATGTTTCACTTTAGTTTCTGAGATAGCTGTCGTCCCTGTTTCGTGTTGCTGTTTCTGAACTGTTTCGTGACGCTGTTTTGCTTCGTTATTTGTGATCACACTACTGGGAATATGAGCACAATTTCCACTGCTTCTTTAGGTCGACAATCATCCAGGAAAAAAAATATAAGGATGACCAATAGAAGAAAACTAAAAGCTAGCTACACAGTTGTAATGAAACAAACTGATAACAGAGATTACTTCTGAAAAAATGTTTGTACTGAAACTGAGATGATGTTGGGTAAGCAAAAAATGTATATTCCCTAATATATTCATTTGGATGGCGCAATAAAAAGACTGATAACTTCTGTATAAACACCATATGGATGGATCTAGGTAAGAAAAGAGTACAAAATGAACATTGTATTATACAAAGAAGGTAGGGACACTCTGAATTATTTTTCGGATGGAACAGACATTCGGAAGATAATAATTTAATAATATGGACACACTTTTGGAAAAGAAGAGACATTTCCCAATTTTAAAAAATTAACCATTTAAAAAATGAACAATTTAAAAAATGAACAATTTTCAAATTTGGAACCATTTTTAAATTTGAAAATATTTTAAATTCGGAGCCATTTTTAAATTTGGAATCATTTTAAAAAATGGACAATTTTCTAATTTAGAACCATTTTAAATTTGGAACCATTTTTAAATTTGGAACCATTTTAAAAAATGAACAATTTCTAAATTTGGAACCATTTTTAAATTGGGAACCCTTTTAAATTCGGAGCCATTTTTAAATTTGAAACTAATTTTAAATTTGGAACCAATTTAAAATTTGGAACCATTTCAAAAAATGAACAATTTTTAGATTTGGAACCCTTTAAAATTCGAAACCATTTTTAAATTTGGAACCAATTTTGAATTTGGGACCATTTTTAAATTTGGAACCATTTTCGGAATGAAACCATTTTAAATTTGGAACCATTTTCAAAATGGAACTATTTCTAAAAAATGAACAATTTTAAATTTGGAACCATTTAAAAAATGAACAATTTTAAAATTTGGAACCATTTTTAAATTTGGAAATATTTTAAATTTGAAACCATTTTAAAATTTAGAACCATTTCCAAAAATGGAACCATTTTTAAAAATGAAACCATTTTAAAAATGGAACCATTTCCAAAAATTCAAAACTATTTTTGAATTTGGAACCATTTCCAAAAATGGAACCATTTTAAAAAATGATCAAATTTTAAATTTGGAACCATTTTCAGAATGGAACAATTTTTAAATTTGAAACCATTTTCAAAATGGAACCATTTTTAAAAAATAAATAATTTTAAATTTGGAACCATTTTCATAAATGGAACCATTTAATAATGAACAGTTTTCAAATTTGGAACCATTTTTAAATTTGGAAATATTTTAAATTCAGAACCATTTTTAAATTTGGAACCATTATCAAAAAGGGAACCATTTTAAAAAATTGATTTTTTTTCAAATCTGGAACCATTTTAAAAATGAACCATTTTAAGAAATGAACAATTTTTAAATTTGGAACCATTTTTAAATTGGGAACCCTTTTAAATCCGGAACCATTTTTAAATTTGGAACTATTTAAAAAAATGAACAATTTTTAAATTTGAAACCCTTTTAAATTCGAAACATTTTTAAATTTGGAACCATTTTCAAAAATGAAACATTTTCAAAAAAAAGAACAGAAAACAAAATAAGAAAAAGGAAACGAAAACAAAACAGAAAAAGAAATGAAAAAGAAAAACAAAAAAAGAAAAAGAAAAAAGAGAGATGAACTGGTTAAAAGGGCGATGAACCGTAAAGGGGTAATGAACCAGAAAAGGTTGTGATGAACCGAAAAAAGACTAATGAACCGTAAAGAATGTTGATGAACCGTAAAAAGGGTGATGAACCAGAAAAAAGAGTGATGAACCATAAAGAATGTGTATGAACCGGAAAAAAGAATGTTGATGGACCGTAAAAGGGGCGATGAACCGGAAAAGGGGTTATGCACCATAAAAGGGCGATGAACCATATAAAAGGGCGATGAACCATAAAAAAAGGGTGATGATCCAGAAAGAATGTTGATGAACCTAAAAAAGGGTGATGAACCGGAAACATTAGTGATGAACCGGAAAAAAGAGTGATGAACCATAAAGAATGTTGATGAACCATAAAAAGGGTGATGAACCGTAAAAAAAGGTGATGAACCAGAAAAATTAGCGATGAACCAGAAAAAAGGGTGATGAACCAGAAAAAGAGTGATGAACCGTAAAGAATGTGTATGAACTAGAAAAAGCGGAAAAAGGGTGATAAACCGTAAAAAAGGTGATGAACCGTAAAAAAAGGGTGATGAACCGTAAAAAAGGTGATAAACCGTTAAAATTAGTGATGAATCCGAAAAAGGGGTAATGAACCGTAAAAAGGATTAATTACCCCTTTTTTATGGTTCATCACCCTAAACCCTAAAAAATTTGGTGAACAAAAAAATAATAGTGAACACAAAATGCCGGTGAACCAAAAATAATAGTGAACAAAAAAGTTGGTAAACCAAATATAATATTGAAAGGAAAATGCTGGTGAACCGAAAATAATAGTGAACAATAAAATGTCGGCGAACAGAAAATTATACTAAAAAAAGCAGGTGATCCAAAAATAATTGTGAACGAAAAATATCAGTGAACGAAAAATGCCGGTGAGCAAAACAAATAGTGAAGCAAAAATGCGGTGAACCGAAATAATAGTGAAAAAAATGTCGGTGAACGAAAAAATAATAGTGAACAAAAAATGCCGGTGAACCAAAAAATAATAGTGAACGAAAAAAGCAGGTGAAGAAAATAAACAGCGAACCAAAAATGTGTCGAACCGAAAATAATAGTGCACCAAAAAAATATTAGTGAACAAAAATGGCGGTGAACCAAATATAACATTGAACGAAAAATGTCGGTGAACAAAAAATAATAATTAACAAAAAATGCCGGTAAACCGAAAATAATAGTGAACCAAAAACAGAACGACTGGTCTAAAAATTGATCGAAAATTATATTACCAAAAAAATTAGACAATGAAAATTAAGAAAAAAATAGGAAAGAAATGGAAAATGAGAAAATAACGATAGTACAAAAAATAAACAAAATAGGAAACAGGAAAAAGAAAACATAAAAGAAAATGGAAGAAAGAAAAAAATAAATGGCGACACGCGCGGTCGAACAGAAAAAGAAGAAGAAATCAGCTACTCTGTACTCGCTACGACCAAGAAACGTGCTAAGACAAATAACTGGGCTGAGCCCAACAGTGATCGGCGGGTACGCGGACGCTAATAGGCACCGCGCTACGCGTGTTATAGGAAAAGCGCTTTGTAAGGCTGATGTATGTAGTCCAACATGGGCTCATTCCTGGCAGGCCCTCATCGGCTGCACTCAGGGCCCACTGTTTTATTTTCAACCTGCCACGTAATCAAGATATGACGAAAAAACATGGTCTACAATGGTTATTTTTTAATCTTATATATAGTACCAAATATCCCTAAATTTGTGGTAAGACAATTGTTTAAGAGACGACAAACCTCTTTGTTTTGTTTCTTTCTCCTAACCCAGAAATTATCTTACGTGGAATTTGCTAAAATAAAACCATTGTACATGCCCTTAGTTTTTTTTTAAAAAGAGTAAAGCACAGGTTCAGTACATCAACTTGTCGTAAATGTGCGCTTTGATCACCAAGTTGTGAAACTTAAAAAGGGGTCACCAAGTTGCCATCGCGAGCGTTTCGGTCGTTCCGTGACGACGGCTGTGAGTTTGCATACGTGGCAGATTTTTTTTGCAAATTGCCCCTTAAACTTTTATTTATTCCAACTGATATGTCCTTTTGGGATTTGTAAAAACAAAACTTTAGGTGAGTTTGTAAAAAAAATGTCTGTGCCGTATGTAAACTAACTGCCGCTGTCGAGGAGTGTCCTAAACGCTCACGTGTGGCAACTTGGTGACTCACTTTTCATGTTTCGCAACTTGGTGACCAAAGCCCACATTCACGGCAAATCGGTGTACTAAACCTACGTTTCGCTCTTATTAAAAAAGATTACTGCTTTCCAAGTGACAGTCTCGCTGTCCCGGTGTATCACATCAGACATTCTACCCTATTTTGTCCTACATAGTAACCATAGGCCAAAGGGCGACACGCGTACAAGAATTTCGCTCTAAAAGAGTTAACGGGAATCAGCTCGAAATTTAGGAGTGCAACCTTTTGGAAAGCCCCAGAATATGTTAATCTTGGCGTGCATACTCTGATGATATGGTGAGTGAGCATGCATTTTGCCGTGTTCTCCTTTGCTTCCTCGATTCCTCGGGGCCACTCTACCCCCTTGGAATTATTCTCGCTCATCAGCTTTTGCGGAGTCATTAGTCAGGAAAAGCGCTCAATAAAAATCCTTAATCACTCAACCTACAGCCTCGTACCCTCTCTCCCCCCTCTCACGATATTTCTCCCTCTAGCAAGACGAGAGATATGACAAGCACGAGGGGCGTAGATGTGTTCATCTCTTTCGCTTCGTTTGTGCACCGCAAGAAGATGAAGCTGCCAGCATGATCTGAAACCACACATCATTATCTTGCGCTGATCGATGGCAGTGATCTTGAGATTGATTACGTGGGAACTAGGCAGCCTCAGATCATCTGGCAGCTTCATTTTCTCATGGCAGCACACCAACTCGCGATGAAACACTGGTGGCCAGCAGGTCGTTGCTTCCCTTCACAAGATCTACTGTACGTACGAGGGCAAGCAAGCCCAAAGTAAATTCGATTCCATCTCTGTCCATGTAAGTTCACCAAGTTCGCTCTTCTCTCTGCTTAAGCATAGAAAACGTAAGTAGGGTTTTCCTCAAGGTAAGAGGAAACCACGCATACACAGATGATTATCTAGATGCATGTTTACTCGCGGTATATATTCTGGGTTGATTTTACACTGTTTCAACAGTGCAAATATATGTCGTCTAATCTTAGGTTGGGTCTTTTTTTCCTTTCCTTTTGGATGTATGAATCCTTAATGTTTCGGACAAGTTCTTTACATTATGTTGTTGTAGAGGCTAGATATAAACCGGTATCTTCTTAATATTAATATATATTCCTTTTATCGAAAAAAAATGTCGTCTAATCTAAGACTATAAACTGAAGTTTATTTTTACCAAAATCATTTTCAGGCTCTATCAGATATAGAGAAAAGTATATATATATTTTGCTAATCACGGCGTTTTGGAGCCCCCTTCAATTTTTTTTTCTTAAAAAATGACATGTAAGTTTAAAATAAATCGGGAAAAAATCCTATAAGTATATAATGAACGGATCAAATAGATTTTTTCGAAACTTTTAAATATGATCTTCATAAATGTCAACATAAGGAGCTAATGTATCTTGTCCTCCGTATCGCCGCTCTAGGATACCACGCCTTTAAATTACTAGGTTAGTAGACAGTAGACAGTAAGGTAAGCTCTAGAAAACTTCTTGATCTATTTTCAAGCGGGTTGACCTGCAAGGTTGCTCTGTCAGGTAGCAGAATGTCCGGATCGTCAGTGCCTAGTTTCTAACGAGATGCATGGTATAGAGCTTCGTATGGGTCTCCCATCCCTTGGTTATAAAGCAATGTTTATTATTCATTGAATTGAAGTGTGCTTCCATGCTATCCAAAAGTGATATTTGTTAAAAACCCGTAGGATCACTAGTCTAGATCAAACCATTAGGATACGATCTATGAGGAGGAGAACCAGTACCTTCTCCTTGTGTGGAGGCGCTCGAGACTCCGGCAATGGTGGATGGAGGTGGTGATGCCAGTGGGTAGCAGTGGCGGCGGTGGTGCTTCCCGTGAGCACTGCGGGCTCCCTAGATCGATAGGGGTGTCGGTGGAGGTTTTGGCACAGCGGCTAACCTCATGACCCGTGCTGCCAGTCCCCACCTCTTTATATAGCCACAGGTCACAGGGGCCCACCGACCATTAAGGGTCGGGCGCCCCCGATCAGGGCGCTAATCAAGGAGTTGATCGAGCCGTTGGACTCGGTCAATTGAGATCAATCTAACATTCTCCCCCTTGATCTCACTTTTACTTTTAACTTTATACTTTATACTTTACTTGTTTCATCACGGATCAGTACATAGAGCATGTTTCATCGTCACAGCTCATTGCCGATAGAATCAGACAGCTACAATATACGTCTCTGTTTTGAAATAGATTCTTTAAACTTTTGGGCCTCTTTATTGTCCGGAAATCATATAGACTATACCATAAAACCCATGTCGACTATGTGTTCTCCAAAACACACTGGGCGGTAAGCCTTTAATTAGCAGATCTGCGAACACTTGTGTGTTTTTTTATATGTTCCTCTTATGCTCCAAGCATTTCAACATAATTCCGGACTTTCTCCTTTACAACGTATAACTCTGTGTCAATGTGTTTGGCACCACACTTGACTCGTTGTCTTAGGAGTGAATTACTTAATGGTTATTGCTGTTGTCAACCATTATCAATTCCGGGTACAGGTTTCCTTAACCATTTTGCCTATCCCTCGGCCTTATATCATGCTATAACATGTCTTTACATCACACTGATGCCAATCATTTCATTCTCTGGAGCTTTTCCACACAAAAACTCCAAATGTGAAATTTAGCGACAATTGTGGATTTCGCTATACATTTCACAAATTCTTTCTTTGTGCTCACAACCTTTTGAGAGCACATTTATAGATCTATCTTTGTACTCACAACCTTTTGAGAGCACTCTGTTTCTTTTAGCATGAGGCCGATATCTTTGATTCCATTCCAGTGATCTATATCTGGATTGGACATTGCCAAAACAACCCGGATATGAATTGTCAGGGTAATATTGAGTTTCCAACAGCTGAAGCATATGGTACCATATCCATTTGATCCGTTCTATGTTATCTCTTGGAACACTAAAGTTCCCAATTCCATTACCCTTGACAATAAGAACAGGCGTAGATTTTCTCGACATGCATGCTTTAGAGACTTCTTCTCAGCATGTCCATGCGATATTTCTAATACCCCTTTTCTTCTTTTCTTAGTAAATCTCGATACTTTTAACGACAGACACTCTACCGAGAATACTCTTTTGAGGACAAGAACTTCTTTTCTCTGCCGGTAGTAGATTGACATCACCACTAGCAAGTAGGATATCATCCACATACACAGGATTAGGGAATGAATTTCCCATTCTATAAGTTTGTAGAAAAGCGATTGTCCTCTCATTCTCTTTAACCCAAAATAACTTCTGATTCTAGAGACTTGCTCTAGTCCGTAAGATCCCTTGTGTTCTTTACTTTCATCTGATGTAACTCAGATCATTATGTGCCATTATCACTCATTATAATCTGTTTATTCTCTTAGCGCAAACTTTCGATTTAAAATCGCTTTTTACATATTTCCTTTGGAGTCACATTGGCGTTGTAGACCCTTTATAGCCTACTGTTTTGGCTCCATTGGAAATTACTTATGAGTCCCAAACATCGTCGGGATTCACATAGTCTCTAATCATTAAGACAAGTAGACACTTGTCAAAATCGATTGAGCGCTGCTTATAATTTCTGTAAATGAGGTGGGATCAACCTTCATTTAAATTTCTCTGATATAGACTTTATAGTCATCTGTTTTTCTCATATGGGGATGTTGTTGCTCTGTCATTGCCTAGAGGCAATTAATTCTGTAGTCTTCTATCGCCAAAAGGCAATAGCTCTTACAAGGACCTAAATCACAAGATCCATGTTTACTTGTTCATCTCTATTATAAAGCAACAAGCTCCCCCAGATAAAATCTATTCGAGCCTTAGGTATGTTCATACCATGCTCCCCCAGATTACTCCATTTTCTCCAAAATGGTGTATCCTTAATCCTTTTTATTTGGGTTTATTCTGTTAACCTGTCAATCTGTCTTCTTTATGGCACTTTGAGTACCGTCCTTAGTCTCCTTTCGGAGCTGTAAAATATCCAAGAATAAATCTATCTCTTTACTTTAGGGGTATCATTATTATGACCGTCGTACTCCCCAGACGATCACAATTCATCATAGATCACTTAGATGCATATATGCATCACATTATCTGTAACATTCTCTATCTCCCCCTCGAAATGTGGCAAGAACCTTTTTGCCACAATTTCGAAACTTTGATTATCTGCTTTATTCAATATGAAGTTATCTTTTAACGTATGGGAGTACTTTTTCCTCATTCCTTTTCAAAACTCACAAGAGTTCTTTCTCAATGGTACTGCAAGTCACACTTGCATAACATTCTTATCTTTAGGTTCATTTGTAACTTTATTCTCTTTTGACTCATTAAGTGCTTTATAACTATGACACATAAGTGTGCGGTCGATATAAAAACACATGAGTCATCACATCTTTCTCCTGTCATACAGGATAAGTCCTTTGTCAAAATTTTCTCCCGCCATGCGGGTATTTTCCCAGACTTTTCCACCACGTGGGTATTATTATCGTCTTTTCCCGTCATGCGGGTAATTAAGAGACATAGATGCCACAATTGGCTCTTTAGACTGCATATTCAATCATCAAATTCAGAAATAAATCTGAATACTCTTTTATACACATGCTTAATCCAACGTTGGTCAAATTAAGCATTCATGTTGCTCGTTTAAAAAATTTCTTCATATAGAGTACATGAAAGAAATTCGTTAAACAAAACTCTGAATGATTTATTTGTTTTCTGCATGGAGAGTACATGAAAGACATTTGTCAAACAAGACTCTCGATGATCTATTTGTATTCTTGGATTAACATCCAAGAATTCTTTTTCTTTTGCAGTCATTCTTTAGAGAGAACATACTCTCTCACTTTATGACCTTTCTTGGTCATCTTTCGGGTCACAAGTACCCATTCTTTTGCTTTCACGAATGAAAACATGAGAATCTTTGTCTGAGAAAATATTCAATAATAATAAACAATAATGAGCATAAAAATAACCCTACGTTGGTCTGGTTAAAGATATGCACATTAAATCTTTAAAACTTTCTTCTATATTCTAAATCACCGTTGGGCAGAATTAGAATAAAACATCATCTTTCTACACTAATTCTACATCACCGTTGGGCAGAAATAGAATCAATGCATAAAACTCATAAACAATATGATGATAATATTTCTATTGCAATAAAGAACTCTGTTTGGAAATAACATTATCATCAACTCTATTTCAGCGGAAACATGAAATATACATATTTCTATAGTTCAAGAGCATTTCTTGATCTTTTATCTTTTCTCTGAAAATTGATCACTTTCATGCAAAATTATCAGAGATCTAGCCCTTTGACTATAGAACTCATATAATTATAGTACTGCTATCATCAACGTTGGTCAGAAAATAACAATACCATAATTAATCTGTTAAACAAGTATTTCTCTTTTTCCTCCTCTCTAATTAAATTTTCCCGTTGGTTCCAATTTAATTAGAGGAGAGTCCTTTTACTTTACAGCAGAAACTATAAAATATTATCTGTATTTCACAAACATTGCACTGTTCAACGATTAACAAATCATGATTATGTTATTAACAACGTTGGTCATAAAATAACAGAATCATAATCATTACTAAAAACACTTTAATGCTCCTTTAATTCTTACTTTTTAATCTTTTGACCTTTTAAATTTAAATAGAGCACATTTCTCTATTTGCAGCGGAAAACATGAAATAAAAAATTCCATGAACTTTATACTTTTCAAAAGCATTACTTTTACTTTTCTGTTTGCTAAACAAAATTTCGTTGGATAAATGAAATTTGTCCAAAAATTGGGCAAAAAAGGATAAAACAAATTTCTGTGAAAAAAGAACAGAAAAAGGACAGAAACTGGGCCGCAACCCAGCTTTCTGCGCGTCGCGCGCGTCCCGTTCCGCTTTCTCGCGGCCCAGCAGAGACCCAACAGAGGCCCGTGGCCTGTTGCGCTTCCGCGCTATGTGCCGCCTGAGGCGACGCGAAAATGGCCCACGGCCATAGCTCCATTTGACTTTCGGCCCAACGGCCCATCTACGCGCTAGGGTTTGAATCCTGGCCGTTCATCTGGATCGGACGGTCCAGCGCTGTTTTAGCTTGAACAAAAACATCCAGGTTGCATCCGACCGAAAAAACCTCGCTCTGTTCTTTTCTGTCCCGCACGGGCCGACGGCGAACGTGCCGGCCGCCGGCCCGCTAGAGACGGCGTTGCACGGTCGCCGGAGACGACCGCGCCGTGCGGCCTCCTCCGCCTTCCTTTCTTTTTCTCTCTTTTCTCCATTCCCGTGCGAGACGGCGACGGAAAACTCGCTCCGGCCGCCGGCCGCCCGGCCGCCGGAGACGACGACGAACCGCGGCCGCGCCGCTGCGAGCTTCTCTTTCCCTTCCCCTTTCTGTTCCTCCCTCCATCCTCACTTGCTCGCGAGAGAAAGAGACAGAGAGGAGCGATGCGCCCTCTCTGACCCCTTCCGACTCGACGGCGACAAGCGAAGATGGCGACACTCGATGGTGGCGCCGTAGCCTCCCCTTTCGCCGGTCGCGCGTTCCCTCGCTGTGAGCGCGCCGCCGTCGAAAGGTTTGGCCGCGGTGCCCTGTTCTCCTTTTCCGGTGGTTCTTCTTCCGGATGCCTCGGCTTGCCGATGCGCATCCGAATCGAGAGGAACGACGCGGCCACGGCGGCGGCGCACTGATCCGGTAGGTTTCTTTTCCCTTCTCCCCTTTATTTTCTGTTTAGGGTTAGGGTTCCTTTCGGGAGGGAAGATACTTTTCTTATTTTCTTTTGTACCGAAACATAATCTAGATCCTAGATGGGTCTGATACCATTGTTAAAACCCGTAGGATCACTAGTCTAGATCAAACCATTAGGATACGATCTATGAGGAGGAGAACCAGTACCTTCTCCTTGTGTGGAGGCGCTCGAGACTCCGGCAATGGTGGACGGAGGCGGTGATGCCAGTGTGTAGCAGTGGCGGCGGTGGTGCTTCCCGTGAGCACTGCGGGCTCCCTAGATCGGTAGGGGTGTCGGTGGAGGTTCTGGCACAGCGGCTAACCTCATGACCTGTGCTGCCAGTCCCCCACCTCTTTATATAGCCACAGGTCACAGGGGCCCACCGACCATTAAGGGTCGGGCGCCCCCGATCAGGGCGCTAATCAAGGAGTTGATCGAGCCGTTGGACTCGGTCAATTGAGATCAATCTAACAATATTCATATATTTTGCAGCATGGATATGTGAGCAAGCCTAACCTGTATTTACAAATCAACTCCTACATCCCTCCTTTCAGCGGCAGCAGACAAGGAAATGATTGGCTGAATCTACGCAAAACAAGGACCACCATGAAAGATTCACCTCTAGATACGCAGATCCAACACTGGAAACGATGTTTATGCATTGCCTGAGAAGGGTACATACATGGTTAGTTTGTCAAAGTGCATTGCATGACAAGATCCTATATGATTTGATCTCTGGGTTCTAGGAATGCCTATGGACAGATTTTTTTTTGACGTGTGTAAGATAAAAGTATTATTTTCCGCTTTCCTTTTTGTCCTGGAAAGATTGGAGGCAATCATTTCAACAGTAGTGATAGTACTCATAAAAATAGCTGTGTACAATGTAAACTGTACCTTTACATTCACTTCTCCTTATATATAGGGAAGAGGGGACCCTTACCCTGTACTGAGGTAGCCAAATAGGTTCTGATCACACTATCTCCCTCTCCATGCTTACACTGGTACTACTGTAGTACATGCAAGATCGAGGAGACGAAAAGATGATGTCACTAGCAGCTTAGATTGTGCATCCCTACATATTTTGCTAGCTAGAGAGGCAAAGGAGATACATAGGTCTAGCTAGGAGGTGTGTCTTCTACTCTCCGTTCCATGAGCTTTAGGAGTGTGAGCTTCTTCCAAGAAAGAGTTGTGAGTTTGTGTGCCTAGCTAGCTACAACCCTATACTGATTGATTTCTGGGCCATTACATCAATCGATCATGCAAGGGAAACCCAATACGAGCCCTAGGCAGAGCCCCTGCATTGTGAACGGCCCCATCATCGTCGGCGCTGGTCCGTCGGGCCTCGCCGTAGCCGCCTCCCTCCGGAAGCACTCGGTGCCCTTCACCGTCCTGGAGCGCTCCGACGGCATTGCCGACCTCTGGACGAACCGCACGTACGGCCGCCTTCGTCTCCACCTCCCAAAGGTTTTTTGCGAGCTTCCCCACATCCGCTTCCCTCCCGACTTCCCCAGCTACCCGAGCAAGCACGACTTCCTCCGGTACCTCCACTCCTACGCCGACCACTTCTCGATCGCCCCGCTGTTCGGCCGCGCCGTGACGCAGGCGCGGTTCGACGTGGCCACGGAGCTGTGGCATGTCACCGCGGTGGACGGCGCCGGCGAGGTGGCGGAGTACGTGTCGAGGTGGCTGGTGGTGGCCAGCGGGGAGAACGCGGAGGTGGTGGTGCCCAAGGTGAAGGGAAGAGAGAGGTTTGCGGGGAGGTGCTGCACTCCAGCGAGCACAAGAGCGGGGAGAGGTTCAAGGGCAAGAGGGTGCTGGTGGTGGGCTGTGGCAACTCCGGCATGGAGATGTGCCTGGACCTGTGCGAGCATGGTGCCATCCCTTTCATGTCAGTTAGGAGTGGGGTAAGTCGAGTACTCTTGCCGCTAGCTTCCTCTCACGAGACATCATTATTTGCTTCTTATTTCCTTTGTTATAATTCCTTGATGTGCTCATCTTCTTCTCCGTACTAATACTCAGGGACTGCTAACACTATACATGCATGTTAGCGCTAGCTATCTACAATATAGGAATATACATGCTTCTTATCTTCCATCCTTCGAGTTATTTAAACATCTTGCACGTGATGACGTGAACTCATATTTGTCTGCAATGATGAAACAGGTGCATGTTTTACCAAGAGAGATGCTTGGAACCTCAACATTTGGCATAGCCATGAAGCTACTTAGATGGCTGCCAGTAAAGCTGGTCGATCGGTTCCTCCTCCTCGTTGCAAAGATGATTCTGGGATACACCGAAAAGTACGGGCTGAGGAGGCCCAAACTGGGCCCTTTGGAGCTCAAGGGCGTCACCGGGAAGAGCCCTGTTCTCGACGTGGGAGCATGGTCCTTGATCAAATCTGGAGACATCAAGGTATGGTTATGGTTACGCCTCTCTTTCTATCTCTAGGACTGGGAAGCTAGCTAGTGGATGCCGAAGTGTCAACAGAGAGTTGTTTCTTGTGCATGCCATTCCAACTGTCGATCGCTTTTGAGGTTTCTACAACGTTCTTCTCCCTCTAGCTTGAGTGGAGTGTTTACATTTTTACCTCTTTTACCAGGCTCCGTTGGCCTTTACCGCTCTGCCTGATGCAGGCGTGTGTTATTTTAGGCAGCTGTCGTGTTATCCAACGACGCAGAGAAATTAGACGTGTGCGAACAAAAATAGAACTGTCTCATGGCATTCTCCACAGCGTCGCTTGTCTTCCTCTAGCTCGGACCTCCTGTCGTCACGGTCTTCAGTGATATCAGTAATAACCTAGTGATGAGCGCTAGCAAGTAGCAACAAGTCCCCGTACGGCGTGCACATTCTGTTGTACTATACTCGTATTTTATTACAATTTTGAAGTACGGCATATATTCACACGTCTGAGGTTTCTGATGGCTTGTGTGCTGTAACAATCGCATGCAGGTGGTGGCAGAGGTGGAGTCATTGGGCTGCAACGGCGCAAGATTCGTGGACGGCAGCGAGATAGCCATCGATGCCGTCATCTTCGCTACCGGCTACAGAAGCAACGTCCCGTCCTGGCTCAAGGTAGGTGTAATAACAGCTTAACAAAGCAAACAGACGTTTTCCACAAAACGCATCAGCTAGCACACATACTATGCATCTGCAGTTTTAGCTAGTGATACCGACTCACGACGTGCGTGCGTGCGTGCAGGACGATGGGTTCTTCACGGAGGACGGCAAGCCGAGATCACGGTGCCCCAGCAACTGGAGTGGCCCCAACGGCCTGTACTGCGTCGGGTTCTCCGGCCGGGGACTCCTCGGCGCGGGCGCGGACGCGCTGCGTGCTGCCTCCGACATCGCCGGGAGGTGGCAGGAGGAGGTGGTGGCAGCAGCGGCCACCATCTCCCCAGTGTGATCCACAGGGTGGTGCTGCTGCTGGGCTGTGCTGTGAGCTATGCATGTAGCTGGAGGGAGACTGGTGCGAGCTGCTGCCGCTGATGGTGCTGTTCACTGCATCTGTGGCAGCAGCTGATGATGCACACATATGTAGATGGGAGAGGAGGTGTGTGTTAGAGTGTATGTGCAGTGGCATCAGGGAGGAATTGTGACAAAATTTTGAATAGGAAGTCGCCTGTCCCCATGCGCCCGATCGCTCATGCATGCACATAGGGGTGAAAGAGTGTAGGCGTTTTTTTTGTCCAACAAAAGCAGGGCTGATTCTGTCAATCGCCTTCCCCCCTCGTACAAAAAATATATTTTCTATCTAAACAAGGCCACCCAAGAACAACAAACCAGATTTCTACCTCTTAATATGGTGATGATTGATGCAATATTGAAGCAACCATAGAGAACAAGCACCACATTCAACGAGATTAATTAACATGGTGTTATAAACGATAGTAAAGAAACGATGAAGAAAGCACAAGATCAACCAATGTGGACACGAGATTTAACGTGGAATACCCCTCCAACAATGGAGGAGAAAAACCACGGACGCCAACCAGAAATATTTCACTATATCGGGTGAGGTTACAAACACCGAGTATCTACAAATGTGACTTATCCCAACCGTCAGCTTACAAGATGTATATATGGTGGTAAAACCATAAGTCAGCTGCAGTCTGACTCGGCAACGATGCGTACCGTATCGCGGGGGCTACCGCCCCCGCACCCCCGCAAGTGGGCTGCGGCCCAAGCCTCCGGCGACGGGCCTCCGCTTCATTTCGAAGTTTACCTCTATCTTTATGTGAATTTGGATCACATCAAAACACACACACATGGAACACGCACTGTTTTTTAAAACAATTGACCATGTTATTTACTAATTGGCTTTATTTTCTTAGTATCTTAAAATGAAAACGTGTCCCTGTATATAAACTGGATGAAGTACAATCAAGCAAAATTTGAGGGCATGTTTGATTCAAAGGATTTGCATAGGAATCTTATAGGATTCAAATCCTTAGGAATTTTTCCTATGGTACTTGTTTGATTCATAGGATTGAATCCCATAGGATTTTTTTCTATGGAATCCTTTGCACTAGTTCCTATAGGAATTCTAACATCCACTCACACCTCTTTTTCAAAATCTTTTGTTTTTCCTGTGATGGAATCAAACAAAGATTGATGCATATGAAATCCTATAGGATTGAAGTGGACATGACATTACAATCCTGCAGTTTTCCTATTCCTACGTTTTTACTATCCTGCAAATCAAACAGGCCCTCAGAGGATGTGCGCACTTGGGTTTGGTGCCCCAAAGGTTCTTTCACAAGTAAATAAGTTTACATGGCACACTTTTGCATGCAACCTCCACTTAGTGTCTCTGCCAAGGAAATATAAGGATAATAAATCCTTATTATTTACCAAATCGGACGGTTTTCGTCCACAATGGCGGTCGTACCATCTCGCAGGAGAACCCATCATACCGACACATTTGGTCTGTCCCTTACCTCTGAAAATGAGGATTCTACATGACGCAATTCTCTCAAGTGAGAAGTTTGAACTTTTATCAGAAGATCAAGCACGCCAAGTTTTCACGGTGAGGGTGCCAACAAGTTTTCACTTGGTCGATATATTCTCCATGGACATGTTTCAGTGAAATCTTCAACATATTCCACCTGTTCTGGTTATATGCATCCTTACTCCGCCTATGGGTTCTCCATCTTGCCTATGTTACAATGTCAAGAATGCCGCGGTAGAGGACCCCTACTACATGCACGAGAACAACTCGCGCACCCCTGAGGACCGTGAAGCTATGGATAATGAGTGAATTCTCGTGCCCTATTGCAACCTGTAAGTCATTTACTAGCCACCATATTTTCATAGATTGCATTATGCTTGCATCGTACCAAGGTTATTTTGATTAGGGTGTATATTCTTTTTGCGAAGCGAGCACTACATCCTTATCGTTATTAAACTGAAGTCCACTGAAACTTTGTTTTATGGACTCGACCAGGAGGCAGAAGAAAGATTGCACCATAGTCAAGAAGCATCTAGATGAAGCTCTTTTTTACTACAACTTGTAGGGTTGAAACATCGAACCGGAATGTAGAAAGTATACCAAAAATGGCATGATACGCTTCGTCCACAAAACTGACTTTTGTTTCCTGCAGCAATCGGAAAACAATTTGGTGGACGATTACTATGTCATCCATCAGGTAGTACATACGGGAGAAAGACACCTTCGCAAAGCAATCTGAATCATCAAACAGGGAAAAAGATTTCAGGAATTCCCATATGGAGACCTTATAGATGAGTTCAGGCGCATCGAGCTGAATGTTGCATATATCATCAACATGGATGTCATGAAAACCCATGGGATGTTCAATCGCGGCGAAGCAAGTCCAGAGGAGGTATATGAATGCTTAAAGTGATAGACTGACCATAGACCTTTCAACACGATAGTTGGCGTCCGCCCCTTTCAACACGATAGTTGACGTCCGCCACTAATAGCCTTTTTCTGTACGAATGGCACAGTGGGTCCCACATGTCATAAAATGAGTCAACCAGACGCAAGTTGGCCAAACCTAACGACAACCGGCATCAAATCTGTCCAATGGTATAGAAGTAACGAAATCGCTCGATCTATGAGCCTATTCGTTGGTCATCTTTTGTAATCCCATGCTCACACAGACTTCACATGATGCACCACTCCCTATGCATGACTACGTGTACGCAGTATGCGCATGCATGCATGATCATTGTTTGATAGTCCTGGCAGTACTCCCTACAAGCTAGCATCTATCTCTCCAAGGAGAAGTCTATCACGATGTGGCCGGGTGCAAGCTTCAGTTACGTCAATCTGCACCTATATGCATGCATTGGTTCAATCCATATGGATATGGTAATACTTTATTTTGGCCTCGTTGCAGCTGAGACATCTTCTCGCGTGTGGTGTGGCCATCATCTTGGGATTTGGCTGGAAGCTGAGACGCAGAAAAAGAAGGGAAAATTTTGTTTTTGCCACACTAGTTTTTGCCCATTTTGCTTTTACCACTCTAAGTTTTGACATTTTGTTTTTGCCCTGCCAGTTCCTGGTAATTCATCACTTTTGCCTTATTTGGGGCCAAAACAAAATGAAAATGCCAAAATTTCGTTTTGCTTTTGCCCCTATTGATGTTGTTTTGCTTTTGTTTTTGCCCCTCAAAATAGCAAAAGCAAAATGTCAAAACTTAGAGTGGCAACTCAGAGGCGACTCGCAGGTTCGAGAGCTCCGCCGGCGTGTCCGCCGCTCCCCTCCGCCTCCGGTGGCCGTTTCGGCGCCGCGAGGTGGGGGGGAGCCTTGGCTCCGCCGTGCCAGTAGTCTAGGTTCTAGGGGTAGGACTAGATCTAGGTTTGTTTGTGTAGGTTCGTGGCGGATGCCCGTGTTTCTTTCTTTCTTTCTTCTTCCTCCGAGGTGTAGGTCCATGGATCTGTGCTTCGCCAAGCCTCCGAGGTGGAGGATCCGCGGAGATGGTTTGCTGGATGCCCTCTGCTTCTTCGGCGACTGGATCGATCTCCTTTTCCTGGCCGGCCTCGGTGGCGAGGGGGAGAAGGAGAGGGGTCTGCGGCAGTCGATGCGTTCTGCAGGTGAGTTTCTGCTCCTGGCTCTAGCTGGCCGTGGTGGCAAAGGGAGTTCAGGTGGAGGTGCTCGATCTGGTTTTGGTTGGCTTGGTGGTGGTGGTGGTTCTCTGTGTCGTTCTTGCTCTGGCCGGCCGTGGCGGCGAGGGGAGCAGCGGCTGGAGATGGCGTGGTGCTGGCGATGGTGGTCCTGCGTGTTGTCGGGGCGGCTGGAAGAAGGGCGGAGGTGGGAAGGTTGCGCTGTGGCTGTGCTCGTTAAGCGAGACCAGATTCCGTCGTTCACGGCGGATGGCTCATGCAGCTTTCTACAAAGTGTGGGGGTGCTTCTTCCCGGCGGTCGGCGGTACGGCGCTTCCGGCGACGCATAGGAGCTTTGGGTGTGGCTCTGGGTCCAATCGTGTTCTTCTCCGGCGGCTTGAGGTGGTTCTTGCACTTTTCGGGACCTCGTTGTAATTTCTGTTTCTTTCTGGTCTTTTTTGTAAAGTGTTCGAGCTGTCTTAATATTTGGGTTGGATCCTTTCAAAAAAAAAAAAAAATCAAAATGGGCAAAATCTAGTGTGGCAAAAACAAAAAATTTCCGAAACAGAAGCCCCCCCGGAAGGGAAAGAAAATTATCTTATGTTGTACGTACTGTGCAGTATGGACAAATCATTTTGTACTGTGTGCAGTGCAGTATCGATCGGCCCTGTAGCTGGGTAGCAAAGACAAAAAGGCATCGGTTTAACGATTGCGGGAGGCGGCCGGGCCCAACGACACAGGACGACGACGCTACGTGACGAAGCTCTCTGGTCACTACTGTTCGTAGCTCATACTGAGCTTCTTCCAGGCTACATTCTGTAGCTCACAACAGTACGTAGTAGCCCCAACCTATCTTTTTGCGAGGGATTACATATTTTTATTTTGGGGGAAACTAGCTCGGTTCCATACATGTAGTATCTGGTTAGGATTAGGGCTCTCTCTGCCGGAAATCCATAACGGTGCATGGGTCTAGATGCACCCACTATGCATTTTATTTTTAATTTTTTTCAGAATGTCAAAAAATTCCGAAAAAAAATCCGGATGTAAATTACAGCGTGATGTGTTAGCATAAAAATTGGCATGGTGAAAAAACTTTTTTAGCAACCTGTACAAAAAAGACAAATTTCCGACGCGTACATATACTATTCGGTATGTCCGAATTTGTCTTTTTTGCACAGGGTGCATAAAAAGTTTTTTCACCATGCCAATTTTTGTGCTAACTCCAAACATGTTGGACTACATGCAAATATTTTTTTTTGAATTTTTTGACATTTCGAATTTTTTTTTGGGACAGCGGGTGCAGCTGCACCCGTGTCCCAAATCGCCGTGTCCTGCTCTGCTAAGTAATATATTCACACTGCTCTGGTACAGTAGTATCCACGATGATTTGGGGGCGTGTATAGTATTTTTTTTTCGACAAGGTATCATGCATGGAAATAATGCACACAACCAAAATTAATTGCGAAATTCTCTTGATTCAAAGTTCACAACTTAATGGTCGTACAATGTGACAACATGGATCAACAGGGAAAAAATGAACAAAAAAGTTTATATGTACCTTATAGTCTATTAGAGTGTCGTTAGCTACGCTGATTCAAAATAGCCAAGTATAAGTGGCATCAACTAATTGCACCAAGAAGGCATATGTTCCCGGTGCTCCACCGGAAAGAGGAAAATCATATGTAACTCCAATATGTTACTCTATGGAATAACCTGCAAAAAAACTCTAGCAACTCCAGTCTTGTTAGAAAAGATATTGTTCTGACAATCTATTATATACTAAAAGCAAAATGAGTTAGCTAATAGAGCCACCACGTTAAGCCACATCCTTCAAATTAGTTTAAACGGTTAGATCTTAATTTACGGTAAGGATTATACGAAAAGTTATGTTAAACGTAATCAAGTAAATATGTCGAGCCTGACACGTAAAAGACATGTTTCCAACTCCAACACGTTCCAGAAAAAAAAAACTCCAACACGTTCGTGCCTAGGGATGTCTAACACGTACAAAATATGTCTTCATGCCTGTGGCCGTTAAAAGAAAAAAATCGTAGGGGCACGATACCACGTAACCACCGTACCAGATTCTTTTTGGAAAATACGCCAGGAAAGTGGACTAAATCACACGTATCTTGCTGGGACTCTAGCTTTGTCCGATTAAAAAGTTTGCCACACTCGCGCTGACCAGTACCTTAATACAGTTAGTGCGCAAATGAGCAAATCAAACTACAAACAACTGCAGTTTGTGGCATTTCAAAAATAACAACAGCCCATGGCAGAAAACAGCGATGGGATCCAGTCCAAGCTGGCAGCATGAGCAAGCAGGATGACTTTGTGCACATACGCAGACGACAAAAGAGGCTTAGACACTCTAAGTGTGTATTACTCTATTCATTTGTTCAATGATTAATTTTCTTGCTTGGATTCCAACCGTGTGATCTCTAAATATTTATGTCTTTGGTCATTTTTCCTTTTCGCCTTATATTCTGCACGACACATGAAAATATTGAAGATGCGTGAATTTCATAGAGCAAGAAAAATTAATTAAACATTTAGGAGTTCTTATTCATAAAACTTTTTGAATAGATTGTTTGATTTGCAGGGTTATACTCCCTCTGTTCCATATTAGATGACTTCCATTTGTCCAAATATGCATGTATTTATACACGTAACATGTCTAGGTATATCCACACTGACAAACGGAAGTCATCTAAATTGAAACGGATGGAGTAGTTAATAACGTTGGAGAATTTAAAGGATATATTTATTTTAGCTTCTGAAAAACACATGTACGAAATAATGGTCAAATTGTGTATTGGAGATGGTGTACAACTGATGTATTTCACTATAAATAAGAGTTTCGCATATCCAAGAACATTGAGTATAATTAAGAACACTATCGGCACAAAGAACAACAATAATTGATTCTAGGTGTCTACACATATTTAATTAACTTAAATAACCAACGTTGTGTTGTTATCTCATTAAAAGATCAACTGACACCATATAATCATTGATGCTATACTTAAGATGATATCTAAAACTAAGAAAAAATGACGCAAGATGAATGTCATATATCTCAATAAAAATAGATATTTTTTTGATATTTACATGGCTTATAAATGTGGCTAATTTATTATTCCACGAGATTAAGAAAACCTGTCTTCCAGTTCTAATAAAACTATCACATAAACATTATCTCGCATAGCTAAGGCGGAATGTAGTTATTTGGTTGGAACATATATAACAAGAACAACTTGGTTGCCAATGACCGATAATTTAAGCATTGTCATTGCATAATACTTAATCCATATGGACTGAAATTTAATTAAGTGTACAATGAGACATATGGTCCTTAGGGCATCTCCAGCCATGCCCCCCAGGAGCCCCCTAGGAGCCCTTTTTAGCGCCGGCGATACCAAAAAGTGCAAAAAACCACCTAGTCGTGCCCCCTAGGAGCTCAAATAGCGCCGGCAGTAGCCGAATTAGCGCCGGCGCCCCCAGGCCAAACCCAAGCCGCTGGGTTCGGCCTGGGGGGGCGATTACATGCAGCAGGCCCGCAGGTCAGCCTCTCAGCTCCTTCTCTTTCCTCTCTCTCTCCTCACTTTTGTCCAGGTCCACCATGTGCCGAGCTTCTTCTCTCTTCTTTTCTCCCACGGTGCTCGCCTTTCGCCGCCAAGCTCACCCCTCGCCGCCGTGCCCACGAGCTGCCACCCCTCCGCCCAGCTCTGCCGCCGGGAGATCCGTGTTTTTTTCTGCTTCTTCTCCACCTCGCCGCGCTCCTCCTCACGCCGGATCGATCCCGACGGCGGCGCCATGCTCGATCTGGGCGAGCTCCCTCGAGCCGTCGTCTTCCTCGAACTCGCGCGGATGGGAGCAGCTGCGGCTGCGCCTTGACGGGGTCGTGGGTCGCGTGGCCGGGTCCGGGGCGGAGAGCCACCGCCGCATCTGCTACCCCACCACCGCCGTCGTCCTTCAAATCGGGAGTGCGGGGGGCGCCCGATTCCTCTTCACCCACCGCCGTTCATCCACCAGGACCCTCCCGGTGAGGCTGCGGCTCCATTCCCGCCGTCCCCTCTCGATTTCATGATGTATACAACGTCGGCCTCTGTTCTTCTTCCTCTGTCCGCCATGGCGACAACTCGAGTTCCGCCTGTGTCCGTTTTTTTGTTGGACTTGCTCGTCTGGGGTTGGATGCGACTGGAAAATTCATCTCCCCAGGATCTCGTTTTACGCCGGCGGAAGAAATTTGCCCCCCAAAAAGTCTCTTTTTTCATCCTGGGGGGCTCCAACGGCTGGAGATGCCCTTAACACCGTATGTTTGGTATTCGCACAAGAATCTTCCTTCCACAAATTCAAAAGGATGTTCATGCATGCAGGTGATACTTTTTATTACTTAGATTTGTACCATTTCCTAATATGTACTATGAATATATTTCAAATCATAGATTTATGTGTGTGTTAGTTTTTTTTGGAAAAATAAAGATGATGCCCTCGCATTTGCGAGGGCCACACTGCTAGTTAATTCTAAATCACGCTTAACCAATTTACATCCATAGTTGTGACATTGGTTGGAGGACATATATTAAAACTAAACCGAATAACTTTCCAAATTAAACATGCAAATGGACATGACATTTTTATTTGATAAAGGGCTCTATTACTTAAATAGTTTAAGCATTACGCCCGGCATCTGCATAAGAATGCACACAACCGAAATCCAACCGAATGAAAAGAAATAAAATGTAGCACCAGACGAATTACAATCATGAAAAATAAAACGCCAATGCATATGACGAACGCCAAAGCCTACGGAGGACCAATACGGCTATCAAGCGACCATCCATGTCGAATAAAAATATCCCTGGCCACCTCTTCCAATCATGCACATGCCTCCGTAAAGAGGCCTCGATGCCCCGCCCGTTGTAATGTGGACCACAAACGGAGAATACTTGTGCACCGGTAGAGTACCCGCAAAACAGAAAAATCTTTCTCATTGAAAACCTTGTCATTCATCACGGCCAAAGCGACCATATATAACGGCCGTCGTTCCCACCCTAATAACAGTTCTAAACTCTTTATCTATCCCATCTAGCCAGTTGCCAAATACATTTGCAACAGACTTGGGTGGATATAAGTTAGAACCTATCTGGATAGATGGCCAAATAGAACGCGCAAAACTACACTCGAAGAATAAGTGTTTTATTGTCTCCTGTTGTGGACAACAAACACACACTCTGCACTTCCATGGCAGTTTCGCTTAACAAGGTTATACTTTGTTAAAATGACACCCTTACGAAGATATCAAGTAAACACTTTTAGCTTAAGCAGAATCTTCATTAGCCATATTTTTTTTATTATCATCGACTGGTACATCGGAATGGACTAACGTCCTATACATGGAACCTACCGAGAAATCCATTCCCACATATATTTCAATGAAACTTATCGGGATCTTGTGTAAGTTGAACGGAAGTCAACCGTGCCAGCAAGGCGTTGCAAGACGTTAGACTTGGCCCAGTTAGGTCTCGCCTGAATGTCACATTGGGTGGTGAAGACTGCATGACCATGGCTATGGTATGCCCCTTGTCACAGACAATATTGTGTAGAGCCGGATACTGATCCCGGAGGGTGGTATTACCTAATCATTTGTCCTCCCAGAATGTAATCTCCGATCCATCCTTAATTTTAAATACTCCAAAGCGGAATAAATGTTTCTTTGCTGCATCCGACCGGTCCAGAAGTGAGAATCACCAGGTTCCCAATATACCGGTGATACTGCCACCTCTTCGGTTAGTAGCTTAAAAAGCCACTTGCCGAGAAGAGATGAATTCTTAACCTGTAGGTCATGAATACCCAGACCTCCCTGGTCTTTTGGTCGGCAAACAATATTCCATTTAGCCAGTCGATGTTTCTTTTTTTCACTATCACCTTGCCAATAGAATCTTGATCGGAAGTAATCCAATCTATGTAAGACCCATTTTGGTAGCTGGAAGAAGGATATCATGTACAGTACCATATTAGTTAGTACCGAATTAATGAGAACCAACCTCCCATTAAGCGATAGTAATTTTCCTTTCCAACTTGATAGCCTTGCTTGAAGACATACTTGACATAAATAAATGCTCAAGATACTCCTCTGAATAAAAAAACACATTTTTAGACCCAATCCATCGGCTCTTAGCAAGATTATACTTAGCAAGGAACACTTAATTATGAAAAGAATCACATAAAAATATTTATCTTTCAAAGATACCTTTAATTTCTGTATTTCCGTATAAACCTAGTGTGACTGCACATGAAGTCAAAAACATTTAACAAAAAATAAACCTATGGTGGTCAAATGTCATTTAAATGTATGAGGATCATCTGAAATATTGACCCTCATCAATCTGTCAACTAGATTCAACCACGAGGTTCATTTATCCCTAGTTAAAGCACGCCCAAAACCAATATCCAGTGGAGCCTTCAGTAGAACATATGCAACATGGATATTGTAAGTAGATGAGTATTGAAGCTATAAAGCGGATTTACGCAACCAAGAATCCTCGCATAACCGAGTACTCAACCCATCACCATTGACAAACGAGACTCGAGAAAATATATCTCTCTTAACTCTCATGAGTCCCTTCCAGGAGGGAGAGACTGTGGATTTTCTTCGTACTCTATGTAGAGTTTTCTCACGTAGGTACTTATTGTGTAACCACTCCTTCCATAATCCGTCCTCGTTAATCAACTTAAACAACTTTTGCTGAGTAAGCACTTACTCTTTATATCAAGTATTTAAATTCCACCACGTCAAAAAGTATTTAAATTCCCAAACCCCAATGTTCTTTTGGGCGACATATAATATTCTATTTCATCAAATGTTATATTTCTTCAACTGGATAAAAGAAAATATTGGACAAATGTCAATATATGTCAATAATCAATCTAGTGCCACAACGATTTAAATACATAATCAAAGAAGAGATTGAGCAAATGTCAGATGATGATACAGTTAGGGAAGCAATATGAAACAGTACAAACAAGTTGTACATACAGAATGCAAGTACCAGAATGAAGAGTCTTTATTTGATTCCAAAAGTTGGTATAATTGCAAGATCTACGTCTTCTTTTGGAAAGGTTGTGTACGCATGCACGCAATTCCTCCTTACTTATCCTTCTTCGCCGTTAGTCAAACTTGCAAGTCTTGGCTGGTCTCTTCGGTGATTTTGCAGGACATCAACAAAAACCTTCAAAGACTAGCCGCTTAAAATTGCATGCGTCGGATGCTCTAACAACTGACTCATACCCGTCTAAAAGTTCCAATCTCTAAGAGTAACAAGCCGATCTCCATTGGTTTGGAAGTGCTCTTGGTTCGTGCACTGCTATTGTTTCTCTCTTTTTTCTCACAAAGAAATTCGCTTAAAAGCACAGAGAGAAACACCTTGAATATCTCGCAAGATATCAGCTCACTATCACCAAGCCTTCAAAGCCTTCTCGCTTGGGCTCATCTAGCCTTTTTAGGCCTTGTCCTCAAACTAGTCGTTGGAGGAATATACCTTGTCGGCCCCTAGTCATAACTGCCATATCTCCTCTACCCTCAAGTACTCTGCAATTCTTCCCAAAAATATTTAATTCCAATCGGCATCATGTTTCTTCACACTAGATAACTAGGCTCAACATAAGCTCTACTACTATACCTGTTTTGCTTCATGTTCAAGTTAACTTAACACAACCTCGACTGCCCGGCAGTCACACTTCGTGTTTTCTCAACACAAGTTCTATTGTCGCAGCAAGTTCTGCTTCATGTTTAAGCTTGACCTAACATAAGTTCTACTGCTACACACACAGTTATACTCCCTGTTCAACCTAGTTCTTCATATCCCCACATCAATGTGTAAGAGATTTTAGTCGATACATTTTTCTTAGATTGTGAGTCTAACTAGGCATGCTACAAAGGTCTGCTTCCCATTCTAAGATATCTAACCCCTCTTAATAGTATGAATTTTCCTATGACTCAAAAGTAAGAAAACTAAAGCACCTACTCTATGTATTTAATAAATCTTCATATCCCCGTCTTCACGCTTTAGCATCCTCGCGCTTCTTCTTCTTGAGGATTCACCTCAACTCCGCATCACTGGGCTTCTTAATCGCATGAAGAATCTTCACCGTCTCCTTGCCATCTGTATTTCTTGAGATCTCTGACATCATCTTCAACAACTATGCGCTTCTTATTCTCTCGAGGCTTCTCGCCTTAGCTACACGAGTACACGATTCTTCTTCTCTTGAATATTCCCACCTCGGTTTCGCGATGTCCGGGCTCCTGCTCTTTCTTGAGTGTTCATTTATGAATCCTCAACCTAGCCACTAAGGGCCTTTTACATCTCTTGGAGATGTGTCAACTTTTAAGGTTGTTGAACCAATCACCCTAAGGATTTTTCCTGTGTAAAGTAGCGAACATGTTAGTCCTCTTAACCATGGTCGTAACTTGTTCCCTTAAAAATGACGACAAGTCTTATTTACACCATCACCCCGTTCAGCATCAATCAACCAAAAGAGGGAAATGTTTGAAGAGATGTGGATAACGCGTCCGAAACTTGCGGGACTACTTGGCGTTGTTGAATATTTGGAACCATCTTGCTTCTGCAAATTTTCATGGTCAGAGGAAGATCTTGACGCTGAGGAGGACTTTGACTATCTTGATTATATAAACTAGCTGGTGATTATTGTGTGATCATTCTGTTTCTTCTTCAATAAAATAATATGACTCCTCATCACCTACTCTTGCTTCAGCTTCCTTGCTTATTCTTGGAACCATCTTGTTACTCTTGCTTCAGCTTCTTGACGACTTTGGTCGCCTCTTGTAGCTCTAATATTTCTTTGCTAGATTACTTTTTAACAATTCTCACTGTTTCCTCTTCTTATATATTGCCTTCTTTGCTTCTTCAACAATTTTATCATGAAGCTTCTTGGCTTCTTCTTCAACAGTGCTAGCTCTGTCTTCCTTCTGAAGGTTTTTTCCTTAGCTTTCATGATTTCGTGGTCCTGAAATCATTTGAAGACATTCCTCATTGTTTCAGAAGAGAGCCGACAAATCCCAAGTACACAATTATTGACAATGACATTGAAACTTTTTGATGTTCTTCCTCGTGTTTTGTACTTTCTGTGAGCATCGCAAAGACTTGAGAAGCAATTTTTGGGGTCTTGGGGAACGTAGTAGAAAACGAAAAAATTTGACCTACATATAAAAACCCAAGATCTCTATGAAGATGTGAAGAGGTTTGTTCAGATCTTTACCAACGATTTCTAAAGAGAGAAGAGGTTGTTGAAGATCATTGATGCAAATTCCAACAACTAGGATTAAACCTCCCAACAACGAGAATTATTTCTCCCGTTAGAGGATCGAAACAATGATCCCTCTACCGGTATCCACACATAAGTCAAAATCTTACAGATCCTTGCTATCCAGAACAAAGAATTACCGGATACTAGAAGTGGTGGAGAATCCTAGCAACATATGGAATTTTCCACGAGAGAGTGTGTGAGAGAGAGGGGCGACTTTTCTGCACACAAAAGGTGCCATTGCAAGGCTTCCCCTTCTCTACTTATATAGGCTGAAGAAATGGGCTAAGAGCATCTCCAACCACCGTCCTTTATGTCAGGTCACGATTTTAATTGATCGGGCTGTCTGGCACACCCCAAACTCACCCCACATGTGGAGGGAGTTTGGGGTAGAAACAGGCTGTCCGGGCATGCCCGGGCTGCCCACATGACCCACCTTTTTCCTTTATTTTGTCCTTCATTTATTCTTCTCTCTCCTTGATCTTCACCAATCACTTGCAAGTGACCCCACCAATTTGGGGTGAATTTTGAGGACAACGGCTGTAGGGAGCCAATTTTAAGGGCTGTCCGCAGACACCTCCCCGGATAGTTTGAGGGCAGTTTTGGGGTGCCCGGTTGGAGATGCTCTAACCCATGCACATGAAGGAGGGTGCCTACCACCCTTTATCCTATGCACATTAAGGAAGGAGTTACCATCCATTAATCCATGTGCTTCAAAGAGGGGGCTACGTCCCTTTAATCCCATGCCCCCTATCTCATGTGGCTGCACCTACTCGGACTAATCCAAGTATGAAGCCCATGGTGCCTTCAACAACTATCCCGAACATTTGTGTTTTTTCTTCTCCGAAACATTTTCTATCTTACCGAAATTTTCTAGTGTAATTATCTAATGCTCCCAACCGTTATAGTACTCGAAAAATTGATTGTCCTTAAGTGTGTGACCTTGTAGGTTCGGTAATGTGCTAACATGACTCGAAACTCCTTCGGACAACAATAAATAGCGGGATATGGTTCTTAATACGGAATTCTGAGGCGAGATATTTATCGGTGTCCTTGTGAAGCAATAACTTGATAACAATACCAAGTTATACTTGTTGCCAGTTTGTTCTATTTTCTCGTTTTTGTATTCCGATATCCCCGTGATCGCATCACGTTGTTCCTGGCCAGATGATGATGGATACCACAATACCTAGAAGGACCGGAGAGTATCAATCCATTGTCGGAGGAACAAATCCCAATCTCAAACAAAAACAAGCATCATAATCAACTATTCTGCTAATCAATTTCTATTCCCATGCAACTCTAACACTAGATCAACTATGAAACTAACACAACCAAATGGAATCTAATTAAAAACAGTTTTTTTAACATGTTAAATAGAAGCTCAAAATGCGCATAAGTGTGGTTAATAAAAATAAAATTTGTAGGAGTAGATTTTGTAACTTGGAAATGAGATTTTGTGCATGTTTGAATATATACATAGGAGTACATGTTTTATTTAAGTTCTTATTTAAAAGTTTATTGTCTATGAATTGACAGTGATATCCTAAATTCAAGATTCGTGGACATAAATAATAATTTTGAGGTGCTGCTACTCAATGTTATATCAAATGAATGAATTTTGAACTGTTAATACCACGTTCATACTTAAATAAAACTTGTTACCACGTAGTTAAGTTATACTCCCTTTTTTGAAACGAGGCAAAAGCTTTATAGGAGAAGCAAACGTGATACGGCCGAGGCCAAAAGAAAAAGGCATACAGGTCCGGACCTACTAAATGAGAAAAAAAGTAGCCCCACGAGGATCTAGATCATCCTATTCCGTCCAATCTCTCAAAAAGACATATCGTCATTGCTTCAAAATGCGTCAATCTGGCACGGTCTACTGACCAGGAAACAGATCAGGCGGAGACGTCCAGCGCCGCCGGTGGCGGGAAATCGCTTCCCCTAGGCCTGCAAGGCCAATGAATGCTTCACCCGCTGCCGTCATGGATGGAAAGTTCAACCTGAAGAGGGTCCTCAACCCGTCGATTGCCGAACCAGAGAGCGGAGACTTACAGGTGTTCATGAACTCTTTCCTAGCCTGCACCAGGGGCATATCTCCAACCCCGTTTTCTTGTGGAGTACACGAACAGCTTTGTCAACCGCTGTGAGTTATACTCCCTTCGTCCGTGAATAAGTGTACTTCAAACTTTTATTCTAGGCCAAACTTTTTGAACCTTGACCAACTTTCTAGGCAAAATGACCAACTGTTATGACTCTAAATTAGTAGTAATAATAGATTCATTTTGAAATAAGGTTTCAAAACATACCAATTCCATGTCACAAATGTGACTCCTCTTTTCTATAAAGTTGGTCAACTTTAAAAACTTTGACTCCGGACAAAAGTTAGAAATACAAGGATATGGCAAGGATACAACTGCGCCTAACTCTGAGTCCCAGTTTGGCAAAGAGATTTGTGACTTGCTTGTCGATTTGGAGGCGGCTTGCCACGGATATGGCAAGGATATTGCTTCCGTTTTGGCGGGGACAGCTGAAGACGATGTATTCATGAAGGTGGAGAAGTCTCTTAGAAGGAGGGCAAGGAAGAAGCTTCCCTTCGCATGGAGATCTTCCGCTTTTTCTTGATTGTTGAGTCCATTTGAGTTTGTCGTGTTTTCAGTTCGTGGTGGTGATAGGTTGGGTGAGTAGCTGTTTGCTTCTGGTGGTTGCTCGCTTTAGATGGTGCTCTTTTGATGTGGGCTCCTCTTTGTGGTGTTGGTCGTTGGTGTTCGTTGTACAATTTTCGCTCGGTTTCTTCCATAAATAAACCGGACACCTTCTTCTTAATTAATATATAAGGCAAAGCTTTTGCCTTCGTTTCAAAAAATGTATGAATATGAATTGAACTCAAATAATGGTTGTACTATATACTCTCTCCGTTCGGAAAAGGATGTCACAAAAATGCCGAACGGAGGGAGTACATGTTTATGACTAGAACACCAATCTCTCGGCAATGAATTGCTCTTATTCAATCCTCGCAACATGTTCACAGGTTTATTTTAGTACAGTGCACGTACGTACGGCGTTGGGAAACAAGTACAGTACGAGTAGTATTTGAAACGATGTCCAGCTATGCGTGGTTTCTGTTGGGCCAGCACGTACCCGCCGACGGTTGGTTCTTCGGACACCTCTCTCAGATACGATTGCACGGCTCACTGTATGCCCATGCGCCATGCAGGCGTAGACAGAGACGCGAAGAGAGAGAGATGGGTTCACGGGATGGATCTGGGACAGATCGATGGATTGACAAAGATCTTATCGCAGGAGGATGACGAGTGATGACGTCAGAACGGAATGCTAGCATGTCCTCATCGATCTTTCTTGGAGTAGATGAACAATACCTTTTGCATGGCGCTGTGACATCGATCAGAGCTCACAGCTTAGGTTGGCCTTATTAATTACCGGTAACTCTTATTGACAATAATAATACGGTAAATACTCTTGGATGGAAAGATCTAGAGAGAGAGTGGTCACAGGAGAGAGAGATCTGCCGTGGGCAGGCATATTGAGGCGTCTGCGTCGGCCCTGTGGTACGTAAACTTAGCTGCCCATCGCATGCATCTTTAAGGGCGTGGCGCCAAATCGATCTCAATACGGTCGATACAGCCGAACGATCGATCGATGAACCGGCCGGCCATTTTCGCATGCATGGCATGGCAGCGCCATGGACGGCACCAAATTTGGCGGCGATCCATGGTCTACATATATATCCAAGCTAGTCCTCAAAACCTGGCCGTCCGTCCTGCTAGCCTCGCGTTCCACGCCACCGCTGGCTTGGCCCTCGACCCATCGTCATGTCGTCGATCTCGTCGTGGCAGCCATGCATGTGTTGCATGCAGGGGCGTACGTACTGGCCGGCGCTCCTCTTGCTCCCATGCGTGATGCGGCTCGAGGTAATGCTCCCATGCATGATACATGTTCATGTTTTCCTACCTGATTTAGATTTCGTCAGTTTATTTACTGTATTTGTAGATCGCATGATTCGATTAACACTTGTAGTTTCAGTCATGGACTATTTCCTACTTGTAGTTTCCAACTTGCTACCTGCGACCGACCTGAACGCCTGTTGCGCAAGAGGCCGCGAGTACGTTTTCTTGGCATCTTTAATTGAGCTGTGTGCATGCATGATGCATGGCGTCTCTGTGGCGCGCGGAGCTCTGACCGATTGAGCTGAAGATGGAGTAACACAGTTTTGCTCGGGTCAAGAAAAAAGAGTATACTGCCTGGGCCGGGTCAAACTAACGGTTGAAACAAAGCCTGGTAGTTTTTTTTTGGAGAATACAAAGCCTGGTAGTTGAATGTTGGATTTGGAGTAGCGTTCCAAATGTAGCGAAGCATTGGTTCTTAGTGGGCCTGCCCAAAAAAAGGCAAAATCAGAGGCATCCACTAACTGCTCTCAAAAAACAAAGGCAAGATCAAACGCAGAACGGTTCCACGAGCGGTTACTTTTTTCGATAAAGTGGATGTATTAATACCAATTACATTCGGTCCCTCCAATATCGAAATGTAAAAACTAGTCGTGACATTCAGAATGCACACAACCCAAACCCCCATGTGCGTGTGCATGACTTGAAAGCCACTTGCCATACACAAGAAGTGGACTTGAAAGCCACTTGCCCCGATGCGGTCGATCTGCGGCGACGACATGCGGAACGGAAGGCCCGCGACTAGCTTGATCGAAAGGTTTGTCACACTTAGGACGACAGCAGTTAGAACATGAGGTCGGCGATGCAGAGTACGCCCATATTTTCTAGATGGAGGAAAAAAACCACCAGTCTGAAAAATATGAGCAGAGACGCCCAGCCGGCCTCGTCCACCGTTGGGTGGCTTCCTCTGGTGGCGGCGAGGAGAACGGGGAGGCGGGGAAGGTGCTCCTAAGGTTGCGCCTGGCACCTCTGGAGCCGCACAAAGCGACGCGGGAGGCTAAACTTGTGTTTTCTCATAGATGAGCACTTCCTCTCTTGATTTACAACTCCACTTGCATACTCTATGTCTTGCTTTCAACGGCCAAGAGGGCTGTGCTTACATTTTTTTTCTTATTTGCAACTTCTAGTGGGGGAGTAAAGACGAAAAAACGAAAGACTAATTGGGTCTCGTGTGATGTGTTGACAAGTCCTAAATAAAAGGGAGGACTAGGTCTTTGTGATATCGAGTTATTCAATCTTGCTTTGCTAGCAAAAAAGGCTTGGAGGATTTTACAATTTCCTGATTCTTCGAGTGCAAGCCACTAAAAGAATGTTTACATCCCTGATGGAAATATTTTGAAGGCTTCTTTGGGTAGCCACCCGTCCCAGATATGGAGAGCAATCCTGGATGGAGTTGATGCTCTTCGACAAGGTTTCGAGACCTCTATGTGTCCAGAAAAAGGAACCTACCCACATCCTTGAAAGAAAAAGGGAGGGCCTACTCTTTTAATAGGTCAGGGAAAGACACTTTGTGGCTCGTCACTAGTAGAAAAGAGGCAATAGAGCCGGACCTTTAGTCACGGTTCCTTTCCGAACCGCGACTAGAGGGCTCCGGCTCCGACATCTCCAACGGCTAGGACAGGTGTCCGGTTGGTGCGGGACATTTAGTCGCGGTTCCAGCCACGAACCGCGACTGAAGGTCCTCCGCCTGCGGCTTTAGCGGCCAGGGGCCGCGCGGGGCCCGCGCGAGGACCTTTAGTCGCGGTTCGTGGCTGGAACCGCGACTAAAGGTGACCCTTTAGTCGCGGTTTGTGGCTGGAACCGGGACTGCAGGTCCTTCAACTACATCTTCCACCCCGAGCCAGCCATGGCCATTTTGAGCTCGAGTTTCATCTCCATTTTCTCTCCACCGAGCTCGATTTCTTCCACGATT
Organism: Poa pratensis; assembly: GCA_947311845.1. Lineage (NCBI taxonomy): Eukaryota > Viridiplantae > Streptophyta > Magnoliopsida > Poales > Poaceae > Poa > Poa pratensis. Next base: position 11,791,441 of record CAMZMU010000064.1, read on the forward strand.
TTTTGCCCCATTTGTTAAGATTTGACGGCTGTGCATCTATCCAAGGGTTAGCAACTGCAAACTCTCTCTTCCGGCGCTCGTTTCTTTAGTTGTTTAGCTTATTTAGCTCATTTTATATTTCTAGTGCTAGGTAGGTGTTTGATGAAATGCCTAAGTTAGCTCATTCTGCTTATTTAGCTCAATTTTGTTTATTCAGTTTGAGCTTAAACTAAATTATGTTTTTGTATTTCAGTGTCACAACATTCACGTCCTCACCGTCGTAGATAGTTCTATGTTAGTTTAAATTAATGAATATTTAATGCTACAATGTATTACATTTGTCGCCACTCTACTTTGCTTGAAGAACTTGTAAGAATTATTATGGTCACTTATCTATTCATTACTGGCATGCATAATGCAGATGAGACGTCAATGGATGTACAGTTCCCGAGTTTCTGACGATTTCCTTAAGGGCATGCATGAATTTCTCACTGTGGCCGAGATAAGCAAGCGAAAAAATGGTTTTATGTGTTGTCCATGCAGTCTCTGTGAGAATAAGAAGGATTACCCTTCCTCAGCCAAGCTTCACCAACACCTGTTGCAAAATGGTTTCATGCGTGGTTATTATTGTTGGACCAGGCACGGAGAAACAGGGGTTATAATGGAAGAGAATGAAGAAGAAGAGGATAATGACAACTATCCTATGTTCGATGAACACGGTGGTACTTCAATGGGGAAGACGAAGTTGAAGAGGATGAAAAAAAAGATGAGCCTGACGATGATCTTCGTCAGGCCATTCATGATGCACAAATGGACTGTGGAAGTGAAAACGAGAGGTTGAAGTTGGAGCGCATGTTAGCCGATCACACCAAATTGTTGTACCCAACTTGTACAGATGGCCAGAAAAAGCTCGGTACCATACTGGAAATGCTACAATGGAAGGCAGAGAGTGGTACTACCGACAAGCACTTTGAAAGTTTGCTGAAAATAATTAAGAAGATGCTTCCAAATGAAAACGAATTGCCCTCTAGTACGTACGAAGCAAAGAAGGTTGTCTGCCCTTTAGGATTAGAGGTGCAGAAGATACATGCATGCATTAATGACTGCATCCTCTACCGCGGCAAGCACGCAAATTTAAATGCTTGTCCTGTATGCGGTGCATTGCGGTTTAAGATTGGGCGAGATGACCCAGGTGAAGTTGAGGGCGAGCAAGGTTGTCCAAGGAAGAGGATTCCTGCCAAGGTGATGTGGTATGCTCCTATAATACCACGTCTGAAACGTTTGTTCCAAAACAAAGAGCATGCCAAGTTGTTGCGCTGGCACAAAGAAGAACGTAAAAAAGACCTGATGATCAGACACCCCGCTGATGGGTCCCAGTGGAGAAAAATCGACAGAGAGTTCCCGAAATTTTCGGATGACGCTAGGAACTTAAGATTTGGTCTAAGTACAGATGGCTTTAATCCATTTGGAGAGCAGAGCTCCAGTCATAGCACTTGGCCTGTGACTCTATGTATATATAACCTTCCTCCCTGGTTGTGCATGAAGCGGAAGTTCATTATGATGCCAGTGCTCATCCAAGGACCGAAGCAACCTGGCAACGACATTGATGTGTACCTGAGGCCATTGGTGGAAGAACTTTTACAGTTGTGGAGTGATGAAGGTGTGCGTGTGTGGGATGAGCACGGACAAACAGAATTTGACCTACGAGCGCTCTTGTTTGTAACCATCAATGATTGGCCTGCTCTTAGTAACATTTCAGGACAGTCAAACAAGGGATACAATGCATGTACGCATTGTTTAGGTGAGACTCAAGGTATACATATAGGTAACAAGATTGTGTACCTGGGCCATCGTCGATGGCTTGTACCGAGGCATTCAGTAAGAAAGGAAGGCCAACATTACAAAGGTGAGGAAGATATTCGGCGGAAGCCTACTCGACCATCTAGTTCTGTTATACATGAAATGGTCAAGGATTTAAAAGTAATCTTTGGGAAGGGTGCTGGAGCACTATCTGTTCCGAAAGACGCTCAGAACCACGTTCCCATGTGGAAGAAGAAATCTATATTTTGGGAGCTGCCCTATTGGATAATGCTAGAGGTTCACTCTGCAATCGACGTGATGCACGTGACAAAAAATCTTTGCTTGAACCTGCTTAACTTGTTGGGCGTGTATGGAAAGTCAAAAGATACACCGGAAGCAAGACAGGCCCATCGACGTATGCATTCACGAGACGGCGATCATTCTGATAATCATCAAGGTCCTGCGAGCTACGCTCTTACGAAAGGAGAGAAGAAAATATTTTTTGAATGTCTTCGCAGTATGAAGGTTCCATCTGGCTTCTCGTCGAATATAAAGGGAATAATAAACATAAAAGAGCAAAAGTTTCAGAACCTAAAGTCTCATGACTGTCACGTGATTATGACACAATTACTTCCGGTTGCATTGAGGGGACTTCTACCAGAAAATGTTCGAGTACCCATTGTGAAGCTATGTGCATTCCTGAATGCAATTTCTCAGAAGGTTATCAATCCGCTTACTCTAAAAGATATAGAGAATGATGTGGTCCAATGTCTTGTCAGCTTCGAGTTGGTGTTCCCACCAACCTTCTTCAATATTATGACGCACCTTCTAGTTCACCTGGTGGAAGAGATACGTGTTCTCGGTCCTGTATTTCTACACAACATGTTCCCCTTTGAGAGGTTTATGGGAGTCTTAAAGAAATACGTTCATAACCGTGCTAGGCCAGAAGGAAGCATCTCCAAGGGTTATGGAACTGAGGAGGTCATTGAGTTTTGTGTTGACTTTATTCCTGATCTTAAGCCGATTGGTGTTCCTCAATCGCGTCATGAGGGGAGACTGCGTGGAAAAGGCACGCTAGGAAAGAAAGCAATCATATGTGAAGACGTGGATTCTTTCACTCGAGCACACTACACAGTTCTGCATAATTCCATCTTGGTGGCTCCGTATATCGAGCAACACAAGAATTATTTACGCTCCCAATACCCAGAAGATGAGATTGATGGAGTACACTTCAAGACTTTTGGCGGTTGGTTACAGAAACTTCTGATGAATGTCACCACAAATGAACTACAGCTATACTATTTGGCCAAGTCACCATCTTCGACTATATTGACTTTTCAAGGGTACGAGATAAATGGAAATACATTTTACACGGCCGACCAAGATAAAAAGAGCACCAACCAAAACAGTGGTGTTCGCTTTGATGCAATAGATGGCTGCAGTGGGGAAAAGGTAACATATTATGGTTACATAGAGGAGATATGGGAACTGGACTATGGACCTTCATTTAAGATTCCTTTGTTCAAGTGCAAATGGTTCAACCTAGATGGCGGTGTAGCCGTAGACACACTGTACGGAATGACTACAATGGATTTCAAGAATCTTCAGTACGAGAACGAACCATTCATTTTAGCCAGTGAAGTGGCTCAGGTTTTCTATGTGAAGGACATGTCTACCCTACCAAAAAAAAGAAAAGATAAGCAAGCGAATACATCATACGATGAGCCAAAGCGCCACATAGTTCTTTCAGGTAAAAGAAACATCGTGGGAGTGGAGGACCACACGGACATGTCAGAAGATTACAATAAGTTTCATGAAATTCCGCCCTTCAAAGTGAAAATTGACCCAACCATCACGTTAAATGAAGAATTTTGTCCATGGCTACGGTGCAATAAGAAGAAAGGGACACACACGAAGAACAAGTGAACACTAGCTAGGTAGGGATGTTGTTGGTGATGTGTAATAATTAATATGTATAAAACCTTTTATGTAACCGTGCGACATTTCTGTGCCGTGGTCCTTTTTTCTATTTGTTTTTCAACTTGAAATTGCAAAGCATTTGGCGGGAAACGGTGGCGGGAACGATAGCGGGAAACGTTGGCGGGAAACGGTGGCCGGAGGACACGAGTCGTGACCGCAAAGCCCGCCTTTAGTCCCGGTTGGTAACACCAACCGGGACTGAAGAAGCACACGGATCGTGTGTTTCTTTCAAACGCTTGTGAGCCGTTGGATCAGGGGTGTGTTTCTTTTGAGGGCTTGTGAGCTGTTGGATCAGCACTCCCACCTCATCCACAGGTACACTTTCTAATCGCCTATAAATAGCGGCGTCCCTGCAGCGAACGGCACACAACGAGCGTCTACCTTCGCCACCGAATCCAATGGCTGGATTTAGCCTACCTGCTGGCATGTTCCCTGGCATTATTGTGTTCGTCCTTGTTCACCGGCCAGCCATTGGAGCCACCTCCTGTAGGACGGTGAACAAGGACAACACAACGACGCTGTTGGAAACACAAGCCCTCAGGTAGGTTGAATCCAGCCACTGGATTAGGGTGACGCAATGATGAATTGCCGAGGAGGTGGGAGTGGTGGTGGTGGTGGAAGTGGTAGCCATGCCCCTCGGTCCGATCCAAGCAGCGGCAAGGCGCTCTGATGATCTGCGACATTCCCAACACTTTTTGGGACGGTCGTAGATCATCAGAGACGTCTTGCCGCTGTGGATCGAAGGTCGATTTGATATGCAGGCACTCACGAGCCACATAAAAGGTTTAATACATTATTACACATGATCCAACGTCTCACAAGCGCTTGAAAGAAACACACCCCTGATCCAACATCACCAACATTATTCTACATAAACGGACTTGCTGGCTCGAAGGCCGTAGGATTAGGGGGAACGGCGGGAGGAGCCAGCCCCGTGGGCGGCCGCCCGGTTCTCGCGCGCACGTTTGCGGCGGAGGGCAAGATCCATGGAGGATGAGTCTTTCAGCGCCCAATCCAGCTCGGAAGCCTCCTTCGCCTTGAGCTGGTAGGAAGTCTTGGCTCGCTGGACAGGGTAGTCGCGGACAGACTGGAATGAGGCTTCCATGGCCTCCTGTATCTGCAACCCACAACCCTCTTCCCCGTCGTCGCTCCAGTCGAAGTTGTCGTCCTCCTCCTCCTCCGCGGGAGGAGTGGTGGCGCCTGGTGGAGGTGCAGCGGCGCCAGGTGGAGGTGCGGCGGCACCTGGTGGAGCAGGAGGCCGGTAGCTGGGCATTCCTCTCCACGCCGGGCTCGTGGGCATACGGCGGGATAGGCTCCCGCGGTTGCGCCCAAGCGCGCTCTGCCGAGCACGCTCGACCTCGTCCAGAAGGCGCTGCGGCGGACGTGGCGGATCCATCTCGTGGAGACGATGCGTTCGTGGCTAGGAATGGTGGATTAGGGTTTACCCCGTCGGCGACAATATATAAAGACCTCAAAAACCCGCCTTTAGTCCCGGTTGGTGTTACCAACCGGGACTAAAGAAGCACACGGATCGTGTGTTTCTTTCAAGCGCTTGTGAGACGTTGGATCAGGGGTGTGTTTCTTTTGAGGGATCTTTGAGCTGTTGGATCAGCAGTATCATCACGACCACTTCGTGAGCCACATGACCCGGTTGGTGTTACCAACCGGGACTAAAGAAGCACACGTACCCTATATATAGCCCCCCTCCTCAGACAGGTTACTCACACACAAAACATTCCAGCGTCATTCGGAGAGGCATCTTTGGGCAACCAGCGGCAAGACGTCTCTGATGACCTGCGACCGTTCCAAACGGTTGCAGATCATCAGAGATGTTTTGCCGGACGGTTGTAGATCATCAGAGACGTCTTGCCGCTGCTTGGATCGAAGTGGCGCTCAAACACAAAACATTCCAGCGTCACTCTTCCAGCGTCGAGGTCTAAAACAAAACAGGAAAAGAAACTAGAAACAAAACAGGAAAAGAACTTAAATCAAAGTATATAAAAGAAAACAAATACAACAAAATAAAACGGAAACAACAAAAAAAATAGAAAAGAAACACACCCCTGATCAAAAACCAGTTTGGCACCTTTAAATCAAATCAGTAACACCTTTAAAACATTCAAAACAGAAAAAGAAAACTGAAACAACAAAAAAAAATAGAAAAAGCCCAACTAGTCGCGGTTGCAGCCAGCAACCGCGACTATATGTCCCCCGGGCTTGGCGCCAGAATTTTGGCGGCCCAGGGAGACCTTTAGTCGCGGTTGGTGGCTGCAACCGCGACTAAAGGGTCTTTAGTCGCGGTTGCAGCCAGCAACCGCGACTAGAGGTCGATTCGGCGCGGTTTTGTGTGTCTTTGGCCGAAATTTTTCGTAACTTCCCCCAAATCGAACAAGATCAACTGCTCCCCGACGCTGCCGACGCCGACGGTGAAGCCCTGCTCCGCCACGCCGTCGTGCTGCCCCGCCGTTGTGCTGCCGCTCGCGTCTCCAGGGCGCCGTGGAGCTTCCCCGACCTCGACCGCAAGCCGCCGTGGTGCCGCCCCCTCCGGCCCCGCGCGCTTGCTGCCCTCGCCGTGTCGCCGCCTCCGGCCGCGTGCTGCTGCCCGCCGCACCGCGGTCGCCTTCTCCAGCCGCCGTCCCAGGGTCGCCGTCGAGCTTCCCCGACCTCGAGCCCCACGCCACCGCCGCTCCGGTCGCTCCGCCGTGCTGCCCTTCCCGAGCCGGCCCCATCGCCTCCCCTGCCCAAGCCCCATCTCCTCAGGTTTGTTTTTCTTATTCATTTTTTTTCATTTTTAGGTTATTATCTAGTGTTAGAAAATTTAGGATATTACAGTGTAAGCAAATTTAGGTTGTTAGCAATGAAATTTCTAGTTAATTTGTATGAAATTTAGTGTTAGAAAATAATGTTATGAAATTTAGAAATGTGTTGGAAACTTTAGCACTTTGCAATGTGTTGGAAACTTTATCTAGTGTTAGCAATTTTTGTAATTTTGCAATTTTTAACAATGTGTTAGCAATCTTTTTTTTTTGCATATTTAGGTTAATTATTATCTAGTGTTAGAACTAGATGCAATTTTTGATGCAATTTTGTGTTAGAACTTTTGATCAAATTTTTAGCAATGTGTTAGAACTATAGATGCAAATTTATAGATGCAAATTTATACATGCAAATTTATGCAAATTTTATTGAGTGTAGGAAATAATGTTATGAAATTTAGAAATGTGTTGGAAACTTTAGCACTTTGCAATGTGTTGGAAACTTTATCTAGTGTTAGCAATTTTTGTAATTTTGCAATTTTTAACAATGTGTTAGCAATTTTTTTTTTTGCATATTTAGGTTAATTATTATCTAGTGTTAGAACTAGATGCAATTTTTGATGCAATTTTGTGTTAGAACTTTTGATCAAATTTTTAGCAATGTGTTAGAACTATAGATGCAAATTTATAGATGCAAATTTATGCAAATTTTATTGAGTGTAGGAAATAATGTTATGAAATTTAGAAATGTGTTGGAAACTTTAGCACTTTGCAATGTGTTGGAAACTTTATCTAGTGTTAGCAATTTTTGTAATTTTGCAATTTTTAACAATGTGTTAGCAATCTTTTTTTTTTGCATATTTAGGTTAATTATTATCTAGTGTTAGAACTAGATGCAATTTTTGATGCAATTTTGTGTTAGAACTTTTGATCAAATTTTTAGCAATGTGTTAGAACTATAGATGCAAATTTATAAATGCAAATTTATACATGCAAATTTATGCAAATTTTATTGAGTGTAGGAACATTGAGCTATGGAGCCTGGCTATGTGCGAGACGAGGAGAATGAAGACATATTAATGCAGAGTATTTTTGAGCATCGCGATAAAGATGCTGCCGGTGGAGAAGGCGCCGGTGGAGAAGGCGCCGGTGCCGGTGTAGATCTTGATTTTGAGGAATTTGCCTCACAATTTCTGATGGACTCTGGTGAGGGTCTTTTAGATGAAGAAGAAATAACACCCGCCACTCAAACACCCTCCACCTCGAGGTATATATATGAATTCTATATTTTGTTGATCACAAAATGCATTAACTGATTTGTATTGCACTTAGTAACGCATTATATTTCTTACTTTAGGCCTCCACCTCGAATAAAAAGGCTAAGAATCAAGCTCCTCGAGGCCGCACGAAAAGAATGACGAGCAAAGATGCAAAGTTACCGATCTATGAAATTGATGAAGAGGGCGATCCGGTGGAACCCCCAGAGAACCGCAAAAAATATATAAGTCAAGCTGGAGTTATTGTTAGGGACTTGGTCCCGATCTCCATACCAGAATGGAATAAGCCGGCGGGCGTTGCCGAGGATGACCCCTGCTATGTCCACAACCATTTGAAAGATTTGTGCTTTGACACACTCTTGGAGCATGTTAACCTCCCGGATGATATTGAACCCACCACGAAGTTGAAACTCAAGCAGTGGACTCTCTCCAAGATGGCCGACGCATTTCGGAAATATAAGCAAACATTATGGGCAAAATATAAAACAGTTGATCCAGATTTCAGTGAAGAAAAACTAGTGAAGATAAGAGATCACTGGGAAGAGTTTAAGGCGTATAAGAAATCGGATGCGGCTGTGGCCCGATCGAACATAAATAAGGCAAATGCCGCGAATAAGGTTCACCACCATAACTTGGGGACAGGTGGCTACAGGTCAGCCATTCCTAAGTGGCTAGCCTTAGAAGATAAAATCTTTGCTAAAGATATCACTCCACAGACATACTACTGGCCCGAAAGGTCCAAATTCTGGTTGTTCGCGCATGGCGCAACGTTGGACGAGGAAACAGGGAAAATTGTCCCGAAGGTTGAAAAATTCAAGAAAAAAGTAGAAGAAATCGTCCCGAAGATTGAAAAGGTAATAGAGGAAGTTAAACGGGGTGTGTGGAAACCCTATAGAGAGGACGACGAGCTGACACGGGCCCTAGGGAATCCTGAACACTGGGGACGTTTACGAGGCATGCCCGGCGGTGTCACCATTAAGAAAGCGTATCCGCAACACGCTGACACTTATAGAAGCCGTGCAAGAAAGAAGAAGAAGGGTGAAGAGCGGCTAACGGAATTGGAACTCAAGGTGCAGCAACTCATGGAGTCAATTAATAGTCAGACAGGGCCGTCTCAGCAGCAGCAACCCATGGATGCTCGATCTCAGCTTAGAAGCAGCGTGGGTTCCACGCAAATAGATGTCGATGCTCACTACCCCGTGGATGATGTCACGGAGAAGACACCATGTGAGCTACATGCACCTGTGGTTAACATATCCACGAAGGTGGCGGACGGCTATGCTTTACCGAGTGACGCCGGAGCAAGCTACCATAATGGTGACATTGCTCCTGGCTATGCTGTTGTCGGGGTGGATGAAATTGCGCCGGGATTTGAATCATTGGCTCTTGAGATTTCTGGACGTGACGGTGAGGAGACATTGTACGATGTCAAGGGTGGTTTCGTCCAGTGGAACAAGAAATACATCAAGTTCTCAAAGCCACCGACTCAGCAAAGCCCATCCTGCCCGGGTATCGATGAGACACATCCATCTCCGGCACCGCGTGACAGGGACCCCCCACCGGAAATTGATGTAGAGGACCATCTCAGTCAGCACAGTCCATCTCCATCTCCGCCACCGCGTGAGGAAGTGTCCGTAGCGCTTCTCCGGAGAAAGCGCGCGTCTTCCCCGGTCAGGAGGCGAACTAAAAGGGCCACATCGCCTGATCCGAGGTTACCTTGGCAGAAGACTCTCGAGCAAAACGAAGCAGCCGTGGCGGAGTATAATAAAGCATTGTTCGCACCGAAAGTGCCGCCGCCAAATTTACCGCCGGCTATACTGCACAGGCTTTAATCGAGTCATCGACAACTTATATGTCCCTCCAGAGAAGCCGCCATCTGACTATGACCGTTATATTCAAAAGTCATATGACGCGGTGACAGAGGTGGAGGCGCCGAAAAAAGGTGAACAAGACGCAGAGTCAGTCCCGCCGCCGGCGGCAAAAGATAAACAAGCAGCACCATCGGACCCGCCGCCGAAGGAAGCTACAAAAGCAGCACCATCGGTCCCACCGCCGCCGAAGATAGGTAAACAAGTTCCCCAGCTCGGAGAACAACCCGTACGTTCTGTCCCCCCGCTAATTGTCCCGCCGCCGACGAACAAAGATAGTCGAGTTCCCCAGCGCGAAAAACAACTAGTACAATCTAACCCTAAAGCGCCGATGGTGTTTGACTTAGAGGAAATCCGTCGTCTTGCCGCCGAAGCGCAAGTTCCTATAGACGAATATGCTTCGAGATTGAACTTTGAGACTGCACCAACAGCTCCACCAGTAAGTAAATTTGTTATGGGGGAAGCTTTGGTGAAATGCAAGTTACCAACAAAAATGCGTGCTCTCCATTTTTGGTACTTGAAAGCCGCAAAGAAAGGGACAGCTTCTGTCGTTCTGAAATGTAGGAAAGACGATGAGCACTTCTTAGAAGACTACAACCACATTGTTCGGTTTAGCGAACTTTTTCAGCTATACAATCTGCGGGCACTCGACAAATCTATCATGAGTTCCTATTGCCTGTAAGTGATTTATTTAAGTCTTTACCTAGTCTCGTTCATTGTTTGTAATTATTCTCACTTTAATCTTTTGTGTGCTATATTATGCAGATTGAAGATGCTCGAGCTCAAAAAGCTGAACCAGCATGACATTGGGTTCATTGACCCGGATAAATATAACGAAGAAACCATAATAAATCCCTTGTATAACAAGAACACACCGGATGATTTGCTAAGGGTGTTCAAGCGATACCGCGACAAAAGAACTATATATTGGCCTTACCACTTCGGGTAAGTTTTAGTGTCTTCTACACATTCTAATTTGCTCACCCGATGTTAAGTTTAACTGATGAGTTATGCATGACTGTGCGCAGCTACCACTGGATTCTTCTTGTCATTGAACATCGCAAAGGACTTATTCATTCACTTGACTCATTGAGGTATCATCCTGACAAATACAGGAGTTGTTTCGACTTACTAGCAAGGTACATTCATTTCTTACCGCCTCTGTCATTCATATCTTGATGTCAAGTCATTAACGAATAAATCATTTGTGAATGTTCTTTGTCGGGCAGCGTTTGGGCAAGGTTTGTCGAGGAAGATCCTGCAGGTGGGTGGCCCAAAAAGCTGGATTGGAAGTTGAACAAGGTAAGTACTGCTACCTACGTCCACACAACATTCTCATGCATACTTCATTATTATTGATTGAAATCTATTCTTGTATAGTCTTGCTTGGAGCAACCAAAGGGAACTGAGTTATGTGCATACTTCGTTTGCGAGTATGTACATGTACTAGTCACCGAGAAATGGAATATGAAAAGTGCAGAGTTGGCAAAAAAGCGCTGCAAGCTACCATTCGAGCACCGCTTCAAAGCAATTGGAGAGGAATTGGCGGGATTTTACCTTTCGGAGGCCTTATCGGAGAAAGGAGAGTACTACGATGCTGAAAGCATGAAAGCGTTGAAAGCGTGTAAATAACTTGTTGTTTTGCTTCAACTCTTGTACTACGATAACTCTTGGCGCATCAACTCTTGACTACGATCTAAAAGTACTTAATTTAATTGTATGTGTTATAAATATGTGCATCGACTTCATACGACACGGGAACGGTTACGACGTGGAAAACGTTACGGTAACCGTCACCGTTACCGTAACGGTTACCGTAACCGTCACCGTAACGGTCACCGTCACCGTAACGGTAACCGGTTACCGTTACGGGAAGGGTTACTAGTGAAACCACGGTTACGACATGGGACACGGGAACCTATAACCAAACCCCGGCATATATAAACCCTAAACCCTGCAATTAAATCGAAAAAAAAATCCAAAAACCCTTCCCGGTTGGTTCTACCAACCGGGACTAAAGGTCCCAACACACCACGTCCCCACGTCCCCACGTGGAGGGACCTCTAGTCCCGGTTCGGAACCCGCCGCGACTAAAGGGCGGGGGGCTTTAGTCCCGCCTGCTTAGTCGCGGTTGCCAGGCCGCGACTAAAGGGGCTCTGGAACCGCGACTAGAGGTACTTTTTCTAGTAGTGCGTCGAGTAAAATAACAAGCGGCGGGGAAAGCTCTCTCTCTCTCCCCTCTCCTCACGCTTGGAATGACCGGATTCCACCTGACTTCATCTTGATTCTTACTACCAACTATGTGTTTGAAGGAAGATGCCCCTTCCAAGGTCTCATATTTCATTGATGCAAACTCTGCTACCTGGATTGTTGATCGCCTGCGCTTCTCCCCAAGCGGGGGGATGCCTCGCAGGTTACTGACTTCAGGCCTATCAGTCTCATGCACAGCTTGGGAAAGTTTTTCTCGAAGTTGCTAGCGAATAGGTTGGGGCCTCTGCTAGGCGAGATCTTCTCCAGGAACCAGAGTGAATTCATCAAGAAAAGATGCATACAGGACAATTTCATGTACACACAGAATGTGATCAAAGACCTTCATAGATCCAAGACCCCTTGTCTCTTCCTCAAGCTGGACATCGCCAAGGCCTTCGACACTGTTAGTTGGGAGTTTCTTCTAGAGCTAATACATGTTTTAGGGTTTGGCCCTAGATGGAGGGAGTGGATTGCCACCATTCTATCCTCGGCTACCTCCCGGGTCCTTGTCAACGGATCCCCTAGCAGGTTATTCAAGCATCACCGGGGGCTACGTCAGGGAGACCCTGTGTCTCCTATGTTGTTCATCATCGCCATTGACCCGCTCAAGCGGCTGCTGGACAGGGCATGCGACAGGGGGCTTCTTCAGCCAATTGGGCATAGGGCTGCTAAGATGCGCATCTCCATGTATGCGGACAATGCCGCCATTTTCGTCAGGCCGGACGCTAGGGATATACAGGTGGTCCGAAAGATACTTCTCCTGTTTGGGAGGGTCTCTGGGCTTCAAAACAACAACCTCATGTTGGAGGCTTTTGCCATTGCTTGTGGCGACAGGGATTTGGATGAGATTCTGGCCGGCTTCCCCTGCTAGAGGAAGGATTTCCCTTGCAGGTACCTTGGTCTGCCTTTGCACATCAGAAGGCTCAGATGTTCCGACACTCAGTTCATCCTTGACATGCTGGTTCGTTTCACGCGGGATGGGCATGCATGCTATTCTCCAAGCAGGGGCGGTTAACCCTCGTGACTGCCAAATTGCTGCCTTGCTTGGTGTTTTTTCTCACCTCCTTTGCCCCCTCTAAGTGGCTGGTGGGGAAGGCAAACAGGTTGCTCCGTGCCTTTCTTTGGAAGGGATTGGATGAGTTCAATGGTGGTCACTGTTTAGTCAGCTGGCAGCAGGTTTGTAGGCCTAAAAACCTTGGTGGTCTAGGGATCAAGAACATCGAGGAGTTTGGCTCGGTGCTCCGCCTCAGATGGCTCTAGCAGGAGTGGGTCGAGCCGGAGAAGCCCTTGGTAGGTACCCCAACCCCTACCACGGCAGCAGACATGAGTATTATTGCAGCTTTCACTGTCATCACTCTTGGCGATGGAAATCTGGCCAAGTTCTGGACTTCGAGGTGATTAGATGGCGAGGCCCCGGCCGACATTGTTCCTTCCTTGATGCCATTTGTCAAGAGGAAGTCAATCACTGTGGCTAGGGGTTTGGGAGACCACAGATGGGCGAACTCTTTTCGAGTTCCGCTATCGCAGCAGCAGGTTTGTGAGTTCGTTGGGTTGTGGACCCGGTTGGGCGCGATCACCCTCATGCAAGGATCCCCTGACAGCATTGTGTGGCGCTGGACCACTTACGGGACTTACTCCGCACGCTCGGCCTATGACATCCAGTTTGCGGGCTCGTACAGCGTGCCAGCCATCCCGGCTGATGCTATTTGGAAGGCCAAGGCTGAGGGGAAGTGCAGGTTCTTCATGTGGTTGCTTAACCGCCGTCGCATCTACACGGCGGACAGGCTTCTCGCTCGCGGGTGGCCATGTAGCGCGACCTGCGTGCTCTGTGGTAATGCCCCGGAGACGTCGGATCATCTCATTCTGGGGTGCCCCGGAGACGTCGGATGGTATGGCGTGCGGTTGCACGGGACCATGGGCTGCCGTGCTTCCGTGCTTACATCCGTTTCTCCACTTGGTGGGCGACTTTCCGAGGTTTGGTGGAGGGGAAGGATAGGTCAAACCTCGACAGAGTGGTGGCGTACACCGCGTGGTTTATTTGGCGGGAGGGGAACAATAGGATTTTTTAGAACAACTATAGCTCTTTTGGTGTTGTAACTGGTCTGGTTAGGGGCGCCACGACAGCTCGTGGGCTCGCTTTTGTTAGAGTCGTTGATGATGACCTCGGCTGATCTGTCAGCTGGCGGCTCACCCCTGTAAAGTGACAATTTTTTCTCCTTCTATACGATTGGACAACACTCCTGCCGACTTTTTGAAGAAAAAAAATGTTGAAATGTGTCTGGGGCTCTAGGCGCTGTGCGATGAACACCTTACTAGACATATCAGTCATATCCAGAAGGTAGATGCGAAACTCAGGATGTTCGAGGTGAAAGACACGGTAAGTGCCGATGAGTTCATCTCTGTCTTAGTTACTATGTGGGCAATCGAGTACGCCCTCTACACACTGCTTCATCAATAGTTTCTTGAGTGATATTCAACAAACTAAATCAGAAAAGAAAATTAAGAAGATATGTGTGAAGCCTAAAGGTTCTAAGTGGAATGCTCCACCGAGGGGTTCTAAGTGTGAAGCCTGAAGGTGAAGACTAATGTTGATGCTGCTACAGCTAAGATTACTAATAAAGGAGCAGTGGCAGCAATCGCTATAGATGAGAATGGTGATTTTTAGGCTGCTCTGCTGTTACCTTTGAAGGGATTACAGATCCTACAAGTCTCAAATGTATGGCCTGTCAGGAGGCACTTGAGCTGGCTAGTGATCTGAATATCCGGTGTCTGAAGGCCGCGACAGATTGCGGGAAAGGATATGAGCAGATACGGCCGCATTGTTAATGAGTTTTATGATTCAGCCATGAAGGAAGGGCATCCAACACAGAAGCAGAGAAACTCATAGACTTACTCGTCTCGCATAATCTTCAGAATTTGGAAGATTCGTCTGGTTGGTGGCTGATATATGTGTCCCATGAGTATTCTGATTTAATAAAGTGGTGGTAGAGTTTTTTTTAGAAAAATTATTGAATTTCTCCCCTAAAAAGAGGTTATTGAGTTTTTGTGTAAAGCTGTACCAGATTTGCATCAAAGATAAGAAATTCGGATATCAAAACATCATACAGATCACATGGTACAGTAATAGTGAGCAAACTGCTGAGGTACAACGGAGATCGGAAATACAACTGCGGCCAATCGACTACACTAGTCGTAATGTTTGAATATCTAATCATCATACAGAACACATGGTAGGGTAACAGTGACCGACCTGCTGAATTACATCAGAGATCGTAAATACTGCTGCGCAATCAACAGCACCAACGAATCCTTCTCCTACTTTAATACTCCGTAAAAACTAATCAAGATGCAAAAAATCAACAATATCTTTATTACGCTAAACGCTGACATCACCGTTGACAGACACACGGATCGGTTTCCTGGATCTTGCGCAATCTGATTGACATCTTGGTTGGCTCTACTGTTGACGTCCTTCCACGATGATGATGAGGTCCAACCGAACGGTGAAACAGTCGGACTTGAGATGCTCGGACTTTTCGAATACCTCCCTTGCAATGAACCAGGGGCAGCTCACTTGGAAAGGGCTACTCGTTTCGTTTATCTGCATTGTACGAACATATGCAGGATCTTGCCTTTCGACCTCATCGATGAAAGTGAAGAGAGCGCGCACTCTCACAAGGTGCGGAACATCCTGAATGAGACCGAAAGATGCAGATATAAAGTCGGCATCCTCGGGGGTTCTACTATTCGGGTAGATCTGCATAGCCCAACGATAGCCTCCAACCATGAATGGGCATGACTCCAGTGGCGTGCCGGTGGGTAAGTCTTTGGCACGCGAGTAGCCGACGATCTCTAACAGGTGGAACTCCGTATGCTCTAGACGGAATTATATTCATCGAGCTGTTACAAACAGAATTCATCGATCGGAAATGCTACACCTACGGAGTTTTACGAACGTTTTACGCGCTGACGGGGACAGAATCCAACGTGGCTACCGAACGGAAGAAAAAAAATAAAAGACGCCGCTAATCAATCCCGCTAATTATGCAACTAAAATCTGGAACTGCACGTAAGTTTTTCACGTCGTTCAGAATTCAGATCGGCCAGGCCGAGTTGCGTCCATCGCCGCCGCCGTGAGCAGCTAAGCCGTGCGCGCTCAACCTGCAGCTGGACCACGCCGTCGTGCCGCCGCGGAGGTGCTCGCTCTAGACGGCCAGGTATGCATTTATAACCTACATGTTTATAATAAGCACTTTAGCATCCAAATCATTTTATGAATTGTTTGCCGTAGGGACCATTTAAATTGGGCATTAGTACCAGCAACATGAACCCAACCATGCCACATGCAGTACCATCTGGAGCAGTTCAGGTATATTTTTTTCATCTCATATTTATAATAAGTACTTCGGCATCCAAGTGACCTTATGAATTTGTTTTGTCCAGGATTCGTTTGATTTTGGCATTAGGAACATAAATCCAACCATGGCAGCGTCATTACCGTCTGGAAGTTCATCAACATTGGCTATGCCTCCAATTTTAGGAAAATATACAAGTATGTTGCTTCAAGTTGAGCAAAGCTCCGCTGCTCTGTCCAATTATGCAGAATTACACTTGAACGGAATTGAAAGGATCAATGATACGATGGACCAGAGTTAGATATGATTTTGGTGTAAATTAAAGTGTTGCAATATTTCTGTACTGTGTTGAACATTGTAATGGATGTTTCTCAGTGCTATTGTGTTGTCCCTTACAACTTGTTTAATCTGTTTGTAAAGTTTCACTGAAAATTCAGTGCACATGCTAGCCACATGGACAGGGTTTACACCTTCTATAATCTTTCAGAACCAAGCAATCTTTATTCATTAATACTAAAGAAGTACATATACATGATAAGTATCAGGACTGCAAAGAACACTTATTCAGAACTGAACTTCAAATTCACTAATCACAGGAATACATTATCTCACAGTGTGCCATCCATAGGTACCAATAATATTTGCTAATTGTCCTATAGCTTCATGTTTCCTCCGCGGAATATTATCTCTCAGGTTTCTTGGCAATCTCCATCAGACAATGATCACTAGCAAGCCTACCATCCAGATGATGTACACCAGTTTCCTCATTGTTGCTTCTGAAGATGCACTAGGGACCTATTTCCTCTCTTGACGTTTCTTCGGAGGAACAATGTAGTCAGGCTTGTAATTCTGCAGTCAAAACATGTGGAAACGAGTTTGCATAGAGATCAAGCAATATAATTGGGCGCGTGCTACGCGTCAGTCGGGTGTACCGACCTGTTCGTACAGCCGCCTTCTGTGCTACGCGTCAGTCGGGTGTACCGACCCGTTCGTACAGCCGCCTTCTGCGCCGTCCGATCGAAACGATCAGAGACGTCCGATGCAGGCTCGCGTGACCGCACCAACCACCTCTCGTCATGTAGCATTGACGTTGCATCATTGTAGAATTGTGTAGCAAACTCGTCACGATAGAGATCCGGAGACGCGGAGGCGGCAGCTGGGCGATTCGCCGCGCGGAGGCAACACCCGCCGCGTCGTCTTCGTCCCCGGCGCCGGCCGAGGCCCACCGCCGCGCGCCGATGACGCACATAGTGCAGCAATTGCTGCAGAGAACCAGGAGCCACCCCTTCGCCCCTCTGCCATCTGGGGCGATCTGTGGCGATCTACGGTGACACCGGCAACCGAACCTCGACGAGCTACCTCCGCACCAGACTATGTCCACGAGCAGGTGCGGCAAGACCAATGGCAGTACCAAAACCCGGGCGTCGTCTTCCCCGAATCTAGCAGAGAGGGGCATGACGATTTGGTATGTAGCCACGAAACCCTAGAAAATTGCTACACTTTCATGAAACTTTGCTACATGCTATTGCTACATTTGCATGAAGCTTTGGTTCAATCTATGTATTGCTACATCTTACACTTGCATGAAGCTATGTTGCATAGTAAATTATTTTGCTACTGAGCTTGCATCTGCTGCAAAATCAAGTATTGCTGCGGCATTTGCCTAGTTTTAGCATGATGGTGTATCATGAAGCATTTGTTAGATCAGAAAATGGTACTGTAATATGATGATGTAGCATTATGCATTTATTTATCTTTTAGCATGATGGTGTAGCATGATCTGTGTCATTTGCTGATGCTACTGCTGCATGAATCATTTCCTAGGATCATGATGCAGCTACATGTTGCAAAAAAAAAAAAAACAGTAGCATAGATGCTGCATGATGATACTTCTGCACCATGGTGCTGCTACGTGGTGCTGCTAATTATTTATGATGTATCATCTTTGACCTGTGCTGCATTTTTTAGCTTCATCATGCTACTGCTCCAAGCTACAAATGTAATAAAATTCATCCATCAACATGGTGCAGAGGCATTGCACCATTGCTTTTACCTTAATGATGCTACTGCTCCATTTATTTAGCTGCATCATGCTACTGCTTCATGCTACATAATCTAATACAAAATGTGTCCACTGAACTGCAGGAATCTTTTGCTGATGGAGGGACAGATGGCAGCCATTTTTCAGGTGGGGGATATAGCCCTGGACGAGATGATGGAGTCGAGTATGAAGATGATGGTGCTCATGTTGAAGCTGCAGCAGAGGAGGTAGATGAAGCAGTAGAAGAAGAAGCAGCAGATATTAAGGCACCATTTGATGACGGCGAAGAAGATGTCTCTTCACAACCTCCAGATTGTTGGCTCACGACGCCGCAAAACAAAGCACATAACATCCAGATTGGAAGCAGTGCAGACGTTGGTGAAGGAAGCAAAGCTTAGATTATGGGAAAACTTAGAATAGGAATCAATGCTACATAAACTTCCTTTTTTTGTAGATCACATCATATATAGTTTTTACATTGTTCATGAGTACTGATGATTGTTATGGATTGTTATGACATTGCTTGTAGCAAATTTGATACTAGCAGAAATTACACCGATTGTTTATATAGAAATGGTGCATATTTGTTGTCCTTGTGATGCAAGAAAATAATACTGATGGTGCAAAAACCATCAAGTCATGTAGCAGTTTAAATTTTTGACATGCTACCAAAAGAAATAGAAATGGTGCATATTTGTTGTCCTTGTGATGCAAGAAAATAACACTGATGGTGCAAAAACCATCAAGTCATGTAGCAGTTTAAATTTTCGACATGCTACCAAAAGAAATAGAAATGGTGCATATTTGTTGTCCTTGTGATGCAAGCAAATAACACTGATGGTGCAAAAACCATCAAGTTACGTAGCAGTTTAAATTTTCGACATGCTACCAAAAGAAATAGAAATGGTGCATATTTGTTGTCCTTGTGATGCAAGCAAATAACACTGATGGTGCAAAAACCATCAAGTTATGTAGCAGTTTAAATTTTCGACATGCTACCAAAAGAAATAGAAATGGTGCATATTTGTTGTCCTTGTGATGCAAGCAAATAACACTGATGGTGCAAAAACCATCAAGTTATGTAGCAGTTTAAATTTTTGACATGCTACCAAAGAAATAGAAATGGTGCATATTTGTTGTCCTTGTGATGCAAGCAAATAACACTGATGGTGCAAAAACCATCAAGTTATGTAGCAGTTTAAATTTTCGACATGCTACCAAAAAAATAGAAATGGTGCATATTTGTTGTCCTTGTGATGCAAGCAAATAAACACTGATGGTGCAAAAACTATCAAGCATAACTAGCACATAATGTGACAAAATCCATGAATTTTTGGAACTTTCTTACACAAGTGATGTCATTGGCAAAAAGATCACTGCTGCATATCCATATACTGCATCCAGCAAATGAAAACTCATCGTGGTACACTGGATTTGCATACATGTAGCATAAGTATCACAAAGATCCTGAAGTACGACACATAAACTACAGTGCTACAAAAAGCATTTGCTACAACCACCAGAAGGCCACATGCGGCTAACACTCCCACCACCAGAAGTGCTACAAAAAGCATTGCTACAACCTAACACTCCCACCACATCCTTTGCTATGATGGCACCACCGACAACTTCAAGGGGCCTGCTCGGCAATTGCACTGGCTGCGTCAATCTCATTGTGCTCGTGCAGAAAGAGTGTTGCTGCAACAATCTTTCGGAAAGTGGCGACGCATTCCTGCAGTAGTTGTACCAAAACAAAATAAGAAACACATAGATATTATATAGTACATGATGCTACATAGCACTGCCAAAAAATGTTCAAAAGTGACCCAAAACAACAAACAAAACCAGATCAAAGCCAAACTTACTGTGTAGTCTGCTGTGGGTACTCCTTCGGGACAGCACGAGGGAAAGACGCGATATCAGCATCCATACATGTCGAATCATTCACCAGCGTTGTGAAATTTGCAATCTGCCATCAAAACAAAAAATGTGTAGCATCAACAAAAAGATAAAAATCAGCTGTACATCAACAAAAAAGGATGCAGAGAAAAATCACTAACAATATTATCAGCTGTGTGTAGCAGTGAAGCTGAACTCCTTGAGCTTTTCATTGAGTCAAACACGTTGATATGCTTGTGTAGCAAAATGACAATGCACATAATCCAGTGATTGTCTTGTACGATTGTAGCAAATTGACAGTGCACAGGATCCATAGTGAAATCTGCCTAAACCCTACCTATTCCACCCAAAAAAAAAACCATGGAAAAGCCACAATAATTCTAGATCTGAATTATTAGGGACATCCATACATCTACCAACCTGAATCCATGACCAAAAAACTGACAGAAACCCTAGCTCGAATCGCCAATTCCCTAACACAGCAAAAACCCTAGAAATCGAGCATATGAGACGCACTAACGAGAGATTAGGGGCGTGGATTAGAGGTCTACCAACCTGATTCGTCGCCGGAAACGCTGGATTCGCCGTCGCCGCTGCTGAAATTGACCGCCGTCGCCGCGCCTCTCCCCCGTCAGCCCACTACGCACCAGTAACCGAGAGAGGGGGACCAGAGACGACTCCCCGCGAGGAGCCGCGTCGCCGGAGAAGAAACTCGCCGTCTCTGTACGGACGAGGCGGCGCGCGGCCGTCGTCGCCGCTCCAATCCGCGAGCCTGGCTCCGCCTCCTCTCACGCGAACGTCACAGGGAAATGGGGCAATGTAGCAGAATTTCGGCCAGTCATTTAGGAGGAGACGTGACGCAGCGGGAGCCGCAGATCGACGGGGCAGATCGGACGCACGCGCGTCGCCGCCCGACTGTAGCTACAGTCGGCTGTCAAACAGCATTTTCCATATAATTGGACATGCTGTGATTTTTTTGCAAGGAAAAGTTGAGAAACAAAGCCAATTGTGACTCCTCGCAACGAGCAGTAACAAAAGCTTCACAGCAAGATTCAGCTATGAAAGGCATGCATTGGCTTCTTCAGTATACCTGCCATGTCGATGATGCAACCATGCCGGGCCTGGTGTCGCCCTGTACCAAGAGCTCGCCGCGCCGCCTGCCGTCCAACAGCTCGCGCGCTGCCTCCTTCCATCCAGCAGGTCGCCGCGGCCGCGGTCTGCCGTCCAGGAGCTTGTCGCGACACCGTCGCCTCCGACCAACTGCTTGCCGCTACCCTGACTCCTACGACCAACAGCTAGCCGCGACGCCGCGTGCGTCCAACATCTCGTCGCGAGTCGCGACGGCGCCTGCGACCAAGAGTTGGCCCGGCTGCGCCGCCGCCGACAAGTAGCGTTCCGTCCGTCCGTGCGACCAAGTTTGGATTATTTTACCCTCACCGAGCGGTTTCTATTTTTATTCCACGCAAGCGCCACGTCTGGAGACCCGTCAGCGCGTAGGGTTTTCCGTAAGCTTCGCGTCCGTAGGTGTAGCATACTAGCCGCTTCCATTCACGTTATTGGTTTGCATGGCCTGTCAGTGGTGTTATTTCCAATCATGGGCCAAATTGGTTCCGTTGGTGACAGTACGAGGTGTCTGGTAAATAAATTTTCACTGACAGATCCCTCAAAACAAATAAAACTTTCACTGACCTCGCTAAATTTCCTGACGAAGTCTAATGTGTCACTACCACGGACAACAATTTCTACTACATACTATTGGGCGACTATCACTCGAAGTGTTGTTAGAATCATTAAAGATGATAAACTAAAATCCTAAACAAACAAACTTTAAAATTTCACATAATTTAAGAACTTATTTAACACACGCACAACTCAAATTTAAATAGCTTTTGGCCCAAATGAATATTAATAAAGTACTTTCAATGTTTTCTCATATGACATGATCAAGTGAATGAGATGAAATGAGTTCGGTCAAAGTTCACCTTTGTCAAAAAGGTTTTATCAAAAGTCAAACAGCCCAAATTAATTCATTAAGTCCAAATGATAACCGAAATATATTGTTGAACTTGTGCTCAAATGGTTTTCATGCCAAGATTGGTTTTGAAGTTAGAATGTTTTTAAATGATCAAAAAAGGTTTAGATCATTTTCCCTAAGATTTTAGGTATAAGAAAATAAATGGGATACTATGTCTTCTTTTTTGCTATGCGGGATAAAATGTCTTTTGAGATAAATATTTCATATTATTTTGCAAGGCGATGGTATATATAATATTGTACAGTGCAAGGTTGATCCTTACTGATCTTTATGTTGAAATCATTTATCTCGTGATGAAATGCTAGTTCTTAGATTTCTGTAGAAAAACAATAAACTTTAAATATGATGTTAAAAATATTGATATGAAAATAATTTATTTTCGACGCCAGCCACTGCTCTATTCAGGTTGCCGCTGGTAGTTGGTCCATTTAGATTGACACGTCGACCTTCAGGCTACCACAAGTAGGAAAAGGCCTTTCAGTGGCGTGTTGATTTCGTTTTCGAAACGCCACTGGTAAGTTCTACTGGTGGCGCGCGGTAGACGACCCACCGCTAAGAGTTGCATCAGCAGCGTTCCGTCGCCATGCCACGGGTGCGAGCTACCTGTGGTGTTCGAAACACACGCCACCATTTTAATTTCGTAATTAAAATTAAATTTGACGGTAATTCTGAAATTCCACTGAAATTTAATCAAAATTTACAAGCCATGAACTTAAATTTTGAACTTAAAATTTCATTCATAGCGGCCATAATTTACATTTTTTCGCGCCAAAAAAATGCTTACAGGAATTTAAGATAAATGCCGGGATCCGCCGACCCTACTCGTCATCGTATTGGGTGAGGTAGTATAACTCCTGCTGCAGCCATGGCCACTGGGCGACTGGTGCCAGTGGTCGCCCTGTTCATGGTGGCGGTGGCCCAGCCTATTCCAGAACTTCTACTGGCTTCCTCCTGCTCTGATGTCGCCGGGAACGTCTCGGTCCATGCTACCGGCCTTCTGCCCAACAAGATCTGTTGGGAAGTGGGTCGCCAACTCCAACCACTTCTTCCAACGCGCCTCCTCGTCCTAGGCGGCCGTCTCGATAGAGTATGCCAAGACGACTTTGAGGACAAGGCCGACCTCGGAGTTGTACCCCCAGTCTCCTCCTTCACGGGTGGCGGAAGCGGTGGAAGTACGGTCGTGGAGCGTCACAAGCGGGTAGTGTAAGGGTGCCGTAAGAAGAATACACAATGTGCCGCTGCCTTGCCGGCGTTGGCGCCTGAGGAGCGACCTGGAAGACAGGAGCTGGTGGGCGTGGGTCAATCCCATCCCGACAGAGGCTAAGGATGTGGTCGATGGTGCGACCCCGCCCAAAAGGCCTGCCTTCCCTCGCGGTTATTCCGGGCCGGATTGAGCATGCTGGCGGTGTCGTGGACCTTCTCCTCCCGCTTTGTCGTGAGGATGTGCGGCCGGTGGGGGCTGTCCTGCGCTTACGCCGGATCGGCCTTAAGCTCATCGGGGAGGGCCATCCACCTTCTGTAGATGAGCACCGCCCTCTCATTGACATCCTCGGTGAGCGACGGCACGGCGAGCCCGCCCTCGCTTATGTGCCATGTGTTAGGAAGTCGGCAGTCAGGGGGCACTAGTAGCTTGTGCTTCGTGGAAAAACAGTGAAAATCCGTCTCCTCGACTTGACGCAGCGAACTGACCAGTATGAGCGGTGGTGCAAAAGTGACAGGGCGAGGCAGAGTGCGGTGGTGGTTCCTCGTTCTTTGGCGCACATACTAATGGAAGGTTGTTCGGCGCAATGAGAGACTTGAGAGTGGGCCATCCACTCCTGCATGCCTAGTCCGCGTTGGCAGGTGTGCATTCACTGGCGTGCAGCGACTAATGCACGCTAACATTCGCCAGAATGTGGTAGTGTGCGTTCTGGACACGCTACCGACATGAAATAGTTAGTGGTGTGATAAGAAAACGGCATGTTGCAAACGCGCTCCGCCCCGGTGGGCACATGGGTCTCACATATTGGTGGCGAGTCCTAGATCTTCGAGCGCCACTAGTACACGATTAATAGTGGTGAGCCAGAATTTGATACGCCACTGATAGTACAGTGGCGCGTGAAAAAAAGAACATCAATGACATTATGACTACACTAATGTTTTTCCTATTAGTGTGCCGCTGGTCGATGCGCCACCAAAATCTTAAGGACCTGAGCTTGTTGATGATGCCATGGATTGCGTTATGTGACATCTATACCTCTTATAAAGCAAAATCCGACTAAGTTCATTTATGAGTATATCTTCACATGTAGCATAGCCGCATCATCATGTATTCACAGCCATCCGATTGTAACCATCTGACCTTCCATTTGTTATGTTCCATTCATAGCATGCTCAGCCTGGGTTAAAAAACGTCACGAGCCCCATTCCACAAATAGTGTTTACGTTTCCGCAAATTATATTCCCTTCCAGTCAATGTTGTTTTCTTCGTGTTAAAAAGGTCGCACCATCAGCTCGGCCTGGCAGGAGGCTGCCGAGAGGGGTGCCACTACTACCATGGACCTGCTTCGGTCTGTGTCAAAGGATCTGCACACATGGAGCCGAGATGTTTTGGGGGACCTTCAACAACGTATTAAAAAACTGCGTACTGAACTGGAATCAATTAGAAGAACTGATATCTCGGAGGTGAATGTCTCAAGGGAGCAAGTAGCTAAATATAAGCTGGAACGCCTTGAAGAACAATTAAATCTCTTTTGGAGGCAGCGGGCACATGTGCATTGGCTAGAGAACGGGGACAGAAATACAAGTTATTTCCATGCTTGTGCTTCAGAAAGAAAGAAAGAAAAAAAATACCATTAAAAAATTAAAAGGAGATGATGGTGTGGCGGTGGAAGGGGAGGAGGGCTTGAAGGCTCTCGTAACTAATCATTTTACTTCCTTGTTTACCCCCATGGCAGGTGCTCTGCTGGAAGGTGTCCTGGATTCTGTTTCTCCAAGAGTCACGGCACAAATGAATGAATTTCTTACAACACAATATTCAGAAGATGAAGTGAAAAAGGCACTAGATGATATGGGTGATCTTAAGGCCCCTGGAGCTGATGGCATGCCGGCTATATTTTATAAAAGGTTCTGGGGGACAGTTGGTGAGACTGTGGTTCAAGAGGTGCTACACGTGTTGCGAGGCGGCAGTATACCGGAGGGATGGAATGAGACTATTGTCGTGCTAATCCCAAAGGTTCAGAACACTGATTGGATAAAAGATCTCCGCCCTATTAGCCTTTGCAACGTGGTGTATAAACTGATTTCCAAAGTCATTGCTAATCGACTTAATGTTATTCTCGGGGATGTCATATCCCCAAATCAGAGTGCTTTTGTCCCGGGAAGACTGATTTCTGATAACACAATACTAGCATATGAAATGTCACATTTTATGAGAAGAAAGAGGAAAGGAAAAGAGGTTTTTATAGCGCTGAAACTTGATATGAGCAAAGCATATGATAGGGTAGAGTGACCTTTTCTGGAGGGAATTATGAGGAAAATGGGTTTTGATAACACTTTCATTCAGCTTATTATGAAGTGTGTATCAGCGGTGTCATACAAATTTCGGGTAAATGGTGATCTTACAAGTATAATCTCGCCTGGGAGGGGCCGTCGGCAAGCGGATCCTATTTTCCCTTACATTTTCTTGTTATGTGCTGAAGGTTTTTCAGCTATGCTGAACAAGGCTGAAGCAGATGGTTTGATTAGAGGTATACAACTTGCTCCAACTGCACCCCGAGTTAGCCATCTTCTTTTTGCGGATGATTCTTTGCTGCTGGTTGAAGCTAGTCTCCAAAGTGTTGAAACAATCAAAGCTATTCTGAAAAGATATGAGGCGTGTTCTGGGCAAGTTATAAATGGAGACAAATCTTCAGTTATGTTCAGTGCAAACGCAACACAGGCAAGGAAAAAATTTCTGCTTCAAGCACTCCAGCTAAGGGTAGAATCCTTGGAGGGGAAGTATCTTGGCTTACCCACATATATTGGCCGATCCAAAGCTAAGTGTTTTGCTTACATTAAGGACAAAATTCTGAAAAGAATTCAAGGATGGAAGGAGCGTCTTATGGCTATGGCAGCAAAGGAAATTTTGATCAAAGCTATTGCCCAGGCCATCCCCACGTATGCTATGGCTTGCTTTGATATGTCTAAATCTCTATGTGATGAAATTAGCAAAATGGTTTGTAAGTGGCTGGTTCGAGGGTTCATATTTGGGAGAACCCTTGGTTACAGTGGCGGAGCTTGGGCCAAATGGCCGGGGGGGGCGAATGGGCTGCTGGGCCGCTGCTGGGGGGGGGGGGGGGGGGGGGGGGGGGGCAAATAGGCTGAATCCATCAATTTCTGAGGTAAAAAGGCCAAATAGTACTGGATTTTTGTCAAAATCTGCTTGGGCTGGGGGGGCGGCGGCCCCCCCTGAACTGCACGTAGCTCCGCCCCTGCTTGGTTACCTACTGGCACCACTCGCAAACCAACTACATACATAAATGGCTGTGAACTGAACCTTGTTTCTGAACTGATTGACGCGGACACCCTAACATGGAACCAACAGAAAGTTAATCAAGTGTTTTTTCCTGCTGATGCCGAACTAATACTGAATATTCCGCTGCGCGAGGACTCTGAGGACTTCATTGCTTGGCATTATGAGAATAGAGGTTTGTTTCTCTCAAATCGGCTTATAGGGTGCACTTTCAAATGGAGATACAAAAAGCAGTAAGGCAAGAGGGGCAGGGATCGGAAGCTACTGCGGTCAAACATGAAGTGTTCGCAGAACTTTGGAAGGTGAACTGCTTGCCTAAGGTTCACCATTTTCTGTGGCGTTTTGCACACAATAGCCATCCCTTGTACATGAATATTGCCAGGAAGGGAGTGGAGCTCGACACCAGATGTTCGGTCTGTCACAAACTCTCCGAAGACAGCGGACACCTTTTTCTGAATTGCAAATATGCAAAACAAAGGTGGCGTGCTCTCCTGCTTGAGGATGCCAGGCTAAAGCTTTTGCCATGCAGATCTACGCTGGAAGTGCTAGAGGAAGTTTTTGCCCTACCTGAAGCTGAGCAACTGTTGTCTGTGTCGCTGCTTTGGAACTGCTGGACTGAACGAAATAAGGGTAACCATGGGGAAAATCGCTTGACTGTTGATCAGTTTCAGTTCCATGCAAGAAGATGTGTGGGTGAATGGAACCAGTATTTAAAAAAGAAGAAACAATGGCCAATTACGCAACATGAGGAGCGGTGGAAGGGTGGTGGATGGGTGCAATATGCCGGGATGATTCCGCGTCAATATGCTTTGCTGCTGCTGGTGCTTTATACAATGTTACAGACGCCTTGCATGCTGAAGCTATGGCGCTGTCTAATGCCATTGATGTTGCAGATCAATCTGGTGTGGGCCGTGTGGTTTTTGAGACCGATTGTAGTAATCTGGAGATGGCCATCAATGCCTCTAACTATGATTTCAGCCCATTGGGAGTGCTCTTTGCTGACTTGAGGTACAAACTCCATATGCATTTCATCGATGCTAGTCTTGTGTTTGCACCAAGAAGCCGTAAAAAAAGGTGCTCATGAAGTTGCATCGCTGGGTTGTTGTGTAGCTCAGGAAGAATGTGTTCTATGGACTGAGAGCTACCCGTCGATTGTAACCCGTATGGTAACCGGCGATCTCGCCGTGTATTAATGGAACACTAGTGTTCCATGTCAAATAAAAAAAAGGTCGCACCATTACATCCAATAATCTCTCCACATTTCAACAATACAGCCCATTACTCATGGTAGGGCCTAAGTTGATTAATTCCCTTAATGCAACCGCTCCACCAGATATGAGGAGGTATGTACTTATTATTCCAAATCCTAGAATTTTAATCTCAGTTGTTTCTAAATATCTGATATCAGGAGGTTTTTGGTCCCTAGCTAGAGCAAGGACTGAAAATGAAAATGTTGAGCAGCCACAAGAAGAGCCGCCGGTTCACGTTACCAACAATAATGAGTTTGACCCCGCTGAAATTTATGTGATCCCGCTCTTAGGAAACAAGTTGCTGAATATGCTCCAGAAGTTCAAGACCAAGTCGGAAGGGCATACATATTGAAGGGTCCAACCCTGACCATTGTGGCGGCTTGGACAATTGCCGCAATAGTTGTGTTACGCATTGTGATGATACTTTTCACCTTTTGTAAACAAGGATAGCAATGAAGAAGTGAGAAATGCTTTTGATCTTCCAAAAAATTACGAAAGGACTTCCGGTGACATGCAAAAAAGAGCTAGCAAAGTGTTGCGCGGAAGAAGTCACTGAATTGATTATGTGAGAGATGGCAATAAAAAGTTATTTGTGCTTATCGATGAGTCACGAGATGTATCCATTAAGGAACAAATGGCAGTAATGTCGAGGTTCGTAGTTGTATGTTAATTTCATTTTTTTCTCGTTCTCCATGAAGTCTTGCTTTATTTAATAATTATCTATATTTTTTCTATAGGTATGTGAGCAATGAAGGGAAGGTTGTGGAACAATTTCTTCGTCTATACAACGTAAAAGATACTACATCCAAGACACTAAAGTTGTGCAATTAGACAATGCTCTAATTAGACATTACTCTAATTGTTGGATGTATGCCCAAAAGGCAACGAATTTAAACATGTGATTCATAAATTATGATTTGTATTCTCTATGCTATAACTACGGTGATTTCTGGATACGTGATTCAGGGGAAAGCTCACTCGTACATGTAGAGAATATGAACAAGTAAATCATACCCTAGTTCTTTTACGGACTAATTTGTTGATCGCTTGATGACACTGCTTTCCTAGTCATGGACATTGTTTATGTCAGCATCAATGAATGGCATATTATTGGATAATAATATGGTTGGGTAACCCAAGTTTTGATATGCTAAGAGATTCGGTTAACTGTCTTTTTGTCCTTAGTTTTATCACGGTAAGGTTATTGTATAACATGTCCTGTAACCATGAAAGTTATTAGGGTTATGCATACTTGAAGAGTTAATTTGGTACTGTCATAACCACGGCCGTGACTGGGTGGGAAAACGGCAGTCACTGGGTAATCCTAAAAGTGTGTGTGTATCCTAATGTTCTGAGTTGGGAAATTACTCCTCAGTGATTAGAGAGATACGCCCTGGGCCCTCTCGGTATTATAAAGGTATCCAATACGTTCTGCAGACAATGCATGGTGAAGTTACACCGTGTGGGATATCATAATACGAAAACGAGTAAAGGAAACTTGCCGGTTAATGAGATAGACAAAGATGTAGTGAATCAATGATTGATTCATGGCAACATCACGGATCTATATCTCGGGTGAAGTTTTGGTATCGCGAGTAATGGGAGGTGATAAATAGCCAGCAAGTTCAACAGAGTGTCTTTCGCATAACGGTAGCAGTTATTCAGGTCGTCCCTGGATCTGACTCTCACTAGTAGAAAAACGCGTATTGGCAGCTATCACTAGCGGCGGATAGAGCAATTAAAAAAAAAAGAAACTACAATACTCTACACCTCAGCCGGTTATTTCAGATTAACCTCCTCCAAAGAAACAACCGGCTCCTAAAGTATGTTTTTCGGGGCGGCCCAAATGCAAACACGCCTGCAAAAATCTCTCAGCCGGGCGTCGGAAACGGCCGGCGCCGATAATACGAAAACCGCAGCCGGGCAAAATAACTGGGCCGCCTACGATATTCGTGCGGCGGGCCAGAAAAATGGGCGCCTTCTATAATCTGTACATTGGAGTCGGGTAGTATAAAAAGGCTGTCTGAGGTTAGACCTGTTTTTGAACGTGCGGCTTCTCCCGCTCTTTGGTGGCCTGCCAACAATTGCCGGCCCATCCATATAATCACGAAGTTGCAACTTCCCGGAGGGTTCGAGAACTGAAAACTGCAGCTAATTGTATTAAAGACATGCGTGGGAAATGAAACATGATCTCAAGAATTGCAACTGCAATTGCAGCCGCGTGAAATTGAAGTGCTGTAACTGAATGCGGGGCTAATTATTTCAGAATACTAATCGCTAGAAATGCACAAATAAATATCATCCCCCCGCTGCTAGTTTTTCTTCATTGCCTTCTCTCTCTCTTTCTGCAAACCAACCGCGCCCCTACTCTGCAACCGCGTGCACACCCGTCCTCTCTCATCGATCTTGCGCAGCCATGGACATCTCTGAGTGGCTGCACAATGGGGACACCAGCGAGGAGTCCAACGAGGATGATGGCCAAACCGTAGGGTACGGTTCCGGTTCCTCCTCCTCGTCTTCGTCGGGTGACAGTGTTTCCATCTCGGAAACATCATCCCCGACACTGTCAGAAATCGAGCAACTTGAACGCGATTTCGGTCTCAACGACCTACCCACACCCTAGAGCCCCTCGGACGACAAGGACTCCGAGCAGGAGGACGACGAAGATGAATACGAGGAGGAAGACGAGGAGGAGACGATGATGATAGCGACAACAATGCCGTCGCCGCCGAGGAAGAGAAGGAGGCCGCCCCCTCTGCCGAGGAGGGGAAGGAGGCCGCCCCCACCACCGAGGACGTGTCCTCCAATGCCGGAGACGACGAGAAGCCGAAAGCCCTTGCAAAGCGTCCACGCCAAGACGGCGATCACGCGGAAGCTTCTTCCTCGAAGAAGCAGAAGGATGAGCCGCCACCATCGTTCAATCGGATGGTGAAGAGTCAGTAGGCATGGCAGAAATCAAGCGCCCACCATGAAGAGGGAACAGCTGGAGGAGCCACCATGGACCCCACGTGGCCGGGTTAGGGAGGAAGATGATACCGAGTCGATCCTGTATCTGTTTGAGGGTCGTTATGGCGATGAAAGTGATAAAGAAGAGGAGTGCGAATCTTCCCCGGGTGCCGCTCATCGGGTCGCGGTCTACACAGCTCCTGCAACAAATTTGAACTAGGCTGATGTGTCAGTAGCAGCCGTGGGTGCAGCACAAGCATTGGCTCAGCAGCAACCCCAGATGAATCATAACCCGGCTGGAGCCCGGGTCGACGGCGAAGCTGCATCCGTCACCAGTGAAACAGAGGAAACTGCACGCAGGATGAACATGTTCGGATTCACAATAAACAGAGCAGCAGGAGAAGGTACGTCCCATCCACCAAACCCGGCCTTATTTAGTAACAATTTGATCTTGGATCCTGCAGTCCTTGCGGCCGTGGTAACCCCGGAGAACGCCGCGTCACGGGCCAGAGATCTAGATGTGGCACACCGGGCCTTGGAGCAGCAAAGGAGGGACGTGGAGGCAGAGAGGCAACATATGGCGATGCGGCAGCATCAGTTGGATGAGCAGGAAAACCGCCTGGGAGCAGAGTCAACCCGGGTGTACAATCAGAGGCACCAAACAAGGTTGCCCACAGGGGGTGGAACCCTGAACCAGGCAGCATTGTTCATCACACCGCAAGATCAGCCGATCAGGACGATCCAGCAAGTCCCGGTTCCCGAAACATGAGCTGGACAGGCTGGGGGTGCTGGTAGAGGCCAACCCGGCAATATTCCAGCCGGGTCACCAGTTATGCCTACCGGAGGAGCCGGAGGAAACCCAGGAGCGATGCCACCACCATCACCCAGATTTCACACCCCGCCGGGTCACTACAACAACCCCATGGATAACGTGTATGCCGCAACTTTAGCACTCGACCGTATTCCGTTGGGAGATTCACCTCGAGAAATCAAAACCCGGCGTGCTGTGGATATGCTGCGTACGACTGTGGTGCAACAAGGCAACTATCCAGACAACATAAGAGGTTTACATGGAACACCATACAATAGCCGCATGAGAAGCCGCCAAGGAGAGAGCCCAAGGCACATTCAGTCAAGCTCGACACGGCGGAGGGCAGAGCAGCAGCAAATGCCGCATCCTCCACCCAGGCAAGCAGCGCATGCAGCTTCGGCAGCGCAAGCAATAGTCAACAATTCACGAGCCAGGCGCGCAGCCGGGTCAGTAGCGCGCGGCGCAGGAGCCAGCGCGCCACCTGAAGCTGCGGCAGCAGGGAGTTCACATGTATCAAGGGCAAGGCCGGTTCAATCCAATTTGGCTGGGCCCAAGTGTCTCTCAGATGCTATTAGGGCAGAGCCTTACCTGGATAAGTTCAAGGAGCCTAGCAAAATTGTTAATTACGAGCCTACTATGGATCCAGAAACATAGTTGAGCCGTTATGAGATGGCCATGTCTATCCGTAATGCAACGGAGAAACTTCAGGCCAAATTTATGTATCTTATGATGTCAGAGGGTGCTGCCAAGTTATGGTTCAATACCCTTCCAGAAAGATCTATCCAGTCATGGAGTGAGCTCAAAGCAGCCTTTGTCAAGAATTTTCATGGGACTTGCAGGCAGCTTTACACTATTGATGATCTGGATCGGTGCGTGCAGAAAAAAGGAGAGTCGGCTCATAGCTGGATGCGCCGGGTCACAGAAATCCTCCACTCATCCACAGATATCCTGCCCAGAAATGCAATACAAACCATGGAGAAAACATGTAGATATGACGCTTTGGTTCAGAAGCTGGGACGCATGAAGTCTAGCAGCCGGGTCTCAGAAATCACCATGGGAGAGCTGATGGATGCGTGCAACAAACATGCCTCCACAGACAAAACAGAGGAGGATAATGAGGATAAGAAAGGGAAGGCCAATGTGAATAATGGAGGAAAAGGTACCAGTGGTGCCGGGCCAAGTAACAATGGCAACAACAACAATGGTGGTAACCAACACAAGCGCCCATACGAGGGAGGCTCAGAGTTAGTAGCTAATACAGATACCGGGTTTCAAAGGCCCAGGACAGATGGAAATTTCAATGGAGGAAACAGTTATCGAGGGCCGCCACACCCAACAACTCCCTTAGAGGCCTTTAGGATGCCGTGTCCTCGCCATAGCAGGAACGGTAGACCAGCCAATCACTCTTTGGAGTAGTGCGTTGATTTGCAGAGGTGGAAAAACGAGGAAACACAGAAGGCGTTGCACGACGCTGGCCGGGGAGGAGGACCTGGCCCCGGGGGAAACCCGGGCAATGGACCACCCCCAGGTGGAAACGTAGGAGCCGGCAATGCAGGTGCCGGCCAGAATAGCTCGGGAGGTTTTCAAAGCAATCCAAAGCAGCTAGGGCAGTTTCACGTCCATACCACTGGTACCACCAGGAGGGAGAGAAAAGTGATAAAAAAGGGCGGTCAATTCTATTTCTGCTGCAACCCCGAGGTACTTGAGATGGTCAGAGCACGACGTAACATGGAGCCGAAAAGATCATCCAGACGTGGTGGAACATCCGGGTCTGCTAGCTTTGGTGGTCGCACCCCAGGTACATGGTTATGAGTTGAGGAAAGTTTTGATGGATGGAGGCAGTAGCATCAATATTCTATACTGGGAAACCTTTTTGCGTATGGGTCTCAAGGAGTCACAGCTGTAGAAAACATCCACTATCTTTCATGGCATAGTTCCAGGCCGTTCAGCTTGCTCAGAGGGAAAAACGCATTGGAGGTTGCCTTTGGCGAGTCCAAGGACAATTATAGAGTAGAGTGGATCACATTCGAGGTTGTGAAACTGAAAAGTCCATACCACGCGCTATTTGGCAGGCCGGCTTACGCAAAATTTATGGCGAGGCCGTGTTACGTATACTTGCAGTTGAAGATACCGGGTCCCAAGGGGATCATTACTATTCACGGAGATAAGGCCGTGGCAGCAGAATGTGACGACGGAGATGCCGCCCTTGAAGAGCAGGCATGCGCACAAGAGGAACTCAAGTACTATAGGTCCAAAGTAGACCCGGATGACCGCACAGCTTTGAAAAAGCCAACAGTAGAGGATGAGAGGGCAAAGTTTAAGGCGGCCCAAGATACAAAGATGGTAGATTTTGTCCCGGGTGACTCTTCCAAGCAGTTCGCCATAGGGGCCAACCTAACGGACAAATAGGAAAGCGCGCTCATCGAGTTCATCCGTGAGAATCGGGATGTTTTTGCATGGAAACCTAGTGACATGCCAGGCATCCCGACTGAACTCGCTGAGCACAGTTTACATGTTGACCCCAAAGCAAGACCAGTAAAGCAAGGTCTGAGGAAAATGAATGAGGAGAGAAGAAAAGCTATCGGAGAGGAGGTAGCCCGGCTTTTAGATATCGGCTTTATCATGGAGGTTTTCCACACCAAGTGGTTGGCTAACCCGGTTCTAGTGTTGAAGAAGAACAATGATTGGAGAATGTGCATAGATTTCACAAGTCTCAAAAGATCCGTTTGCGTTACCAAGAATCGATCAAATCATTGATGCGGTTGCGGGCAGTGACTTGCTATGTTTTCTAGATGCATACTCAGGGTACCATCAGATCAAGCTCAAAGAAGAGGACTAGGAAAAAATGTCGTTCATAACCCCCTTTGGTGCTTTTTGTTACAAAACTATGACGTTTGGTTTGAAGAATGCAGGTGCAATGTACCAGAGGTGTATCCAGAAGTGTTTTCATGACCAGATTGGGTGTAATGTCCATGCCTATGTTGATGACGTGGTGATAAAAACAAAGAACGCTGAGACATTTATTAATGATCTAAAGGAGACGTTGAAGAATTTGCGAAGGTATGACATGAAGCTTAACCCAACAAAGTGTGTGTTTGGTGTACATGTAGGGAAGCTCCTTGGTTTCATCATCTCAGAGCGAGGAATCGAGGCTATCCCAAAAAAAATCAAGGCCATACAGAGTTTGAAAAAGCCAGAGGAATTCCAGCATGTCCAGAAGCTCACAGGATGTGTCGCGGTGTTAAGCCGGTTTATTTCCCGGCTCGGAGAAAAAGCCATACCATTATACTGGCTCTTGAAGAAAACGGACAACTTTGTATGGGACCAAGAGGCAGATGATGCTTTCGAGGCCCTGAAGAAACAGTTATCAGAGGCGCCAGTCCTGGCAGCCCCGGGTCCCAAGGAGCCCATGCTATTTTATGTTGCGGCCGAGCCTCGTGCAGTTAGCGCAGTGGTCGTGGTTGAACGCAAAGAGGAAGGAAAGGAATACCCGGTACAGAGGCCGGTCTACTATGTGAGTGAGGTCTTGTCAGAAGCAAAGCAGCGATATCCACACTGGCAGAAGCTGGTTTTTGGAGTTTTTATGGCAAGCCAGAAATGGAAACCCTACTTCCAGGAGCATCCCATCACGGTGGTTAGCTCCATCCCAATCAGGGGCGGATGCACGTTATGGGGTGTGGGGGCACAGGCCCCCACACAAATTTATGTTTTAGTTACACGTATATGGTATACTTGGCTAGCAGGCCCCCAGTCAAACCTGTACAAAGGCCCCCACTCCTACCACTTCTGATCCATTTAGCAAAAGCTCATGAAGAAGCCTTCCCCACTGCCGCTGCAGATCAACGAGCGAGGAAATAATGAGCAGAATCTCCACTCCAGAATCTCTCTCAATGAATAGAAAAAAGAAGCAGAAAACGAGGAGTTAGGCGGCCACGAAGCCCTAGATGAGTCCGATCGGCGATGGCGCGACGCTGCTGCCAACGGAAGTGGTTGAGTCCTCGGCGATCTGTCGTGTGCCCCGCCAGCGGGCGGCATCTTTCAGACTCTTAGAGGACGACGTGCAGCAGCTGCGTCCGCAATTCAAGTCAGGGTAAGCACAGGGTAAGCACAAATGACAAGCAATCTGCTCAACGCTAGGTTTCTTGTTTCTCTAATCGTGAGGCTGTAGGATCTAATAACACAAGTTTATGAGTTATTTTTCAATGCAATCCAGCAACATGGGCTACTCTTCAATCTATAGTAAGTACTTTTAAACTGTTCTGCTAGCTGCTGCTAGTCGCATAAATTTGTATGTATTGTTACAGGAAGTTTTTCAATTATTTAGCAGGGAAAAAGAAACACAATGGAGATGTAACAAAACTGGTGATGATTATTTGAGTTATAGCCTCATTTGCTTCGTCAAAAAAACATTTTTCTATACAAACGAAATGATTGTTGATCGTTTCCATAACAACAACAACAGAGTTGAAACCCATAAGATCTCGAAACCAGGTCATGGTTCTGGCACATGGATAGCTAACTTCCACGCAGCCCTATCCATGGCTAGTTCTTTGGTGATATTCCAATCCTTCAGATCTCTCTTAACAGACTCCTCCCATGTCAAGTTTGGCCTACCACGACCCCTCTTAACATTCTCATCCCGCTTTATCCGTCCGGTATGCAATGGCGCTTCCGGAGGCCTACGTTCTATATGACCAAACCATCTTAGACGGTGTTGGACAACCTTCTCTTCAATTGGTGCTACCCCAACTTTCTCACGTATATCATCATTCCTAACCCGGTCCTTTCTTGTGTGGCCACATATCCATCTCAACATGCGCATCTCCGCTACACCTAACTGTTGGATATGTCGTCTCTTGGTCGGCCAACATTCTGCGCCATACAACATCGCAGGTCGAATCGCCGTCCTATAGAACTTGCCTTTTAGCTTTTGTGGCACTTTCCTATCACAGAGGACGCCAGAAGCTTGGCGTCACTTCATCCAACCAGCTTTGATTCGATGACTCACATCTTCATCGATATCACCATCCTTCTGGAGCATAGACCCCAAATATCGGAAGGTGTCTTTCTCAGGTACCACCTGTCCATCAAGCCTAACCTCTTCCTCCTCGTGCCTAGTAGTACTGAAACTGCACCTCATGTACTCAGTTTTGGTTCTACTAAGCCTAAAACCTTTCGATTCTAGAGTCCGCCTCCACAGCTCTAACTTTCTATTAACCCCCGTCCGACTATCGTCAATTAGCACCACATCATCCGCAAAGAGCATACACCATGGGATATCTCCTTGTATATCCCCTGTGACCTCATCCATCACCAAAGTAAAGAGATAAGGGCTCAAAGCTGACCCCTGGTGCAGTCCTATTTTAATTGGAAAGGCATCGGTGTCGCCATCACTTGTTCGAACACTTGTCACAACATTATCATACATATCCTTAATGAGGGTAATGTACTTTGTTGGGACTTTGTGTTTCTCCAAGGCCCACCACATGACATTCCGTGGTATCTTATCATACGCCTTCTCCAAGTCAATGAACACCATATGAAGATCCTTCTTCTTCTCCCTGTATCTCTCCATAAGTTGTCGTACCAAGAAGATGGCTTCCATGGTAGACCTCCCAGGCATGAAACCAAATTGATTTTTTGTCACGCTTGTCAATCTTCTTAAACGGTGCTCAATGACTCTCTCCCATAGCTTCATTGTATGGCTCATCAACTTGATTCCACGGTAATTAGTGCAACTTTGAACATCCCCCTTGTTCTTGAAGATTGGCACTAATGTACTCCGCCTCCATTCTTCGGGCATCTTGTTAGACCGAAAAATAAGGTTGAAAAGTTTAGTTAACCATACTATCGCTATGTCTCCAAGGCCTCTCCACACCTCGATGGGGATACCATCAGGGCCCATTGCCTTGCCTCCTTTCATCCTCTTCAAAGTCTCCCTAACCTCAGCCTCCTGGATACGCCGCACAAAGCGTTGGCTGGTATCATCGGAGGAATCGTCTAGCTCAATGGTAGAGCTCTCATTCTCTCCATTGAACAGGTCGTCGAAGTACTCTCGCCATCTATGGTTGATCTCTTCATCCTTCTCGAGGAGTTGATCCGCTCCGTCCTTTATGCATTTGACTTGGTTGACATCCCTCGTCTTCCTTTCTCTCGTCTTCGCCATCTTATAGATGTCTCTTTCACCTTCCTTCGTGTTTAGACGCTGGTAGAGGTCCTCATACGCCCGACCCCTTGCCTCGCTCACCGCTCGCTTTGCCGCCTTCTTTGCCCCTTGAATATCTCCATGTTGGTTGCACTCCTGTCCAGGTATAGGCGTCTGAAACAGTCCTTCTTCTCCTTAATAGCCTTCTGGACCTCAACGTTCCACCACAAGGTATCCTTAGCATCCCTTCTACTTCCCCTGGTCACCCCAAACTCCTCTGATGCAATCTTCCGAATGCAAGACGCCATCCTCATCCACATACTGTTTGCATCGCCTCCTTCCTCCCAAGGGCCCTCCTTAAAAACCCTCTCCTTAAAAGCTTGAGCTGCCTCTCCCTTTAACTTCCACCACTTTGTTCTAGCAACTTTTGGGCGCTTATCCCGCTGGACACAAATCCAAAAACGGAAGTCAGCCACCACCAGCTTATGTTGATAGACAACACTCTCTCCAGGTATCGCCTTACAATCAAGGCAAGCGCGTCTATCTTATCTTCGAGAGAGGACAAAATCAATCTGGCTAGAGTGTTGGCCACTACTGAAAGTCACTAGGTGGGATTCTCTCTTTCTAAAGAGGGTGTTAGCTACGACCATGTCGTAGGCTAGGGCGAAGCTTAAGACATCCTCCCCTTCTTGGTTCCTGATGCCATAGCCAAAGACCCCATGCACCCCTTCAAAACCTGTGTTAGATGTACCCACATGATCGTTTCCATAAGATGAAAAAAATCGGCGTGGGAGGAATGAAGCGTAATGGTTTAACACCTTATACCTTTACTCTATATTTACCACTTCAATTATATTTTACATGTCTAATCATGTGTTTTCCCTTTCACAGGTAACACCATTCATTTGAAAGATTAGTATTCTATTTTGCAACATAGGAACTTTTGCGATATCTGAAGTCTTTTTCATCAAAAAAGGTTCGTTCATTTTTCTGATATAGCTATGAGAAATAAAATTGGTCAAAGTCTTTTTTGTCATGTTACTAATGGATGAATTACTTTTGAGGCAGTACTATGTGTGAATATATAACATATTAGACGATTATAAACCGATCTATGATCCATGTCTATAGATATACTGGCCCCCGATCAGTTTTTATCCTGGGTCCGCCCTGATCCCAATGGCAGATATCATTAGAAATTCCGATGCCACGGGTAGAATAGCCTAGTGGGCCATAGAGTTGGGGCCGTACCACATCAATTACGAGCCCCGAGCAGCTATCAAATCTCAGGCCTTGGTTGATTTCGTCAATGACTGGACCCAGACAAGTGCACCACCACTCACACCAAGTTTAAAATCCTGGGTTATGCACTTTAACGGGTCTAAGTAGTATGAAGGCTCAGGAGCCGGCGTTGTTCTCACATCACCAAAAGGAGATAAGCTTAGTTATGTATTGCAAATACACTTTGATTGCTCCAATAATGTGGCTGAGTATGAAGCCCTATTGCATGGTTTGCGTGTAGCAAAGGAGATGAACATCAAGCGCATCAAATGCTATGGAGACTCGGATCTCGTGGCACAGCAAGTGACGAGGGGTAGACTCATCAAGACCCATGGTTAAGGTCCCTAGGTTATGAATATGGGGGAGAGAACGTGGTAGAGCTGGAAGTATCGTCGGTTGACAAGCAGGGCAAAGATTTTACCCAGGTTCAGGGCCCTCGTGTGGAGGTAACACCCCTACGTCCTGCCTGTCTGTTATTGCTTTGTGAATATGATGGTTACAAGAGTCCTGGCGAGATGTCGATCTCGCTAGGGTTTTGGTGGCTCTGAAAGTACGTGGTGTGGTTCGATGGCCCTCCAGTCCTTAAATAATAGGCTGGGTCTCGGGTGTTCGTAACCGACTCGATTTACAAGTAAGGAAACTCTAAACCGACTATTGCTTCGCCAAACTTGGAGGATACTCCATCTTCGTGGGCCTCCCTTCATGGGCTTCATGTAGGCTCTGATAGTTGGGCTAGTCGATACGTGCACCAGGTACCCTCATGGTAGGGTACCCGATAGGCATACCCATGTCAGTAGCCCTCGAGTACTTGTCTGATTCGAAGAGTCGGGCATGGACTCATACATCATGCACGTTATATTTTTTACATCTGTATTTAGAATTCTTATGAAATAGCACATGTTGGCTATGTCGAGTGTTTCATCGACTATGAGTTTTTGCTTATGATAGCAAAGGGATATTAGCTTAGCAGGCCCGACACACACGACGGATCGGGGCCAGTTAACTACCATTTGTGGCAAAACCATACTAGCTTTCAATCAAACTCGAGTCCCCAGACTCGAATCTGGAATAAACTGGACAGACTCGAAACAGCCGTTGAGGTATTACGGAATCGAACTGCAGTATAATTTTGAATCAACCCAATGCGTCCGTCGGGGATAATTCATCATGTCTGCTGACATGGAAAATTTAAGGATAATGCTGCTGGAGCGGTCCTTAGCCCAGCTCGACTGATCGGTGGGTCTTACCTTTGCACTATGCATGCATCATCCAAGGATCGTCGGATCAACTCGGGAACATTTTGAGTGTGATTTTGCTTATGAACTTAGTCGAATGTTTCGTCGACTGACACTTTTGCCATTATTCTATCGGGTGCGCGACAGCGCTCCCGATGGGAGTAGCCCCCGAGATTGTGCTTTATTGCTTGCAAAGGAGGATAATCTCAAAATCTTTTACCCTGCACATTTTAGTCAAAGAAATTTTTTGATATGCTCCCGATGGGAGTATGATACTACAGTCGAAAGAATTTTGACTGGCTTTTATGATCTTTTGCTGGAAAACCCATCGAGTTTATGGTGTGACATCATTCGAATGAGTCATCGAGTGACTTTTGTGCCAGTTGTGCAATATGAATAACGTCAGCCATGACGCATTTTGCGACTGCCATCTCTGACAAGCGGTGGCGTGCCTGGTAAGACTTTTTTTTGAACACCATTACCGTAGGGAAATATCCCTACGGTTAAATTTTATATATGCCTGGTAAGACTGATGGGACGTGACACTTCTATGTGGGCCCATTTTTGCAGAGCTGACCAAGTATAGCGCCGTTTGGACTTGATTTGACCGCTCTGGCGCGGTTTTCACGGGGCGTGATGATGATTTCCTAGTTTCCCTTGCGTAGTGGGCGGAGTGGCCTGCGATGGTTGCCCTCCGCGGCCGCCACGTGTATGGCTAGATTTCGCGCAGAGCGTATGCCTTTGTTTTGACGGTTGCGATCGTTTTGCGATCTATGGTAAATAGTGGAGACGGCGCTGGCAGAATTTTTTACTTGCCATTTGCCTCTTTGCGCCGCCCCTCGTCTCATCTTCTTCGCCACACCCCCATTGTTCCGCGCCCAAGCTCTCTTCTCCACCCTCATCCATCGTTGCAATGGCGAAAGGTGGAGGCTCCAAGCGTGGTGCCGCCGCCGCTGCCGCGACCGATGCGGCCAAGGGCAAGAAGACTGTGGCGGGTACATCTGCGTCCGCCGCGCTGAAGAAGGGCAGCGGGGACTGGGCGAAGTCCACCATTAAGGACGCCCATTTGGTCAAGTTCCGCGAGCAGGGGTATCTGCCACCCGCGGAGCAGCTCGCCGTCCGCGCGCCGTCGCCCAAGGAGGTACTCCCCGAACCACGCGCTAACGAGCGTTTTTTTTGCGGAGTTTTTGCCTAGGGGTTTTCGCTTCCCCTCCACGATTTCGTTCGTGGTCTTCTTTTTGCCTACGGGGTGCAGATCCATGATCTCACCCCAAATGGCATTATGCATATCACGTGTTTCATCACGCTGTGCGAGTGCTTCCTCGGCGTCGCACCCAGCTGGGCGCTGTGGAAAATCTTCATGGTACGGCCGAACAGAGGAGGTGGTCGCACCTACCCAGTTGGCGGCTGTGGAATCCAGGTGCGCAGCGACACCCGCTACTTCCGCCTGAAGACCGTCGACTCCGCCCAAGGCTGGAGGAAGGGGTGGTTTTATGCGACTGTCGAGCAGGACGCAGCCGCCCCTTTCTCGACTGCGGCTTACAGGACCAAGGCTTGGGATCACCAGCTCTCAGCCGAAGAAATGGAGGAAGCGCGCCCTTTGCTGACTCGAATCGACGGAATGCTGGACAAGGTTACAGGCCTTCATTTGATCGCCACCTTTGCAAAGAGGAGTGTGGCCCTCCGTGCCCGAGCGCACCCCATGTGGGCGTATGAGGGCGGAGTGACTCCACTCGGATGAGCCCAGAGGAACTGTCAAGGAACGAGCTTGTGACGCACGTGCGGCACATCACCAGCCTGACGACAGCCGACCCTTGCAACATCGATTGTCCCGTCACGCCATACGGGCGGAAAACCCTTTGCTTGAGGTATGTCTGTAGTTTAATAGTTTGCCACTCGTAGTTTCTGCGATATGCGATTTTTGATTCTGACTTTGCAATTTGTGATGTGTGCTATGCAGGGTCACTCGACTGCTGCCTCCCTTCCTCCTCTGCCTGAAAATGGAGAGACTGAAGAAACTCAGGCACAGGTGGTGGACCCGAAAGGGGATCAGTC
Source organism: Poa pratensis (assembly GCA_947311845.1). Classification (NCBI taxonomy): domain Eukaryota; kingdom Viridiplantae; phylum Streptophyta; class Magnoliopsida; order Poales; family Poaceae; genus Poa; species Poa pratensis. The sequence continues at coordinate 11,833,896 of CAMZMU010000064.1, forward strand.
GCCCATCCCTTCTGCCACCAATTCACATGTGGAGGAGGTCGAGGAGGAAGCAGCAGAAGAGGTCCAATCTGAAGACAAGGCCACCTCTGACCAAGAAGTCGATACCGCGCCACCGAAGCGGCGTCGACTGGCCAAGAAGGCGCCTTCTGCTGTAAGTTCACCCGCGAGGGAGCAGGGCTTGGAGGATGACGAGGAATCAGGCTCACCACCTGTTTTCCAAGCCGCTCCTTTGCGTGCGTGCTCAACAAGCTCAACTCTTCCTCTTCAGTCGAGTGGTACCCCAGCCTTTGGGGGACCAATTTTTGGCGACTCCGAAGATGAGGAAGATGAGGAGCACAGGTATGTGTTTTTTGAGTATGATATGAGAATTTTGTGCTGTCACATATTTGTGCTGACCGTCTTTTTGCTTTGTTGTGTTGCCCACAGCGCTGAAAACAATCAGCCTGGGACTCCTCCAGTCGAAATGTTCCAACCCTGGAGCAGTCGAATTCTGCACCGACTGGAAACGAGGCTGCCCAGCCAATGGCCACTGATGCTGTCATTGAGACAGCCAAGGCGGCAACTCCAGATGTCGGGACATCAGTCGCGGCTCCTGAGCCGTGGATGAACCACGTAAGTAGCTTTTTGCTTGACCCGTTTAGTTGTAGGTCTGTGAAGTTTGAATTTTTGCTGAATTCGTGTGCTCGCAGCCCTTCTACCACACCTTGGCAGATTCCGCCAAGGCTTATGTCCAGGTGGAGCAGGAGAGGGATACCATGCGCGCCGAGCTAGAGCGGCTCAGTCGTGAGTTCTCCTTTTTGCTTTTGTTTTGCCGAATTTCTTTTTGCAATGCTTGATTTTGTCGAGTATTGAATGCACGTGATTTTGCTGGGCCAGGCGAGAAGAAGGAGCTGGAAGATGCACTCGCCGCACAGCGCGAAGAGTCGAAGAAAGAGCTGGCTGCCGCCACCAACTCAGCCGCTGCACGCGAGCGAGGATATGCTGACCAGCTCGCGGCACTCGCGCAGGCCATGGGAGGTGAGTAATCTTTTCTCCTTTTGATATGATATATAACTGTCGAGTGTCATGAAATGACTTTTGCCTTTTTGAATTGTGCAGAAGCTGTTGGCGCACCGGCCTCTGCGGACGTGTCGAGTGTGATCTTTCGCTGGAACAGGTTGTGGGCGGCTTAGGCGCCTATGCACCAGGCGAAGGACGCACTCGCCAAATCGACGAGCACACTTGGCGCTGTATACAAGGTGGTGTTCCCGACTGGCGTAGTGCCGTCGACGGCGGACGACTTCGCCGACGTGTTTGGCCCCGGGACGTCCACCATGGCGGGTTTCGCTCGCGCCAACACGGTACGCGGATCCGAGTCCACCATCAAGCTTCTTATGGGACATGGGATAGATTGCGACTACGAGGCAGCACTGTCTGCGTTCCCTCGGAAGCCAGATGGGAAGCCCATTTCTCTGAAGGGGGTGAGCGGAGCCGCCGCGCGACTGGCCGAGGTTTTTATGACCACCATGGAGCGCCGGGCACTCGAGACTGCCAATCGTCTGCTTAGGAAATCGAATCTTAGGTTTAGGGTAGCTGTACCCTTTTGTTTTATGCCTTGTAATGATACCTTCTGAACTGCGCGAGTCTGCGCTTTGTTTGTGCTACCTTGTTTATGCAAATAGTCTTTTGCTAATGTCTTTCACTCGAAGAGTTGTATGCTTATGACATGAGTTTTAGCTTCTGACACAAACTTTGTGTTTGTGATTATGCTCTTTGAACAGTCACGAGAACCTGCTACTGCGACTAGTTCCTCGCAGGCTCCAATCACCACCCGATCCCAGGGTCAATTGGTAAATGATGCCAAGGTGATGGAGTATATGAAGGCCAAATTTGTGAGAATGGAGCAAGATCTGAAGGACGCCCAGGCTGAGCTGAATCGATTGAGGGCGAGACCCGCGTTGGCCACCCAACGCGAGGAATATGTGCTCGGGGAGATGGATCTTGTGAACAGGCAACTCGAGTGTAAGTTCGAATCTTGCTCTGTTTACAAGCTTTTTGCGTAGCTATTGTCCTTTTGATCTGACTGGTGCGCCCGTTTTGTAGGCTTTGTCGACAACTTCCAGGCTGAAAAGATTCGCGTGGAAGGGCGTCTGGATAGCGTGGTTGACGACCCTACGACTGGGCGTCAACACTTTTGGCTTGATAGGTACCATGCCCGCATACTCGCCACCCTGAAGGATCGCGTCTGGCGAAGTGCTGAACTGCTGGAGTTATGCCGGGCAGCGTTTATTCGCCTGAACGAGACTCTTTTTCCTGCGGGGCCACAACCACAAGGGATTCGTGCTTTGTTGAACATCTTCCGTCAAACAAATCCCATTCGAGAGTTGCTGTCTCAGAGACTTGTGATTGGAGCCAACGCTGCAATGGCGTATATGCGTAGTCGAAAACCAAGGTTGGTGTTGCGGACACCTGCAGCCGGAGAGGTTCTCGAACAAAGAGACCTGGATGACACGATCCGAGCTGCGGAGACACTAATCGAGTGCACTCGCGAACAGCTTTGCGGTCCCGAGCTGCCCGTAAAGGACGAGCCTGAGGATTAGAATAGTTTGCGAGTGCAATTTTTGTATAGGGGGCAGCCCCCGAGTGTAATTTTTGACTCTTTGTATATTGTATAGTTTGTATACTTTGATTTTTTGTCGAGCCCCCGAGTCAGTCGAGCGGGGTTTGTGAAATATGTGTTGGTTGTGAACCAATGACTGTGCAGCCCCCGAGTATTCGAGTGCGGCTGCAGAGTTTTTGTGTTCTTTGTTTGGATCCTTGTTACGCAGCCCCCGAGCATTCGGGTGCGGCTAAGGCATTGTGTTTCTGCAAGAGCGAGAGCTCATTTGATCGATAACACAGCCCCCGAGGGTTTCGGGTGCGGTTAAGGTATGAATTATGCGGGTAGTAGTCACAAAGAAGTCGAAGGAACATTGATTTTATTCCTCTTTTGAATGTTAGGCTGCAGGCCGCCTCATTAAAAACCTTCCAGTCCCCTTAGGTACCCTGGTAAGGAAAAGAGCGCGTCTGAAACCTGCAGCCATCCGACATATAGCCTATTACATTGTATGACTGTGAGCACTTTATGCGTAGAAACGGCGCAGATGCGCAACGTTCCAAGGATTATGAGAGAGTTCGCCTGTCTTCGCGTGCTTCAGTCGATATGCGCCTCCACCAAGGACCTCCGTGATGATGAAGGGACCTTCCCATGGGGAAGCGAGCTTGTGCACCTTCTTTTGCTTCAGTCGAAGAACCAGGTCGCCACAACAAAGGACCTGGTTCGCAGTCGACGGCTATGGTAGTTGCGAGATCCTGCTGGTAAACAGCTGTGCGGGCCAAGGCCGTGTCTCGCGCCTCATCGAGCAAGTCGACTGCGTCTTCGAGTGCTTCTTCCGCGTCTTCTTCATTGTATGCTTCAACTCGTGGCGCATTGAACCTTACATCTGATGGCAGATTGCCTCTGCACCATAGACCATGAAGAATGGGGTGAACTGCGTAGAAGTGTTGGGAGTTGTGCGTAGGCTCCATAGCACAGATGGTAGTTCTTCGACCCAAGCACCCGCAGCTCTTTTGAGTGGCACCAGGAGGCGCTTCTTGATCCCACTCGTCACAAGTCCGTTGGCCTTTTCGACTTGGCCATTGGATTGTGGATGTGCCACGGATGCGTAGTTGAGCGTAATGTCCTGCTCTTTGCAGAAGGTTTTGAACTCCTCAGCCGTGAAGTTTGTGCCGTTATCAGTGATGATACTGTTTGGGACACCGAAGCGGTAGATGATGCTCTTTATGAAGTTGACTGCCGTAGTAGCAGTCGAATTTGTGATGGGGACCGCCTCGATCCACTTTGTGAACTTGTCGACTGCCACCAGTAGGTGAGTATGCCCGCCATGCGATGATTTTTTGAGTGGCCCAACCATATCGAGCCCCCATTGGGCGAAAGGCCAGGCCAGCGGTATAGTCTTCAACGCCGATGCGGGTGCGTGCGGCCTTGTTGCGAATTTCTGGCAGCCGACGCACCTTTTGACTATGTCCTCCGCGTCTTTGAGTGCTGTAGGCCAGTAAAACCCTGCGCGAAAGGCTTTGGCTACGAGTGATCGACTGCTGGCGTGATGCCCACAGGTACCTGCATGAATGTCTCGAAGTATGGCTTGGCCATCTTCGAATGCGATGCATCTTTGGAACATACCTGATATGCTGCGCTTGTATAACTCGCCGTTGATAACGGTGTATGCTTTTGATCTTCGAGTCACGCGTCGGGACTCGGTTATGTCATCTGGTAGCTCGCCACGGAGTATGTAAGCCAGAAAAGGTTGAGTCCAGTTGGCTCAATGAGAAATACCTCGACTGGGGGGTCCTCTGTGCTAGGCACTTTGCTTTTGGGTGGCGTAGTCGACGGAGGAGGCTCTCGTTTCTCCTTGATAGATCTGTGTTCGATGCGCTCGAGGAAGACACCAGGTGGAATTTGTGCGCCAGTTGAGCCAAGATTGGCTAGCATGTCTGCTTCTTCGTTACTTTCCCTTCCTATGTGCCTCAACTCGCAGCCCTCGAAGCTGCCCTCCAGTGTGTTGTACAGGTCGCGATAAGCGATCATGTTGTCCGCGATTGCGTCGCAGGCCTTCATTGTTTGCTGCACCACGAGATTGGAGTCGCCGTAGATCATCAATCGAGTGCACCCAAGTGCTTTTGCCATCCGCATGCCATGGATCAGGCCTCGTATTCAGCCTCGTTATTGGAGGGTAGTTTGAATCCCATCTGCAAAACATAACGTAGCTTGTCCCCTTTTGGTGATATGAGGATGACGCCTGCGCCTTCGTGTTTCTTGGACCCATCGAAGTACATGGTCCAGGAATTGGACACGTCTGGTGCTCCAGGTAATTGGGCCTCTATCCACTCGGTTGTGAAGTCGGGTAGGACTTGTGCTTTGATAGCCTTCGGGTGCTCGTACTTGATGTCTCTTGGAGCCAGCTCGATGAGCCATTTTGCGACTCGACCCGTTGCATTGGGGTTTGTGAGGATATCACCGATTGCTGAGTTACTTACCACGGTGATCGGGTGCTCGGTGAAGTAGTGTGTCAACTTCCTTGAGGACATGAATACAGCGTATGCCAGCTTTTGATAGTGCGGGTACCGCTGTTTTGATATGGAGAGAACCTCGCTAGGTAGTAGACTGGACGTTGTATGCTTTGGATGTGCCCCTCCTCCATGCGTTCGACTACCAGTACGGTGCTCACCACCCTGTTTGTAGCCGAGACATACAGGTAGAGTGGTTCCCGTTCCTTAGGTGCGACGAGGATCGGAGGGCTTGTGAGGATCCGCTTGAGATCTGTGAAGGCTGCTTCAGCTTCTGGCGTCCACTCGAACTTGTCCGCCTTCTTCATCAGTCGATAGAATGGTAAAGCCTTTTCACCCAGTTTGCTGATGAATCGACTGAGCGCTGCTACTCGTCCTGCTAGTTTCTGCACATCATGAAGCTTTGAAGGCCTTTGCATTGTGAGGATGGCCTGTATTTTCTCCGGGTCTGCTTCGATTCCACGGGCAGAGACTAGGTACCCTAGGAGCTGCCCGGCTGGAACGCCGAACGTGCACTTCTTAGGATTGAGCTTGATATGGAAGCGTTTGAGGTTTGCGAACGTCTCCCTCAAATCGTCGAGTAGTGTGTGTTCTTCCCTTGTGGTAATGACAATGTCATCCACGTAGACCTGGACGTTGCGTCCGATTTGCTTTTTGAGGCAGTCCTGCATCATGCGCTGGTATGTTGCACCCGCGTTTTTGAGCCCAAAGGGCATAGTTGTGTAGCAGTAGACCCCGAGTGGGGTTATGAACGCCGTTTTTTCTTCGTCTTCTTGCTTCATCCTTATCTGGTGATAACCTGAGTAAGCATCCAGAAAGGAGAGTCGTGCGCATCCGGCGGTGGAGTCGACGATCTGGTCGATTCGGGTAGCGGGAAGTGATCCTTTGGACAGCACTTGTTCAGCGCTGTGAAGTCCACGCACATCCGAAGGATGTCTGTATGCTTCTTTCTACGAGTACGGGGTTGGCCACCCATTGTGATTTCTTGATTTCCCTAATGAATCCTGCTGCGAGTAACCGGTCGACTTCAGATTCGACTGCGGTTCGCTTTGGGCCGGAGATTCGACGCATCGTTTGCTTGACTGGCTTTGCATCTGGAAACAATTGGAGAGAGTGCTCGGCGAATTCCCTGGGAATACCTGGCATGTCGGCTGGACACCACGCAAATATTTCCCAGTTCTCACGGAGGAATTCGACGAGCGCGCCTTCCTATGCGATAGGCAGGCTCGAAGATATGTTGACTGTCTTGGACGGATCGGTCGGGTGCACCTGATGCGACCTTGTGTCATTTGTAGCATTGAAGGATCTGTCGACTGCCAACTTCTTATGCTCTGGAAGGAGTGTGCGGTCGTTGGTAATCGCCAAGTCGGCGAGTGATTCTTCCACCCCGAACATCTCGGAGATTTTGCTGAACTCGCGGTCGCAAGCATCGGACCTTTGAAAGTTTCCACGGACAGTATGACTCCCTTTGGTCCTGGCATCTTCAGCGTGAGGTACGCGTAGTGTGGCACCGCCATGAATCGAGCAAACGTCGGGCGACCAAGAATAGCATGGTATTGTGATTTCCAGTCGACGACCTCGAACTCAATCGACTCTGTCCTGAAGTGGCTTTTGTCCCCGAACGTAACGTCGAGTTGTATGGTGCCTTCTGGGCTAATTGCTTTGCCAGGAACAATACCGTGGAAGGTATTTGAAGATTTTGGGAGGTTTTCGACTGACCTGTTCATTTTGCGGAGCGTGTCCGCGAAGATGATGTTTATGCCGCTGCCTCCATCCATGAAGACCTTGGTCATGGCGTAGCCTCCTATTTGCGCGTCGAGTACCAGAGCCGCGTGCCCTGGTCGAACTACAGCTGGGGGATGATCCTCTCGACTGAAGCTTATGATGGTTTCCGATCCCTTCAGAAATTGGCACGGCAGGAGGTGCCATGACAGCCATGTTCACTTGTCGAGTGATTAGCTTTTGCTGCCTGTTGGAGGGGCGACCCTTTTGTATCATGTACATCTGCCCGTGGGGCTGTGGATATTGATCATCTTCCGCCCGTAGTACGGGTTGTATGGCACCTGCGAGGTTTGCGCCTGGAGCAGGCTGTGGTGGTGGTTGCGGTGGCGGCTGTGGCGCCATGAGAGCGGGCACAGCGTTCGGCTGTGGTGCGGGTGCAGGCGTGGGCTGAGCAGGTGCTGGGCCGTACCTTTTGAGTCGTATCATGTAGTCAGTCGCCATTTGGTCGAATTCCCTGCAGTTCCTTAGGGTGTGATTGGAGCGTAGTTTTCCGTCGTCCCCCTTGAAGAGGTGGAATCTGCACCAGTCGTCCATCTTTTCCTCGAATGACCGCTCGGGTTTTGCGTCGCTGCGTTTGCGCCATTCTTGCCTTTTGTAGCTGTCGCTCCGCTGCTCGCGATCTCGACTGTCCCGTCGATCATCCGAGCGTCGATTGCTTCTATCTTGGTCTTCCCGGGTTGTGTGTATCCAGCCGCCATGAACTCGGGTCTGTTATCGTCGTAAGGACGTTTGGAACGTTTGCGCCTGCGATCTTCTCTGTATGAATCTCTGCGGCCTCGACTGCCGCTTTCGTAGTTGTCGCGTGTGGGGAAGCACGGGATCTGCGTACAGAATCCTCTCCATCTGCCCACTCAGTCGCAACTTTGATGAGGTCAGCCAGGGAGGTTGGCTTTTCACGACCAAGTGCCTCTTTGAAGTCCTTCCTGGCGAGACCTTGTATGAAGGCATCCATGGCCCTGTCTTCTGACACTTTGCCAACCGAATTGCGTATTTCGGTCCACCGCCGTATGTATGATCTCAACGACTCGTCTGATCGTTGAGTGCATGTCCTTAATTCCTCGAATGTCTTCGGGCGCTCACATAGAGGCTCGAAGTTTTTGATGAAGTCTCTGCGGAAATCGTCCCACGAGTCGTATGATGATGGAGGGAGCGACTTGAGCCAGTCGCGGGCAGTTCCTTCGAGCATAAGTCGTATGTACTGCATCGCCGTGGTGTTCGTGCCACGCTGGCATGCCACGGCGAGTCTGTAATCTTCTAACCACCCAGAAGGTTCTTGGCGACCGTTGTACTTGGGTTGTTCGCCTGTCAACTTGAACCGTTTGGGCATCCGCGTCTCACGGATGCGTCGAGTGAAGCACAATGCTCCGCATGGCTCTGGTTCACGATCAGAGTATGAATCGCTGCTATAGGATCTTCGAGATCTGCTTCTGCTGGACCTGTGCCGGCGCGTGCTTCTCCTTCCTTCATCCGAGTGGTGGCTGCGACCACTGCGATGATGTGCTGCGTGTCGTGAGTCGACTATGTCGCGATCGCGATTCCTTGCTGGAGTTTTGTCTTCTGGCTGTATAGCCTGTGCCGCTAGAGCTAGCGATTTGAGTTGTTGGCGATGCAGGGCTGCGTTAGGGTCATTCGCCGGAGGTTGCATTGCCTTGAGGTAAGCACCTACGGAGAATAATGCACCCGCAGCAGTTTTGGGCACTGGGATTCCATTAGCGTCCTCTGTCATGAACGACAGGTTACGGGTGATTGCTACCCTTTCATGTTCTGGAAGGCTTGCCAACCGCGACCTAGGTCGTGGGGTTGGTTGCATTGTGGACCCGAGGGATTGCTCCCTTCTTCGGGCACTCGAGAGGCTGGCTTGCCTTTTGCGCTCCTCGAGCGTCGCTCGGTAGTTTTGCAGTCGAATTGACTCCTGCCAGTTGAAGTACTGGAAGGTCAACATCTCCTCTGGGGTGGAATTTGGTGGCATCATTGTGCACTCCTTTATGACTTTATCTGCTTTTGCTGCCATCTCCTCCGTGATTGTCAAGGTTGTGACCCCATCCGGCATGGTTACCGTGCATGGGAATTGTGCAGGCCTGCGAGCGGCTGCGTCTGCGGATGATTCTGCGGTGAAGGCCACGTAGACCTGATGGGGCGTGACCCGAGGACAGGTGTATGTGCTGTCGATTCCAGTCATGGACTCGACGTCGCCGTCGAGGCTCATGTCAGAGCCAGTATGTTCATCGAGTAGATCTTCGAGGCGAATCTCGTTGTCGCGTGTTCATCGCCTATGCTCATCTCGGTGTTGGCGAGGCCATTATGGATTCTGAGTCGAGGTTGGTGTTGGTGAAGATCTCCGAGTCGACGTTGCTGTCGTTATGAATCGCGGGCTCGTAGAAGTCGTCGAGGGAGATCCCGCAGTCGAAACTTCGTCGAGTGGTAGGTTGAAGTCGACGTTGCTTGTGCGGTATGCTGATTCTGCCTCCTCGCCTTGGAGTTCCGTCATCATGAACCTGTCGAGCTCGCCGGTCGACATGGTTGTTGCGGGCGAGCAGGCTTCAGGAATCGACGACGGGGCGAGCGCAGTCGACGGAGCCTCGAGTGCGCCCAGCACCAGTTGTTGCGGATCTGTCGAGTCCTGCGTGCCAAGATTGTTTACGAAAAAATTGAATGCTCCAACAGTTAAGCTCAAACCTGATTCAAGGCCAGAAAACGCCTCCTGAAGCTCTGGCGAGTGCGGATTGAAATTCATTGGAAGAGCAGATGCGCTTTTTGCGGTGAAGCGGGCAGGCTGCCGCTTTTCGAGTGGATCGGCGAGTCGCCGTGTGTCGCCTGGATCGGCGAGTTGCTGTTTGCTGACATGGCCGGCGAGTTGCCGTTTGCAGATGAGATCGGCGAGTTGCCGTTTGCTGGTGTGATCGGCGATTTGCCGTTTGCTGTTGGGACCGGCGAAACTTCGAGTCCAGCGCTATTCTTTCCCACAGACGGCGCCACTTGACGAGGGGTAGACTCATCAAGACCCATGGTTAAGGTCCCTAGGTTATGAATATGGGGGAGAGAACGTGGTAGAGCTGGAAGTATCGTCGGCTGACAAGCAGGGCAAAGATTTTACCCAGGTTCAGGGCCCTCGTGTGGAGGTAACACCCCTACGTCCTGCCTGTCTGTTATTGCTTTGTGAATATGATGGTTACAAGAGTCCCGGCGAGATGTCGATCTCGCTAGGGTTTTGGTGGCTCTGAAAGTACGTGGTCTGGTTCGATGGCCCTCCCAGTCCTTAAATAATAGGCTGGGTCTCGGGTGTTCGTAACCGACTCGATTTACAAGTAAGGAAACTCTAAACCGACTATTGCTTCGCCAAACTTGGAGGATACTCCATCTTCGTGGGCCTCCCTTCATGGGCTTCATGTAGGCTCTGATAGTTGGGCCTAGTCGATACGTGCACCAGGTACCCTCATGGTAGGGTACCCAATAGGCATACCCATGTCAGCAAGTATGTGGAACATGGGATAGGAAGGACGCAATGATGGCAGCATATCGAAGGGAAGTGGACAAGGTGGCCGGGTTTTTCTCAGGCTACCAGGTGGATCACATTGATCGTCGCAAGAACGAGGCAGCAGATGCTTTATCAAGACTCGGCTCACACAGAGAGCCGGTTCCACCTAATGTTTTCTTGGATGAATTGTGGACACCATCAGTTAAGATCCAGTCAGAGGAAGAGCTTGCTTACCTGGATGACCCAGAATCAGAATTTGTGGCTGCAGTACATGTTATTCCTGAGTGGACAGAGCCGTATCTCGCATATCTGCAGCGGGGCGAGTTGCCACAGCAGGAGGTCATAGCCCGGCAAATTGTAAGGCGGGAAAAAGCCTACGTTATCATCGAGGGCGAGCTTTATAAGCGGAGTGCTACAGGTGTATTTCTGCATTGTGTGTCACCAGAGGAGGGCCGAATTTTTTTGAAGGAGATTCATGAAGGAGATTGTGGGCATCATGCTTCGACAAGATCGCTTGTAGCTAAGGCATTCAGACACGGTTTCTTTTGGCTCACAGCTTTAGCAGATGCAGAACGCCTGGTGGCTAGATGTGATGGGTGCCAGAGGTATGCAAGGCAGATTCATGTGCCAGCTCAGGAGCTGAGAACAATTCCCCTGACTTGGCCGTTTGCAGTCTGGGGTATGGATATGGTGGGTCCCCTTCACATGTCTCCATGTAAGAAAACCCACCTCCTAGTTGCCATCGACAAATTTACTAAGTGGGTAGAAGTCATGCTTGTCACCAATTGTGAGGCGGCTACAGCGGTGCAGTTATTGAAAAAGATCATATATTGTTTTGGGTACCCTCACAGTATAATCACAGATAATGGAACCAACATGTCCTTGGGAGAGGTAGCCAAGTTTTGTGGAAACAATGGTATCCGACTCGATGTTGCTTCAGTTTCTCATCCACAGGCCAATGTGCAAGTGGAGCGTGCAAATCAGGAGTTACTCAGAGGATTGAAGCCGCGATTATGGGTCCCGTCACTAGAAGAAATTCGGCCTTACACCACCACTGTCCGACGAGGTGGTGGTGTATAGTGGCGTTCGGCCACAAAATTTTGCATTTTTTTCGTGGTCGATGGTACCAACGACCACCGAATTACAAATCCGTGGTCTATGGCACCCAGTGCCCACGAAACTTGTGAATTTTTGTGGTTAGAAGCTGTTTTTTGGGTTGCGAGGCACCCATAGACCACAATCTCCTGAAATTTCATGGTTAGAAACTATGTTTTCGATAGCGCGTTCGGTTTTTGACTGGGATCGACACACCCCGCGAACTCATAGAACGTCGAATGAGGCCATTTGCGCTCTAAATACCTCGTACCACACACCCCGCCCTCATATCAAGATCCAGGGTGCATCTTTTTTCGGTCGCTCCATTTCTCGAAGCTAGGTTTGATGCTGTTCTTGCCGTGGGCTCCACCATGTCAGTGACTCATTGATCTGTTGATCGATTCTTGCCCAGTTTATTATGCCATTGCTCTGTTTCTTCCGGTACTGTTCTTGCCGCTGGCTCCACCATGTCAGTGACTCATGATCATGCTGATCGATTCTTGCCCACTTTTTTATGCCGTTGCTCCGTTCTTGCGATACTGTTCTTGCCGCTGGCTCCATCATGTCAGTGACTCAGGATCATACTGATCGATTCTTGCCCACTTTTTTATGCCGTTTGCTCCATTCTTCCGATACTGTTCTTGCCGCTGGCTCCACCATGTCAGTGACTCAGGATCATACTGATCGATTCTTGCCCACTTTTTTTATGCCGTTGGTCCGTTCTTGCGATACTGTTCTTACCGCTGGCTCCACCATGTCAGTGACTCAGGATCATGCTGATCAATTCTTGCCCACTTTTTTATGCCGTTTGCTCCGTTCTTCCGATACTGTTCTTGCCACCGGCTCCACCATGTCAGTGACTCAGGATCATGCTGATCGATTCTTGCCCACTATTTTATGCCGTTGCTCTGTTCTTGTGATACTGTTCTAGCCACTGGCTCCACCATGTCAGTGACTCAGTGATGACCCACAAGTATAGGGGATCGCAATAGTCTTCGAGGGAAGTAAAACCCAAATTTATTGATTCGACACAAGAGGAGCCAAAGAATAAATATAATCCTTAACAGATGAATTGTCAGTTCAGCTGCACCTGAAAGTAGACTTCCTCGACACAAGTTATCAGTAGTAACGGTAATATAACAGCAGTAGTAGTGAAGTAACAGTAGCAATAGTGTAACAAAGACAGCAGCAGTAATTTCGGTAAACAGCAGGATTAAAATACTGTAGGCATAGGGACGGATGAACGGGCGTTGCATGGATAAGAGCGCTCATGTAATAATCATAACTCAGGGCATTTGCAGGTAAACAATTATAAAAGCATCCTAGTACTAGTCAAACATAGGCATGTGTTCCGTATTTAGTCGTACGTGCTCGCAATGAGAAACTTGCACAACATCTACTGTCCTGCCAGCCCGTTTGCAGCGGGGCCTCAAGGGAAACTACTGGGAATTAAGGTACTCCTTTTAATAAAGTAACGAAGCAATGCATTAACACTCCGTGAACACACGTAATCCTCAAGTCACAGCCATCCCCTCCGGTTGTCCCGGTTGCTGTCACTCCGGGGCCTCGGGTTCCGGATAATAACAGGTGTATACAACTTGCAGATATGATCTAAAACATAATTATTCTCATGTATCAACAACATGTTCAGATCTGAGATCATGGCACTCGGGCCCTAAGTGTCAAGCACTAAGCACAACAAGTTGCAACAATGATAAATAGCACTAACAATGGATACTAGGCACCATGCCCTAACAATCTGGCAACTTATTACATGAACAATCTCATCCAATCCCTTCCATCCCCTTCAGCCTACAGCAGGGATTACTCACACATGGATGGGGAATCATGGATGGTTGATGGAGAGGCCGTGGTGATGACGATGGCGATGATCTCCTCCGAATCCCCGTCCCGGCAGGGTGCCAGAACGGAACTTCTGATCCTCGGAATAGGGTTCGCGGCGGCAGCGGAGCGTGGATGTGTTTTCCGAAAATATGACGAACCCCCCTCGATATTTAGGTCAAGGCTTTTTATAGTCGAAAGGGGATCGTCGGGGGGCGACCGAGGTGGCCACGCCACACTAGGGCGCGGGCCCACCTCCAGCCACGCCCAAGCATGGCGTGGCTGCCTGGTGCGGCCTCTTCGACCCCCCTTCTGGCTCCGTGGGTCTTCCGGTGAAATATGACGTTCGCGGTCGTTTTTGGGGATTTTCCCGAAAGTTGACTTTTCTGCACAAAAAGAAGACACCAGGGCAATTCTGCTGAAAACAGCGTTAGTCCGTGTTAGTTGCATCCAAATCATGCAAATTAGAGGTAAAACAACAGCAAAAGTGTTCAGGAAAGTAGATACGTTTTAGACGTATCAACTCCCCCCAAGCTTAGCTTATTGCTTATCCTCAAGCAATTCAGTTGACAAACTGAACGCGATAAAGAAACTTTTACGAACACATTTGCTTCATATGATGTATACATACTTGAACTATGATCATACTTACTAGCTCATGATAAGAGATATGCACAAGATGAAGGCTTGATAATTATGCAGCCATGAAAAGATTCTAACATACTAAAAGTAAACAACCTGGCATATACTCAAGTGCAGGATTGCAATGTTCGTAAATAAGATATGTTAAAGTGGTATCTCGCTTGCCCGAATTTGTACAGCAAAACATAAATGCCCAGGCACCTCTGAAGTTTACATGATGACTAGAAATAAAGCTTATCAGAGATAAAAGCATCAAGCTATGTCACTACTAACCGTATTCTGGGATAAGCACATTTCACTAAGAATGACAGTCATGCTCTCAAAGAAGTGCTCAAAGAAAGGATGGTGACTCAACATAAAAATAAAAAGATAGGCCCTTCGTAGAGGGAAGCAGGGATTAAATCGTGTGCTAGAGCTTGTTAGTTCCCGAAGGCATATAGAGAGTGTAAAAGATAGTATTTTGAGAGGTGAGTGCAATTGTCAACAAGTCAGCGGTAGAGTTCTTGTCATCTTCCACAACTAACCAACTTTCAGAGCGGTTCCGAAATTTTATATAGCTTGCATTATATCATGCACTTATAGATTTTTGACACTCCTCCCAACCATTTCTTTCACAAACCATGGTTAACCGAATCCTCGGGTGCCTGCCAACAATCTCAAACCATGGAGGAGTGTCTATTTTATTACTTAGATATTTAGGTGGACTAACCAGCTCTTTTGCAAAAATAAAAGTGGACAAGCAGATGGAGCTACTAGTCCTTGGAAATCATTTAGCATGGAAGATGACAAGTTCAGCTACCACATCCTTATGAGCTACAAGCAGTGACACAAAAAGGATTGTAGAAGTTTTGAATAGTTAAAGATAGCACACGAAGAAATTTACTTGGAATGGTTTAACACCATGCATAGGAATTTATAGTGGACTCTTTGGAGTAACTTGGTTTTCAGGATTTTGGATGCACGAGCAGCATTCCCGCTCAGTACAGGTGAAGGCTAGCAATAGACTGGGTAGCGACAACAAGAGAGCACAACCGTCATAATCATACTTGCGACAGAATAAAATTAGCAATGGCATAAAAGTGATACAGAAACTCTGAGGCACAATAGATCGTCGAGGCTTGACTTTTGTTTTGGGTCATAAACATGTGTGAGCATGTACCAAGTCGATTCGAGTAAAACATTCAGAGGAGGATACCACACTGCCATACCATTTTACGAATAAAACAATGCATGCAAATAACTATATGACAAGTGGTGCACAATTAGTAGATTGGAATTAATCATGAGAAGACATGGCTATTAAGCATTCATCAGACAACATACCCAATACCATGACTACTAGGTGCGATCATATGGACAGGTATATGTACAAAAATGAAAACAAATAGAGTTCATACCAGCCTCTCACCACATCAAGTTGTCGAATATCATCATTATTGCCCTTCACTTGCATGACTTGAATAATATAAAATGAAAACCAAGCTCCAGGTGGAGTCACGAACGGCTGTTGAATCTGAAAAGAACTATACAAAACATAAGAAGAACAAGAAATATTTTTGGGGTTTTCGAATTTAAAGCAAAGCGAGAAAGAAGCAAATAAAAAGGAAAATCTTTTTGGATATTTGAAAATCAAACCGAAAAAAAAAGATAAAATAAACTACAACTCGAAATAACTAAAATAAAAGGATAAAGAAACAACAAAAATATTTTTGGTCTTTTGGGTTTTGAGAAAATAAAACAACACAAGGAAGAACAAATAAAAGAAAGCGAAACACGAAACATGGATATACAAGGAACTGACATGATACAAATATAAAGATGAGTGAACTGTCAGTGTGCGCGTACCTCCCCCAAGCTTAGGCTTTTGGCCTAATTGGGAGACAATCATGGGTGCTGATAATAGCTCCAGGATGGTGCATCGTTCCTGGCATGCTCATAGGAATCATCTTGCAAAGCGGGAAAAGTCCCGCTTGCATAGTCAAACTGATACGAGGAGCTCACCCCGTCAAAATCCTGCTTAGGCTGCTCCTCCTCAGGTTCGGCCTGGGGACCATGCTCCCTCATGTACGCATCAAGGTCTTCTTCTGAGAATGACCATTCTTGCCTGCCATCAAGGTTAAATAAAATAGGTGCAGGCAAACAAACTATCGCTCAGAAGTTTTAGTTCTAAACCCAGACTTAGTAACAAAGACTAAATTATAAGCCAAATTATCAAGAGTGGCTCATCTAGGAACAAACTGATGTTTAATCATGGAATTAATATCAAGTCTAACTACGGGCAGCTCTATATCAAGGTGGTGCTGGCCCAGCTGATGGTAAGCTAACAATCTAGAAGCAATGAGGCCACCGCAAACACCCCCTTTTTCACGATTAGTAGATAAACGATAAGCAATCAAAGCACCCAGGTTATAAGTCCTATCGTTTCTCAAAGCAGCAGAAATAAATGCCAAGTCATACACAGAAAGCTTATTAGCATTCTTCCTAGCTAAAACACACTTAGCAATGAAATGAGCGAAGTACCGAATAGAAGGGAGCAAAATGTGCCGAATCTTACTACCTTCCTCTGTTAAACCTCTACCTTTGGTGATCTCTGAATAAAGTTCCACAAGATGCCTGGGTTTACCATTGATTTTCCCATATGATCCCCAATATGGCACTCTGATGGCTGTGCGGAAATCATGTAAAGAGAGATCCATAGGAATATTGTAAATTTTATAATGAATCATGGGATTGTGCGATGAGTAGGTAAATCTATAATCCTGCACAACATACATGGTAATTTTAACAAATTGGGTAGGTTCCCCAACAGTAAAATTCTCCAACCTGCATTAGAAATTAGCATGTTGAAATCTTGTAGGATTCCTGCAGCAGTCATAAAGTGTGGCAAGGATAAACTGCTGAATGCACGGAGTCTTTGTGGTTAAACCCCATCACTTCCCCCACAACTAGATCATTAGGATCAATTGCTTGTCCATACACATTTCCATCCATCTTCCTTCTCTAAATTTTTTCAACAAGTCTCATAAAAATTGATTTTGCAACAATAATATCAAGGCAACTACTATAGAAACTTGCAAGAGGGCTACACATGCATCAAGGGTAATTAATCTAAGCATAGAACAAGCATGCAAGCTCACTTAACCAGCAACCTACAGCAGCAAAATACTCAAGATATACACAACTAAACAAAATTCTACTTGGATAATCGAAGGAGTCACATACCGGTGAGCAAACGAGCAAAGTTTCAGCAACAAAGATGGGCTGAGCAAGGAGATCGAAAATTTCGAGCTCAAGAGCAGCAAGAACACGAGTTTGAGCAATGGTGGTGTGTTTGGTCGGGAGAGAGAAAGAGAGGGGAGGAAACTCACCTTGTGGAGGGCCAGGTGGGACCCACGCCAGGCAGGGCGCGGCCCCTGCCCCTGCCGCACCGAGGCATGGCGTGGTGGCGTGGTGGGTCCCCTGGTCAGCCCCAGGTACTCCACGTTGCATTTTTCAAAACAAGAACTTACGTATAATTTTCAGGATTTTCTGACAACTTTCAATTTCGAGCAAAAACTGGGCACTTAAAATAATAAACCGAAGTAAAACAAATTTATAACAGCACTAAAAAACACACTAAAAATTTATAAAGACAGAAGTATAACAGTAGGAAAAACAGGTGGAAAGGAGAGGATGTGGTTTAACCATTTTATGCATCTAAAATGTATTTGTTAACAAGGTTGATCAAATCTTGCCACCAAATATATTTTATTTGACATAAAAGAATTAAACTACTGACACCATCATGTTACCTTATATTGAATAGATATTGTCCCAACCATAATACTTTCATATCCTTCATGATGGTCATAGATAGGACAATCAATACTTCCAACTTTGATAGTTTTACAATTTGCAATTGAGCTAACTCCATATAATTTATCTGGCTTCTTGGGGAAATAAACAGTATGCTCTTTGTCATTAACATTAAAAGTAACCTTCCCTTTATTGTAATCAATAACAGCTCCTGCAGTATTAAGAAAAGGTCTCCCAAGAATAATAGACATGTTATCATCTTCAGGCATATCCAACACAACAAAGTCAGTCAAAATCAAACAGTTGGTAGTAACTTGAACAGGAACATTTTCACATATTCCAACAGGAACAGCAGTAGATTTATCAGCCATTTGCAAAGATATATCAGTTGGTATCAATTTATCTAGATAAACCTCTTATAAAGGGAGAAAGGCATCACACTTACTCCAGCTCCAAGATCACAAAGTGCAGTTCTAACATAATTATTTTTAATGGAACAAGGAATAGTTGGTATACCTGGATCTCCAAGTTTCTTTGGAACCTTACCATTGAAAGAATAATTAGCAAGCATAGTTGAAATTTCCTCATTAGGAATTTTCCTCTTGTTAGAAACAATATCCTTCATATACTTTGAATAAGGAGGCAACTTAATAGCATCAGTCAAAGGATTTGCAAAAACAAAGGTTTCATCCACTAACAAAACTTGTTGTAGTGTTCTTCTTCCTTGGATTTATGTTTCTTATTAGGAAAAGGCATTGATTTTTGCACCCAAGGTTCTCTTTCTTTACCATGTTTCTTAGCTACAAAATCCTCTTTGGTGTAATTTTTATTTTCAGTGTCATCATCAGAATCACTTTCAACATCTTCTTTATCAT
Source organism: Poa pratensis (assembly GCA_947311845.1). Lineage (NCBI taxonomy): Eukaryota > Viridiplantae > Streptophyta > Magnoliopsida > Poales > Poaceae > Poa > Poa pratensis. The sequence goes on from CAMZMU010000064.1 coordinate 11,852,487, forward strand.
TGGCATTGTTTTTATCATTATCATTAACATGTTCATTGCCATTTTCAGTTTCAGCATCAGACACAGATATACTATTAGGATCACTAGCAGGTTCTTTATCCTTAATAGTTTCAGAAGACTCTACAGTAGGTTTATGTTTCATCTTCTTTTTCTTTGAATGAGTACTAGGCTTTTTAGTTAATTGAGAGTCTTGTACAATTCTTTTAGGATGTCCCTCAGGATACAAGGGATCCTGAGTAGCCGCACCACTCCTAGTTGCTATACCAAAAGCATGCTTTCCATTATGGTTAGAATTTTTAGCTGGCAAGTCTTTTTGTACTTTAGTAATTTGCTCCATTTGAGTTTGAACCATACTAAGATGTTTAACAAGACCTTTAATGTCATTTACAGTTCTTTCCAACACATCTTGCAAATTACTAATAATACAAGAATTTTCTAACAGATGATTTTGCACTCTCATGTTAAAATGCTCCTGCTTAACAATAAAATTATCAAATTCATCTAAGCATTGATCAGGAGGCTTACCATAAGGAACATCACCAGCATCAAAATTTTGTAGAGAGTGTACCTCTATTGAAGGTGGAGGGATTGGCTTACATAAGTCTTCTATTGGAGGTAAATTCTTAACATCTTCAGCTTTAATACCCCTCTCCTTGAGAGTCCTCTTGGCTTCTCTCATTCCTTCATTATCAAGTTCAATAACACCTCTTTTCTTGGTGTAGGTACTGGCGCAGGCTCAGGTGTAGGAGCTGGTTCAGCTATAATCTAGTCTTCATGATTTTGGCTAATCTTAGCCATCAATTCCTCAGCTTCATCTGGAGTTCATTTCCTGAAAACACAACCAGCACAACTATTCAGGTATGTCCTAGATTCATCAGTTAGTCCGTTATAAAATATATCAAGAAGTTCATTCTTAGCTAGCTGATGCAAAGGTCAAACCCTAAGTAGGTAGCAAAACCTTGTCCAGGTTTCAGAAATGTTTTGTTCCTGTAATTGCTTGAAGTTGAAAATTCTCTGCAAAGCAGCATGTTGAGCACTAGCATGATAATATTTCTGGAAGAAAACATCAACCAAAGCTAAAGGACTTCTAATAGAACCAGGAGATAAATTACCAAACCATGCTTTAGCACCGCCTTTCAAAGAGAAAGGAAATATTTTGGTAACAAAGTAGCTGCGTTTTTTAATATCATCAGAGAACAAACTACTTAAAGAAGAAAGCTTGTTCATGTGTTCTACATCACTTTCATTTTCAGCACCACAAAAAGGGTCTTTCTCCACAACAGGTATAAGAGACAAATCCACAGAAAAGTCACAATCTTTATCTGTTATGCTTATAGGAGATGTGGCAAACTTAGGATCAGGAGACAATTTATAACTAACAGTATGCTTTTGCAGAAAATTTCTTATAGTGGTAGAATCAGCAGAAGGTCCAATATTCCTGCATTTGTCAATAAAATCATCATCTACTTCTATATATTCTTCATCGGGGTCATCGTCAGCGATGAATTCCCTCGATTCAGGTGAAGCAACAGGTGTGACACCATTTTCATTAGGCATTTCAGTATTTTCAATCATTCTAGACCTAGCAATCGTAGCATCTAGAAAAGCACCTAACGAACCAGTTTCACTAAGCACAGTAGAAGCATCATCAAATTCATCAGAAACTTTTTCAGATTCAGCAGTACCAACACGTGAAGCAGGCACGTGTGGTGGTGTAACAGTTGATTAATAACAGATGGTGAATCAAGGGCAGCAGCGGTAGTCAGAGATGTACCTTTCCTTGTAGTGGATGGCAGAATAGCCACCTTCTTGTCATGAGTTTTCCCCATGATAAATGAATTGCAGCGAAGGATATCACTTCCAAATAAACTTATGAGTAAAGCTATGCTCCCCGACAACGGCGCCAGAAAATAGTGTTGATGACCCACAAGTATAGGGGATCGCAACAGTCTTCGAGGGAAGTAAAACCCAAATTTATTGATTCAGCCAAAGAATAAATATAAGCCTTAACAGATGAATTGTCAGTTCAGCTACACCTGAAAGTAGACTTCCTCGACACAAGTTATCAGTAGTAACGGTAATATAACAGCAGTAGTAGTGAAGTAACAGTAGCAACAGTGTAACAAAGACAGCAGCAGTAATTTCGGTAAACAGCAGGATTAAAATACTGTAGGCATAGGGACGGATGAACGGGCGTTGCATGGATAAGAGCTCTCATGTAATAATCATAACTCAGGGCATTTGCAGGTAAACAATTATAAAAGCATCCTAGTACTAGTCAAACATAGGCATGTGTTCCGTATTTAGTCGTACGTGCTCGCAATGAGAAACTTGCACAACATCTACTGTCCTGCCAGCCCGTTTGCAGCGGGGCCTCAAGGGAAACTACTGGCAATTAAGGTACTCCTTTTAATAAAGTACCGGAGCAATGCATTAACACTCCGTGAACACACGTAATCCTCAAGTCACAGCCATCCCCTCCAGTTATCCCGGTTGCTGTCACTCCGGGGCCTCGGGTTCCGGACAATAACAGGTGTAAACAACTTGCAGATATGATCTAAAACATAATTATTCTCATGCATCAACAACATGTTCAGATCTGAGATCATGGCACTCGGGCCCTAAGTGTCAAGCACTAAGCACAACAAGTTGCAACAACGATAAATAGCACTAACAATGGATACTAGGCACCATGCCCTAACAATCTGGCAACTTATTACATGGACAATCTCATCCAATCCCTTCCATCCCCTCAGCCTACAGCAGGGATTACTCACACATGGATGGGGGAATCATGGATGGTTGATGGAGAGGCGGTGGTGATGACGATGGCGATGTTCTCCTCCGAATCCTCGTCCCGGTAGGGTGCCAGAACGGAACTTCTGATCCTCGTAATAGGGTTCGCGGTGGCGGCGGAGCGTGGATGTGTTTTCCGAAAATATGACAAACCCCCCTCGATATTTAGGTCAGAGGCTTTTTATAGTCGAAAGGGGAGCGTCGGGGGGCGACCGAGGTGGCCACGCCACACTAGGGCGCGGGCCCACCTCCGGCCGCGCCCAAGCATGGCGTGGCTGCCTGGTGCGGCCTCTCCGACCCCCCTTCTGGCTCCGTGGGTCTTCCGGTGAAATATGACGTTCGCGATCGTTTTTGGGGATTTTCCTGAAAGTTGACTTTTCTGCACAAAAAGAAGACACCAGGGCAATTCTGCTAAAAACAACGTTAGTCCGTGTTAGTTGCATCCAAATCAGGCAAATTAGAGGTAAAACAACAACAAAAGTGTTCGGGAAAGTAGATACGTTTTAGACGTATCACTCAGGATCATGCTGATCGATTCTTGCCCACTTTTTTACTCCGTTGCTCCATTCTTGCGATACTCTTCTTGCCGCTGTCTCCACCATGTCAGTGACTCAGGATCATGCTGATCCATTCTTGCCCACTTTTTTACTCCGTTGCTCCGTTCTTGCGATACTGTTCTTGCCGCTGGCTCCACCATGTCAGTGACTCAGGATCATGCTGATCTATTCTTGCCCACTTTTTTATGCCGTTGCTCCGTTCTTGCATGCTGTTCATGCCGCTGGCTCCACCATGTAAGTGACTCATAATACTCCTGATCAATTCTTGCCCATTTTTTTATCCCGTTGCTCCATTCTGTGATGTTGTTCATGCTGCTGGCTCCACCATGTCAGTAACTCATTGTCCTATTAATCGATTCTTGCCTACTTTTTTATTAGCTTGCTCCGCTCTTGCGATGCTGTTCATGCCGCTGGCTCCACCATGTCAGTGACTTATGTCTTGTTGATCGATTCTTGCCCACTTTTTTATTCCGTCGCTCCGTTCTTGCGATACTGTTCTTGCCGCTGGTTCCACCATGCCAGTGACTTATTGCCTATTGATTGATTCTTGCCAACTTTTTTATTTCATTGCTCCGTCCCTGCGATGCTGTTCATACCGCTGGCTCCACCATGTCAGTGACTCATAATACTTCTGATCGATTATTGCCCACTTTATTATCCCGTTGCTCTGTTTTGCGATGATGTTCATGCTGCTAGCTCCACCATGTCAGTGACTCATTATACTCGTGATCGATTCTTGCCCACTTTTTTTCCCGTTGCTCCGTTTCTTGCGATGATGTTCTTGCCGCTGGCTCCACCATGTCAGTGACACATTGTTCTGTTGATTGATTCATGCCCATTTTTTTATCTTGTTGCTTCATTCTTGCGATGATGTTCATGCCGCTAGCTCCATCATGTCAGTGACTCATTGTTCTGTTGATTGATTCATGCCCATTTTCTATCCCGTTGCTACGTTCTTGCGATGCTGTTCATGCCACTTGCTCCACCATGTCAATGCCTCATTTTTCTGTTGATCAATTATTGCCCACTTTTTTATCCCGTTGCTCCGTTGTTGCGAAGCTGTTCATGCCGCTGGCTCCACCATCTCAGTGACTCACTGTGTTGCTGATCGATTCTTGCTCACCTTTTTATTCCGTTGCTCCGTTCTTTTTTTAGCTACGCGATGTGGTATAGCAGGTGGGTCCTGACTGTCGGCCTCTCTCTTCAGAAACGTGTGTGTGCTCCGTTGGTGTTTTGTTTGAATACTCGTTAAGGGCTTGCAATTTTCACCTTGTTAGGGGCTGGCGATGCAGGCGGCTTATGGTCTAGACGGTGGGTCCACCATGTCAACCTCTCTGTGCAAGATTTGCCTCCTAAAAATACTGAAGAGATAACTGAATCGGACCTCTTCTGACTGTCGTCCTCTTTCTTCACAGACGTGTTTGTTCTCTGTTGATGTTTTATTTATACTCGCGATTGCTGCTAGTGGTCATTTATTTTGGTTGCGCCCGAAGTTTTGACCTAGTTAATGGCTGGCGATACAGGGGGGTTATGGTCTAGATGACGGGCCCTGCCTGTCGTCCTCTCTGTGCAACGTTTGCCTCCTCCAAAAACTGAAGATAACTGAATCAAACCTCCCCTTACTGTCGGCCTCTATCTTCAGAAACGCGTGTGTTCTGCTGAGGTTTTATTCATGCCCTTGATTGCTTTTAGTGGTCATTTTGCTTTCAGTTGCAACCGCAGTTTTAATCCTGTTAAGGATGAAGGCGGGTTATGGACTTATGATCTAGCCTATGGGTTCACCATATCAGCCTCTCTGTGCAAGATTTGGCTCCTCAAAATACTGAAGATAACTGAATCGAACCTCTCCTCACTTTTGGCCTCTCTCTTCAGAAACGTGTGTGCTCTGCTGAGGTTTTATTTATGCCATTGTTTGCTTCTAGTGGTAGTTTTTCTTTCAGTTGCGACCGCAGTTTTGATCTTGTTAAGGTTGTGCGATGTAGGCGGGTTATGGTCTAGCCGATGGGTTCACCATGTCAGCCTCTGTATGCAAGGTTTGGCTCCTCAAAATACTGAAGATAACTAAACTAAACCTCTTCTGACTGTCGACCTCTCTCTTCACAGACATATTTGTGCTGTGCTGATGTTTTATTTAAACTCGGACCTCTCTGTTCACAGACGTGTTTGTGCTCTGTTGATGTTTTATTTGTACTCGTGATTGCTGCTAGTGGTCATTTCTTTCGGTTGCGCCCGCAGTTTTGACCTAGTTAATGGCTGGTGATACAGGGGGTTATGGTCTGGATGATGGGCCCTGCCTGTCCCCCTCTCTGTGCAACGTTTGCCTCCTCCAGAAAATGAAGATAACTGAATCAAACCTCCCCTTACTGTTGGCCTATATCTTCAGAAACACATGTGTTCTGCTGAGGTTTTATTCATGCCCTTGATTGCTTTTAGTTGTCATTTTGCTTTCAGTTGCGACCATAGTTTTGATCTTGTTAAGGTTGCGATGCAATCTGGTTATGGTCTAGCCGATAGGTTCACCATGTTAGCCTATCTGTGCAAGGTTTGGCTCCTCAAAATACTAAAGATAACTGAACTGAACCTCTTCTTACTGTCGACCTCTCTTCACATACGTGTTTGTGCTCTGTTGATGTTTTATTTAAACTCGGGCCTCTCTCTTGATAGACGTGTTTGTGCTCTGTTGATATTTTATTTAAACTCGTGATTACAGCTAGTGGTCAATTTTTGCCTTGATAAGGGCTGGCGATGCAGGTGGGTTATGGTCTTGACGGTAGGTCCTGACTGTTAGCCTCGCTGTGCAAGGTTTGCCTCCTCAGAAACAGATTCACGTCAGAAAACTGAACAAACTGAATCGAACCTCTCCTGACTGTCGGCCTCGCACTTCAGAAACATGTGTGTGTGTGTGTGTGTGTGTGCACTGTTGATGTTTTATTCATACCTTTGATTGCTGCTAGTGGTCATTTATTTCGGTTGCGACCACAGTTTTGACCTTGTTAAATTTGCTTAATGCAGGCGGGCTATGCTCTAGCCGATGGGTACACCATCACTGGCGGATCTACATGGGACCAGCAGGGTGCACAGGACACCGGGTAAAACGAAATTTCTTTGTAAAATAGCAATTTTTCACCATATATGCACCCCCTAAAAGATGATTTTTCACGCTCGGTGCACCGGTAGGCACCCTGGTGCTATATGCCCTAGCTCCGCCACTGTACACCATGTCAGCCTATTCGTAGATCTCCATCTTATCAAGCTTCTGTAAACCTTGTGAACGCCAAATAGGGCTACTTTGGCGAACAGAGGCCTCAAGGATCAGCAATACATGGTTTATGAACATCGAAGGCAACACGAAGTACAGAAACGAGTAAACGTTCAAATAATCAAAATAGCTGCTAGTAATATATAATTTCTATCATTTTTACTCAGCAAGTCTCACTTCGTCAGTTTCCGTTAAAGAAACACGCAGTGTTTGAACAAGCTTTTACAAACACATTACACCCCAGAAAACAAAAGAACATAGCAATTCTATGACCCAAAGCATCAGTTCAGAGCATACAAACATTTAGCAGGCCTTCAGTTCAGTTGCGTGATGTAGGCAGGTTATGAATAACTGCAAACTGTCCATGATTTGCCCAGTTTCCTGCTTATACTGATTAGTCCAATGTTCATTCGCAAAAGTTCATGCTTGTATTCTAGCAGTTCTCGTCTAATCACAGAGTTTATTTTTCGTTTCTTTCTTGTGAGCCGAAGTCCAAAATACAAATTAAGATGAACACAAAAATAGGCATGCATGCAAAAGGCCTAACAACTACTTAACAGACTAAGCACATTCAGTTGGCACACGGTACAGCCTGAGTAATTGCACATCACAGCATGCACCAAGGTTCACTGGATGAACATTGCTTCACAGCAAAAAATCGGTTCTACTATCTAGGACATGTAGCTTGAGTACATCAGAGCACGACTCGTTCATTTGACACACATTAGAGCAGATTTAGTACTGGTACAAAATAGTTACCTGAAATCATATATGCAGATTCAGACGCCCTGCCCGGCCCTTTGAGCCATAGAAACAGTGGCCGACACAGGGAGGAAGTTTTCAAAAGAAAGATCCTGACAGTTACGAAAATACAGAAACCACTACTTATTGCCTGTTCCAATCCAGGGCGTTGGAAAAGCTTGGGACGAACCACAACGGAGTCTCCCGCCATGGCCAGGGAATGTTGGTCGAGAAACCAGCAACGGCGTACAAACAATTCAGACTGAAACGGCATATTTTAGGACGGAGATTTCTCTCGTAGCTTACTGCATTGTGCAAGGTGTACACACAGTTGCTTCTCATCATATGTTCAGGGTTATGTTTTGCCCCGCCACTGGAATTATAAGTGGATAGTTCAATCCAAGGAAGAGAGAATATGCTCCAAGGTTATCAATCCGCACCCATGGGTTGTGTGCAAGTAACTGACTAGTGTCCATCGAGAACACCTGGCAGGAGAACCCGCTAGCATAGGAGCGAATAGTGCAACCGTGATTATCAGCACTATTAACAACATCAGGATAACCATACCGGGTATGAACCAGAAGTAGTCGTGAACCGTCAGGAGATTTTGCTAACCAGTACATACCAGGATTCTCGTACTCTAGATAATTAGCATTTCCATCATCAAGTGATGCCCCCTAGTCATGCATGTTCGGTGGTGCCTCGATCATAACATGACCTAAAAAAAAGAAAGCACAGGTAAATGTCAGTTCAGGTCATTCGAAAACAATAATAAGTTCAGGAAAAATTGTTACATCCAGTGAGATGATTCTAAAATAATTTGCACGTATGGAAGTTTACCCCATTTCAAATCATTCCAGACATAAACAATGCCAGACCGAGTTGCAGCAAACACAAGTCCCTTGTGGAAAATTGCATCCTGGTACAAGTTGAACTGGTTCTGGAGAACAGTCCAACTACAATAAGTACCGTGAAGGGTGGCAATTGACGAATCGAAGATGGCGTGAAGAGAGAAATCTTTATACTTTCCAGCAGCTGTGGGAACTTGGCAAATAGCTATCTTCAGCAGATGAACATGCAGTCCATTAGCATCAATGAACTAAAAATCATTGTCAGTGGCTTCAAATTCTAAAATTGCTGGTAGAGGAATCCGGCGATGACTGTACACATTGACAAGCTCCCAGTTCCAGGGGGGTAACAGTGGCTATCCAATCTCCATTCGCGCCTGCCCAATGCTTACCCTGGTTAGGTGGCATCACTGCATCGGAGGAGAACCTGTCCAGTGGCGTCAGCTCGCAGGTGATGCCTCTGGAATCCTGGGTGCTCTTGCCGTGGGAGGAGTAGTCCTTGGCCGAGAGCTTGTACTCCTCCGGTACCTTTTTGACAAAAAGCAGCATCAGTGCTGATTATCTATGGGAATTAGAACAACTAGTCGTGAACCCATGCACTTGCACGGGCTAGTTTGCTTATTTCTATTTGTAAGGGTTTTCATTACCTTAGTTAAATTTGGGTTAATCAAACTATATAGGAAATGTTTCTAAGTACAATTGTTTTATTGTTGTTCTTAGTAAATTTAAATATTGAAAACATAGTTTCTTGCTAAAAAATCGCATCATTTTAAAGTACACCTTTACCAAATCAGAAACATCTATCAGATTATAAACCTGATAGAATTACCTTAAGGCGGATTATTGGACAACAAAGCCAAGTAGCTCAAATACATTGACATATGTGGTCAAGAAATGATATTGATTTACCAATTTTCCATATTTAATTTCTGAGATTAATAGATTCTTGTGTACAAAACATCTTCCTAGTTGTAAAAGTAACCTAATCACAATATAGTAATGATCAAAATGAACAACATAACAAACTATGCACGTGAATCTTTTCCTCGAATACAAATATCAAATTACAACTGTAAATTCTTAGTTCTTTCACCTCAACTGATCGTTAGTATCATGTCATTTGACGGGCAGTATTATGAAACATAACATGCTTCTGCAGAGATAGATTTGAGGCGGTGTTGGAGAGAAAGAATGTCATGATCTCTCTTAGTCCAGCACGATGCTAGGTGCATAAGACAACACGATCTGAATCTTGGCAGGTTGATCAGCCCAGAGCATCAAATCAATCTGACCAAACACACATTGTTTATTTCTATTTGTAAGGGTTTTCATTACCTTAGTTAAATTTGGGTTAATCAAACTATATAGGAAATGTTTCTAAGTACAATTGTTTCATTGTTGTTCTTAGTAAATATAAATATTGAAAACATAGTTTCTTGCAAAAAAATCACATCATTTTAAAGAACACCTTTACCAAATCAGAAACTTACATCAGTTTATAAACCTGATAGAATTACCTTAAGGCGGATTATTGGACAACAAAGCCAAGTAGCTCAAATACATTGACATATGTGGTCAAGAAATGATATTGATTTACCAATTTTCCATATTTAATTTCTGAGATTAATAGATTCTTGTGTACAAAACGTCTTCCTAGTTGTAAAAGTAACCTAATCACAATAGAGTAATGATCAAAATCAACAACATAACAAACTATGCACATGAATCTTTTCCTTGAATACAAATATCAAATTACAACTGTAAATTCTTAGTTGTTTCGCCTCAACTGATCGTTAGTATCATGTCATTTGACGGGCAGTATTATGAAACATAACATGCTTCTGCAGAGATAGATTTGAGGCGGTGTTGGAGAGAAAGAATGTCATGATCTCTCGTAGTCTAGCACGATGCTAGGTGCATAAGACAACATGACCTGAATCTTGGCAGGTTGATCAGCCCAGAGCATCAAATCAATCTGACCAAACACACATGGGTATATAAGAATTTGTAAAATTTATTCAATTATTTGCTCCACTCAAATTTTATATGGGTGAAAATCTCACTAAAATGACTTTTAGATGGTATGCTGAGATGCATTTTTTTTTATCTTAGTTGCAACTTCATGCAAATATATAAGATAACATGCCTCAAAAAAATATAACTGAATGGAGCTTCTAAGAAAAGCAAAATCCAAGTGAAAAAATTCCATTTCAGTCAGGCTATCATGACTACATCATAACTTCACAGTACAAATATTAAATCTGCACCTAGTAAAATAAGTTTTGATGTAAGCTTGTGTTACTTTTGTGCTCCCAAACAGAACAGCTACGAAGATCAAATTGACCTATGATTCATTAATTTGCAAGACTAAGGACATGAGCAGATGTGGGAAAACATCTCTGAAACCTTCCAATCAGAAAAACATTTACATGTCTAATGTTGCATGTTGTTCTGGTCAGTATCCCTCATGAGATGGCGTAAGCATACATTCACAACCTATAATGGATCCGTTTGTCAAGTACAAAGACCTTAAAATATAAAATTTTCTTACTCCATTTGAATTTTACGCCGAATATTGCAAGCACTCAATATTAAGATTAATAGAGTGGTGGAAGTACCTCGCCTTGATCTCCTCTAACTAAATATAGTTATCCTTGGCTGAATAACTACATAAGAAGACAATGCAGCGTAAATTTTTATCGGATAGAAGTTAAGAGGCATAGTAAATAAGATGAGTGGATTATTCGATCTTAAGTAAATGAATGAAAAATGACATACTTGTTGTTCTCCAGACCTCACAAATCAAATATTCATCACTCGATGAAAAACAAAAAATTGATCAAAAGGGGAATTAATTCAATATAGGGATACATAAATAACTACAAAGATAATTCGTTAATTAACATTTATGTAAATTGAATAGAGATTCAATGTGAATGGATAAAGAAGATATGATCTCTCAAGTAAAAACCTATAAGAACGAAAAACTATTGCATGTGATTCACGTCAATACATGTGGCATGCAATTTATGTAGATAAAAAAATACCCTTTTAGAACCAATATTGATCAAATTAAATTAAATTATTGTAGGAGATTTTCAAAAAATGATCTTCATATTTAAGACAATATGCATCTGACTCGGCCATTTAAAATTGTACAGAAACCATATGGCTCATTGACTTAGTAATACATCTTAACTTTTAATTATCTATGAAAAACTTTTCAGGACATGTGTCATTAGTAGTTTAAAATTGGTTGCATAAACATTATTTATATGACATAATAAATCAATAGACAAAAAGCTATGCATTATATCTGAAAAAAATCAATGGATCTCAAGAAAGATTGAAAACACTGATCTAACCCAATAATGCCCTTTTTATATCGATCAGGATCAACCAATCATACTACTATCTTCCCAGTGGTAGCCTTGCTACCGTTAAACTGAATAACTTCACTCAATCTACTTCAGCAAAGTTTCATCATCAAGTAAAAACTGAAACGACTAATCGAGAACGAAATGACAGTGCCGCCATGCTTGTTGCCTGCCAGGGATTCCTCCCTTGTACCTAGGAACACTTAATCACGCATCCTTCTTGGGCCATGAAGTTTCCCAAAAGAGTAGGAGCATCAGACAAAGAAGTTCTAAGGATGAGGAAACATATCCAGTTTTACCTGTACTGCTTGATATGGTAAACAGAGAGGAGAATCAAGCTTGCCGGCTGTGCAACGCACCGTTGGACTTTGATTTCTGATAGCCTAACAGGAGAGGACTCCTCAGCAAGGTAGTGAGAACAGAGAAGCGACCAAAATATTATTGTATCCTGATGGAATAATACAGGTGGGACATGAGCTGTTATGCATATGTGACGGTGTCAGATTGGATGGGCATACATTCTCTTAACTTTTTGTGTTCAACTAATGTGGATACTCGAAGGAGACTCCAATTAGTGAATATAAGATTCAGAATAAACATGAATATGTTGTATAAATGCATGTTTAAGTCTCCTTATGGGAACGTCGACCAACTAAATGCATTAAATTATGTTCACATGTAAAAAGTAGAAAGACAGTTTGAGAAATGCCTAGTTTATAAGTTATAGATTTTCAAAAAAAGGATAAATTATATTATACAGAATAAACACAACCGGTTGCATTTTATTTTAGCACCACTCAGGATTGTAATGCGAGATTCTAGCTGCGACTAATGTTAAGCAAATACATAATATCAAGTGACTGTGGATTCAGTTTATTCACGGCTGCTAGTGTCTAGTAGGCTTGTACTTGACCAATATGCTCAGAAACTAATTTGCGATCTCTATAAGAACACGATGTTTTTACAATTAAATCAAAAGCTTTGACACAACCTTGTTGAATAAGAATTATTTTTATAAAAGTAAGGAAGCCATGGATCAATTAATGTCATGAACACATTCGATAATCAAGATCTTCTTGTAAAAAAAGTAACAACAAAGTTGAAATGGCTAGTCCGAACTCTTGCAGTACACTGAACAGAATAAAAACGAACTCATAATGAATAGCATGGTAAATCTGTTCTATCTAAAAAACTACGTAGGATCTAAAACTCAGAATATGGCACACAACATACCATCAAACTGGAAATTGTGCTATGCACCGTCGGAATGTGCATCCAGCTTTTTTTTTTCAGCAGCAGCTATATAATTGTCCCCTCTAGTGCACTGTTCTATTTTTTAGTTTCATTCCTGGGGTATCTAAAACTGGGGAAAGGAAAGCTTCTACCAAAAAGAATTTTTGGAACAATAGTGAAAAACAAATATTTTACGTATATGCAGTATGTATTGATATATTCAGACAATAGGACTTCACTGGGTCAATTAAGAAGCAAGTTTTAAATAAGGAGACTTTTCTGCATCACTGAACCTATCACATATAAGAACAAAGAGTAAAACTAAGGAGAACGTGTAAATGGATCTTTAAATCAGAACATCCTTCAAACATGTCAACTTATGCATGATATTTTTCGCAAACGAATTAAATTGACATCTAGGAATAACTAAGTGCATAGAGTTAGGAATGTTTAATTAATTCGTCTAATTACCTTTTTCTAGAATACTACAGACACTAGTAGAAAAAGGACTTTTCGTCCGGAGTACTGTTTTCCATTAGCCCCGGTTCACGCAAAAACCGGGACCAGTGCCTGGCACTGGTCGCGGTTCGAGTTGCCATGGCCCCGTGGGGCATTGGTCCCGGTTCGGTTGGGGGCATTGGTCCCGGTTTATGCCAAGAACCGGGACCAAAGCTCCAGAGCCGGACCACGTGGCATGCCGCGGAGCTTTGGTCCCGGTTCGTGCCAAGAACCTGGACCAATACCCCTCCCCTGCCTATATATTGTTGCCCCCCCTCTCTCCTCTGTTTTTTTTCCTGGATTGGTGGGAAGTGGAGGTGCTAGTTTTTTTTTCTCTTTGCCACGCACAAGATGTGTTCGATGAAATGCCCGACCCGCACCGAGGTTAGCAACTATATCCTTTTCATCTGTAATTGATACAGAAATATTGCAGGCCTGCATAAATTTCTCTATTCCCGACCCGCACCGTGGTTAGCAACTATATATGCCTGACCCGCACCGTGGTCATTTCACTATTCAAGATGTTATTGTAATGTTATTTAATAAACTTAATTATATATATGATGCAGATGGATGCACGGATGCGATGGATGTACGGCGAACGACGCAGTTCCGAGTTTATTGCAGGCCTGCATAAATTTCTCGATGTGGCTGAGGCAAACAAAGTGAATAATTATATGCCTTGTCCATGTGAGAAGTGTCGAAACGTCAGGGAGTACCCTGACCCGAGAACCATTCAAGACCACGTGATTCGGAAAGGTTTCATGCCCAGCTATAATTGTTGGACCAAGCACGGAGAAAGAGGGGTTACGATGGAAGACAATGAAGAAGAGGAGGATGATGACAACTATCCTGCGGTGATACTGTTATGGAAGACGTTGAAGAAGAAAGAGGTGAACATCGGGCATCAGATGAGCCCGCTGATGGTCTTGGTGGGGTCATTTCTGATGCAAAGCGAGAATGCGATACAGAAAAGGAGAAGCTAAAGTTGGAGGCCATGCTTGAGGATCACAAAAAGTTGCTGTACCCAAACTGCGAAGATGGCAGCACAAAGCTCGGTACCACACTGGAACTGCTGAAATGAAAGGCAGAGACTGGTTGTTCTGACAAGGGATTTGAGAAGTTACTGAAAATAATGAAGCCGAAGCTTCCAAAGGATAACGAATTGCCCGAGACTACATACGAAGCAAAGAAGGCTATCTGCCCTCTAGGATTAGATGTGCAGAAGATACATGCATGCATTAATGACTGCATCCTGTACCGCGGTGAGTACGAGAACATGGATAAATGCCCGGTATGCAATGCACTGCGGTACAAGATAAGACAAGATGACCCTGGTGATGTTGAGGGCGATGACGAGCCCCCCCGGAAGAGGGTTCCTGCTAAGGTGATGTGGTATGCTCCTATAATACCACGGTTGAAACGTCTGTTCAGAAACAAAGAGCATGCCAGGTTGTTGCGATGGCACAAAGAAGAGCGTAAGAAAGACGGGAAGTTGAGACACCCCGCCGATGGGTCCCAGTGGAGAAAAATCGACAGAGAGTTCCCGACATTTTCAGATGACGCAAGGAACTTAAGATTTGGTCTAAGTACAGATGGCTTTAATCCTTTTGGGGAGCAGAGCTCCAGTCATAGCACTTGGCCCGTGACTCTATGTATCTACAACCTTCCTCCTTGGTTGTGCATGAAGCGGAAGTTCATTATGATGCCAGTGCTCATCCAAGGCCCGAAGCAACCCGGCAACGACATTGATGTGTACCTACGGCCATTAGTTGATGAACTTTTGCAGTTGTGGTCCGAACCAGGTGTACGTGTGTGGGATGAGCACAAACAACAGGAATTTGACCTACGAGCGTTGCTGTTCGTAACCATCAATGATTGGCCTGCTCTTAGTAACATTTCAGGACAGTCAAACAAGGGATACAATGCATGCACGCACTGTTTAGATAAGACTGAAAGTATACATTTGGGAAACAAGAATGTGTACCTGGGGCATCGTCGATTTCTTCCGAACGGTCATGCCGTAAGAAAGCCCGGCAAGCATTTCAACGGTGAGGCAGATCGCCGGAAGAAGCCTAACCTCCCTGATGGTGATGTTATATATGACATGGTCAAGGATTTAGAAGTAATCTTTGGAAAGGGTCCTGGCAGTCTATCTGTTCCGAATGACGCTGACAACGCGTACCCTATGGAAAAAGTGCTCTATATTCTGGGAGCTACCCTATTGGAAAGTCCTAGAGGTCCGGTCTTCAATCGACGTGATGCACGTGACGAAGAATCTTTGCGTGAACCTGCTAGGCTTCCTGGGCGTGTATGGGAAGACAAAAGATACACCGGAAGCACGGGCAGACCAGCAACGTATGAAAGACCCATACAACAAGCAGACGGATAAAGGGCGTCAATACTTAAGCAGCTACGCTCTTACCAAAGCAGAGAAGGAAATCTTTTTTGAATGCCTGAGCAGTATCAAGGTCCCGGCTGGCTTCTCGTCAAATATAAAGGGAATAATAAATATGGCAAAGAAAAAATTCCAGAACCTGAAGTCTCATGATTGCCACGTGATTATGACGCAGTTGCTTCCGGTTGCATTGAGGGGGCTTCTACCGGAAAATGTTCGAGTACCCATTGTGAAGCTATGTGCATTCCTCAATGCAATATCTCAGAAGGTCATCGATCCAGTAACTCTACCAAGTTTACAGAAGGCTGTGGTCCAATGTCTTGTCAGCTTCGAGTTGGTGTTCCCCCCATCATTCTTCAATATTATGACGCATCTCCTGGTTCACCTACGCGACGAGATTGCCATTCTCGGTCCTGTATTTCTACACAATATGTTCCCCTTCGAGAGGTTCATGGGAGTCTTGAAGAAATATGTTCATAACCGTGCTAGGCCAGAAGGAAGCATCTCAAGGGGCTATGGAACAGAAGAGGTCATTGAGTTCTGTGTTGACTTTATTCCTGACCTTAAGCCGATTGGTGTTCCTGAATCGCGGCATGAGGGGAGACTGAGTGGAAAAGGCACGCTAGGAAAGAAAGCACTGATATGTAGGGACGGGCATTCTTTAACTCAAGCACACTACACAGTTCTACAAAGTTCCACCTTCGTGGCTCCGTATATCGAGGAACACAAGAATTATGTACGCTCCAAGAACCCGGGGAAGGATGACTCCTGGATTAAAGAAAAACACATGGAGACCTTCGGCAGTTGGTTGCGATTACAGCTCATGAATGACACCACTGTCGGAGATCAGCTCTACTTGTTGGCCGCGTCACCATCTTCGACTGTATTGAATTTCCAAGGGTACGAGATAAATGGGAATACATTTTACACGATCGCCCAAGATAAAAAGAGCACCAACCAGAACAGTGGTGTCCGCTTTGATGCAACAAACGACGATGGGCAAAAGGACACATACTATGGTCGCATAGAGGAGATATGGGAACTTGACTATGGACCTACTTTTAAGGTCCCTTTGTTTCGGTGCAGTTGGGTCAACATGAATGGAGAAGGGATAAAGGTAGACCAGCTGTACGGGATGACAACAGTGGATCTCAAGAATCTTGGTTGTTACAAGAACGAACCATTCGTCCTAGCCAATGATGTGGCTCAGGTTTTCTATGTGAAGGACATGTCCTCCAGACCGAAAAAAAAAAAACAAGCAAACGAATACATCAGACGATGAGCCAAAGCGTCACGTAGTTCTTTCAGGGAAAAGAAACATCGTGGGAGTCGAGGGCAAGACAGACATGTCAGCAGATTATGATAAGTTTGATGAAATTCCGCCCTTCACAGTGAGAACTGACCCAAGCATCCCGTTAAATAATGAAGATGCTCCATGGTTACGGCTGAAGCGATGTAAATCAATGTAATGTATTAAACCTTTATGTGATGTGTAGTAATGTATTAAACCTTTATGTGGTGAAAACCATAATACACGAGTGAGTTTTCTTTTTTGTTTTCTGTTAATTAATTGCATGACGACCGGTGAAACACGCGTGGTAGGTGGTTGTCGGCTCCCACACCTCCCGTGGGAACCTCTCAAACCTCAGCTTCGACCGTCCAAACACAGTTCCCCCTGCATACAGCCCGACGGTGGCTCGTGAGTTTGAGCGCCACTTCGATCCAAGCAGCGGTAAGACGTCTCTGATGATCTACAACCGTCCGGCAAGACGTCTCTGATGATCTGCAACCGTTTGGAACGGTCGCAGGTCATCAGAGACGTCTTGCCACTGGTTGCCCAAAGATGCCTCTCCGAGTGACGCTGGAATGTTTTGTGTTTGAGCGCCACTTCGATCCAAGCAGCGGCAAGACGTCTCTGATGATCTACAACCGTCCGGCAACACATCTCTGATGATCTGCAACCGTTTGGAACGGTCGCAGGTCATCAGAGACGTCTTGCCACTGGTTGCCCAAAGATGCCTCTCCGAGTGACGCTGGAATGTTTTGTGTGAGTGAGTAACTTGTCTGAAGAGGGCAGGTATATATAGGGTACGTGTGCTTCTTTAGTCCCGGTTGGTAACACCAACCGGGTCATGTGGCTCACGAAGTGGTCGTGATACTGCTGATCCAACAGCTCACAATCCCTCAAAAGAAACACACCCCTGATCCAACATCTCACAAGCGCTTGAAAGAAACACACGATCCGTGTGCTTCTTTAGTCCCGGTTGGTAACACCAACCGGGTCATGTGGCTCACGAAGTGGTCGTGATACTGCTGATCCAACAGCTCACAATCCCTCAAAAGAAACACACCCCTGATCCAACGGCTCACAAGCGATTGAAAGAAACACACGATCAGGCGCCGCCGCTCCTCCCGCGGAGGAGGAGGACGACGACGACTTCGACTGGAGCGACGACGGGGAAGAAGGTTGTGGTTGTAGATACAGGAGGCCATGGAAGCCTCCTTCCAGTCTGTCCGCGACTACCCTGTCCAGCGAGCCAAGACTTCCTACCAGCTCAAGGCGAAGGAGGCTTCCGATCTGGATTGGGCGCTGAAAGACTCATCCTCCATGGTTCTTGCCCTCCGCCGCAAACGTGCGCGCGAGAACCGAGCGGCCGCCCACGGGGCTGGCTCCTCCCGCCGTTCCCCCTAATCCTACGGCCTTCGAGCCAGCAAGTCCGTTTATGTAGAATAATGTTGGTGATGTTGGATCAGGGGTGTGTTTCTTTCAAGCGCTTGTGAGACGTTGTATCATGTGTAATAATGTATTAAACCTTTTATGTAATGCATTAAGATAAATGAATTAATAATTTTTATCTGCTTTCTTCTGCATTTTACAACACCAAACATTCATCTTACAAATATAGGTTTTCTGAAATTGTTCTGCATTTACTTCTGCTTGCCATGGGATTTTACAACACCAAAAATAGAATTACCTGAATTAATAATTATTATTACTTAATCATAAATCTTACTTAATCATTTTTTATCGATTTATACGTATTATTAGTCGAGTTTCGACTTACGGATTTAAAGATATGAATTTATCCATATTAAATTGAAAATGACAATAATAATGTAAAATTGATTTTGGATTATTTATACAAATTCAAACACTTTTCATGTTGAAAGTTTCGTCAATTCAAAATATGCAATAAAGTTAATGCATTTTTAATTGAAAATGGCAAAATGGTTAATAGTTTGTATAGTTAGAATAATTATTTTAGAAAACAGAAAATGGTTTTGGATTATTTATTCAAATTTAATAACTTTTCGTGTTGAAAGTCTTTTCAGATTCAAAACTATTTGAAATTCATATCCAAACACCTAAATAAGAAAAAAAAGGCGGGAACAAAATTTCAGAACTGAAAAGTTCGAAATAATTTTGAAAAATGACTCTTTGGTCCCGGTTTCTACCAAGAACCGGGACCAATGAGTCCGTGGATCCCGCGCTTGATCTGGCATTAACTGCACCCTCATTGGTCCCGGTTGGTGGCAAGAACCGGGACCAAAGAGGCATTGGTCCCGGTTCTTGCTAGCAACCGGGACCAATGAGGTCTGCTATAACTGCCCGCGCCTCTTCTTCGTCCTCATTCTCACGCAGAGTTCATCGACGAGGAGCAAAGAAAGCAGAGGAGCCGCGGAGCCGCCACCACGCCGTCAGGCTGCCCCGCCGCCGACCTCCACGACGCGCCACCCCCCGCCGCCTCCCCGCACGCCGCCCCGACGCGGCCGGCCTCCTCCCCGTACACGTACGGCGCCACGACGCGGCCGGCCTCCTCCCCCGCACGCACGCCACCGCGCCGTCCCCGCGCCGTCCCCCTCACAGCGCCACCGCGCCGTCCCCCTCGCACGCCACCGCCGCCCCCCTCGCAGCGCCACCGCCGTCCCCGCGCCGAGCTCGCAGCGCCACCGCCGCCCGCGCGCACCACCGCTTCTCGATCGGTGAGTTAGAATTTTAGGATTTTTTTTGTATAGGAAATGTTAGTGTTAGGATTTTTTGTTTTGTATAGGAAAATGTTATAGTGTTAGGAAAATGTTAGTGTTAGGAAAAAATATTTGTTAGGAAAATGTTAGTGTTAGGATTTTTTTGTATAGGAAATGTTAGTGTTAGGATTTTTTGTTAGTGTTAGGAAAATGTAGTGTTAGGAAAAAAATTTGTTAGTGTTAGTATTTTTTGTTAGTGTATAGGAAAATTTTGGTGTTAGGATTTTTTGTTAGTGTTAGGAAAATGTAGTGTTACGAGTTTACGGGTTTACGATACGAGTTTACGGGTTTACGATACGAGTTTACGGGTTTACGATACGAGTTTACGAGTTTACGATACGAGTTTACGGGTTTACGATACGAGTTTACGGGTTTATGATATTGTAGATGTATCTTGACATATGGAACAAGTTACCCAACTAAAGTTTTGTGCATTGTTCTTAATTTGCAGAATCTATAGAACGAGACGAAGATCAGGAAAATATCCTCCAGGATATAATCCGCGGGCCGGAAGATATTGTCGATGTCACCACGGAGTTTTTGAACAACTCCGGTGAGGGAGATGAGTCTCTCAACCGAAGAGACGGCTCCGGTGAGGTAGAACCCGACGGCCGGGGTGAGGGAGAAGTCGGCGAGGGAGAACCATGGAAGGTATCCCACACAGTCGGGCCTCTTAACCTCTGTAACCGTGGGTGTAAGCACAAAAAAAATCTGAGTTGCAATGCAAAACGAGCATAAATCGCGTGTTCTGCGAATTCTGGACCACCATCAAAATTGAGGAAAGTTGATATTTCACTGAGAATTGGCTTCATAAGGAAAAAAAGATAGATATCTATGGTTTACTAGGACATTTGTTCGAAGAGGACCTGTAGTGGTAGACAATTGTACATGAAATAAGGGACCAATGTCGTAAAACGTGCGTAATTTTCTCGTCCGTTGTCCGATTCTCATGATTTTAAATGGTGCGTAGCTTACGAGCAGGCCAACACCGTAAAACGAAAATTATTTGAAAATAATTTCATGGAATTATCTAAAAAATAAACACTTAGGGAAGAAATAACCATGTAAATATTTTCCACCGACCATTTATTTTTCAACAGCGCGTCGATCTCCTTCGTGGCTGAGGCCACGCACATCGTATCCGAGGTTAAGCATGAACTCTTGCATTTATGGCTAGCCAAGGAACCATGGAAGGTATCCCACACAGTTGGGCCTCTTAACCTCTGTAACCGTGGGTGTAAGCACAAGAAAAATGAGAGCTGCAATGCAAAACGAGCATAAATCGCGTGTTCTGCGAATTCTGGACCACCATCAAAATTGCGGAAAGTTGATATTTCACTGAGCATTGGCTTCATAAGGAGAAAAAGATAGACATCTATGGTTTACTAGGACATTTGTTCGAAGAGGACCTGTAGTGGTAGACAATTGTACATGAAATAAGGGACCAATGTCGTAAAACGTGCGTAATTTCCTCGTCCGTTGTCCGATTCTCACGATTTTAAATGGTTCGTAGCTTACGAGCAGGCCAACACCGTAAAACGAAAATTATTCGAAAATAATTTCACGGAATTATCTAAAAAATAAACACTTAGGGAAGAAATAACCATGTAAATATTTCCCACCGACCATTTATTTTTCAACAGCGCGTCGATCTCCTTCGTGGCTGAGGCCACGCACATCGTATTCGAGGTTAAGCATGAACTGTTGCATTTATGGCTAGCCAAGGAACCATGGAAGGTATCCCACACAGTCGGGCCTCTTAACCTCTGTAACCGTGGGTGTAACCACAAGAAAATGAGAGCTGCAATGCAAAACGAGCATAAATCGCGTGTTCTGCGAATTCTGGACCACCATCAAAATTGCGGAAAGTTGATATTTCACTGAGAATTGGCTTCATAAGGAGAAAAAGATAGACATCTATGGTTTACTAGGACATTTGTTCAAAGAGGACCTGTAGCGGTAGACAATTGTACATGAAATAAGGGACCAATGTCGTAAAACGTGCGTAATTTCCTCGTCCGTTGTCCGATTCTCACGATTTTAAATGGTGCGTGGCTTACGAGCATGCCAACACCGTAAAACGAAAATTATTTGAAAATAATTTCATGGAATTATCTAAAAAATAAACACTTAGGGAAGAAATAACCATGTAAATATTTCCCACCGACCATTTATTTTTCAACAGCGCGTCGATCTCATTCGTGGCTGAGGCCACGCACATCGTATCCGAGCTTAAGCGTGAACTCTTGCATTTATGGCTAGCCAAGGAACCATGGAAGGTATCCCACACAGTCGGGGCTCTTAACCTCTGTAACCGTGGGTGTAAGCACAGGAAAAATGAGAGCTACAATGCAAAACGAGCATAAATCGCGTGTTTTGCGAATTCTGGACCACCATAAAAATTGCGGAAATTTGATATTTCACTGAGAATTGGCTTCATAAGGAGAAAAAGATAGACAGCTATGGTTTACTAGGACATTTGTTCGAAGAGGACCTGTAGTGGTAGACAATTGTACATGAAATAAGGGACCAATGTCGTAAAACGTGCGTAATTTCCTCGTCCGTTGTCCGATTCTCACGATTTTAAATGGTTCGTAGCTTACAAGCAGACCAACACCGTAAAACGAAAATTATTTGAAAATAATTTCACGGAATTATCTAAAAAATAAACACTTAGGGAAGAAATAACCATGTAAATATTTTCCACCGACCATTTATTTTTCAACAGCGCGTCGATCTCCTTCGTGGCTGAGGCCACACACATCGTATCCGAGGTTAAGCATGAACTCTTGCATTTATGGCTAGCCAAGGAACCATGGAAGGTATCCCACACAGTCGGGCCTCTTAACCTCTGTAACCGTGGGTGTAAGCACAAGAAAAATGAGAGCTGCAATGCAAAACGAGCATAAATCGCGTGTTCTGCGAATTCTGGACCACCATCAAAATTGCGGAAAGTTGATATTTCACTGAGAATTGGCTTCATAAGGAGAAAAAGATAGACATCTATGGTTTACTAGGACATTTGTTCAAAGAGGACCTGTAGTGGTAGACAATTGTACATGAAATAAGGGACCAATGTCGTAAAACGTGCGTAATTTTCTCGTCCGTTGTCCGATTCTCATGATTTTAAATGGTGCGTAGCTTACGAGCAGGCCAACACCGTAAAACGAAAATTATTTGAAAATAATTTCATGGAATTATCTCAAAAATAAACACTTAGGGAAGAAATAACCATGTAAATATTTTCCACCGACCATTTATTTTTCAACAGCGCGTCGTTCTCCTTCGTGGCTGAGGCCACACACATCGTATCCGAGCTTAAGCGTGAACTCTTGCATTTATGGCTAGCCAAGGAACCATGGAAGGTATCCCACACAGTCGGGCCTCTTAACCTCTGTAACCGTGGGTGTAAGCACAGGAAAAATGAGAGCTACAATGCAAAACGAGCATAAATCGCGTGTTTTGCGAATTCTGGACCACCATAAAAATTGCGGAAATTTGATATTTCACTGAGAATTGGCTTCATAAGGAGAAAAAGATAGACAGCTATGGTTTACTAGGACATTTGTTCGAAGAGGACCTGTAGTGGTAGACAATTGTACATGAAATAAGGGACCAATGTCGTAAAACGTGCGTAATTTCCTCGTCCGTTGTCCGATTCTCACGATTTTAAATGGTTCGTAGCTTACGAGCAGGCCAACACCGTAAAACGAAAATTATTTGAAAATAATTTCACGGAATTATCTAAAAAATAAACACTTAGGGAAGAAATAACCATGTAAATATTTCCCACCGACCATTTATTTTTCAACAGCGCGTCGATCTCCTTCGTGGCTGAGGCCACGCACATCGTATTCGAGGTTAAGCATGAACTGTTGCATTTATGGCTAGCCAAGGAACCATGGAAGGTATCCCACACAGTCGGGCCTCTTAACCTCTGTAACCGTGGGTGTAACCACAAGAAAAATGAGAGCTGCAATGCAAAACGAGCATAAATCGCGTGTTCTGCGAATTCTGGACCACCATCAAAATTGCGGAAAGTTGATATTTCACTGAGAATTGGCTTCATAAGGAGAAAAAGATAGACATCTATGGTTTACTAGGACATTTGTTCAAAGAGGACCTGTAGCGGTAGACAATTGTACATGAAATAAGGGACCAATGTCGTAAAACGTGCGTAATTTCCTCGTCCGTTGTCCGATTCTCACGATTTTAAATGGTGCGTGGCTTACGAGCATGCCAACACCGTAAAACGAAAATTATTTGAAAATAATTTCATGGAATTATCTAAAAAATAAACACTTAGGGAAGAAATAACCATGTAAATATTTCCCACCGACCATTTATTTTTCAACAGCGCGTCGATCTCATTCGTGGCTGAGGCCACGCACATCGTATCCGAGCTTAAGCGTGAACTCTTGCATTTATGGCTAGCCAAGGAACCATGGAAGGTATCCCACACAGTCGGGCTCTTAACCTCTGTAACCGTGGGTGTAAGCACAGGAAAAATGAGAGCTACAATGCAAAACGAGCATAAATCGCGTGTTTTGCGAATTCTGGACCACCATAAAAATTGCGGAAATTTGATATTTCACTGAGAATTGGCTTCATAAGGAGAAAAAGATAGACAGCTATGGTTTACTAGGACATTTGTTCGAAGAGGACCTGTAGTGGTAGACAATTGTACATGAAATAAGGGACCAATGTCGTAAAACGTGCGTAATTTCCTCGTCCGTTGTCCGATTCTCACGATTTTAAATGGTTCGTAGCTTACAAGCAGACCAACACCGTAAAACGAAAATTATTTGAAAATAATTTCACGGAATTATCTAAAAAATAAACACTTAGGGAAGAAATAACCATGTAAATATTTTCCACCGACCATTTATTTTTCAACAGCGCGTCGATCTCCTTCGTGCTGAGGCCACGCACATCGTATCCGAGGTTAAGCATGAACTCTTGCATTTATGGCTAGCCAAGGAACCATGGAAGGTATCCCACACAGTCGGGCCTCTTAACCTCTGTAACCGTGGGTGTAAGCACAAGAAAAATGAGAGCTGCAATGCAAAACGAGCATAAATCGCGTGTTCTGCGAATTCTGGACCACCATCAAAATTGCGGAAAGTTGATATTTCACTGAGAATTGGCTTCATAAGGAGAAAAAGATAGACATCTATGGTTTACTAGGACATTTGTTCAAAGAGGACCTGTAGTGGTAGACAATTGTACATGAAATAAGGGACCAATGTCGTAAAACGTGCGTAATTTTCTCGTCCGTTGTCCGATTCTCATGATTTTAAATGGTGCGTAGCTTACGAGCAGGCCAACACCGTAAAACGAAAATTATTTGAAAATAATTTCATGGAATTATCTCAAAAATAAACACTTAGGGAAGAAATAACCATGTAAATATTTTCCACCGACCATTTATTTTTCAACAGCGCGTCGTTCTCCTTCGTGGCTGAGGCCACACACATCGTATCCGAGCTTAAGCGTGAACTCTTGCATTTATGGCTAGCCAAGGAACCATGGAAGGTATCCCACACAGTCGGGCCTCTTAACCTCTGTAACCGTGGGTGTAAGCACAGGAAAAATGAGAGCTACAATGCAAAACGAGCATAAATCGCGTGTTTTGCGAATTCTGGACCACCATAAAAATTGCGGAAATTTGATATTTCACTGAGAATTGGCTTCATAAGGAGAAAAAGATAGACAGCTATGGTTTACTAGGACATTTGTTCGAAGAGGACCTGTAGTGGTAGACAATTGTACATGAAATAAGGGACCAATGTCATAAAACGTCCGTAATTTCCTCGTCCGTTGTCCGATTCTCACGATTTTAAATGGTGCGTAGCTTACGAGCAGGCCAACACCGTAAAACGAAAATTATTTGAAAATAATTTCACGGAATTATCTAAAAAATAAACACTTAGGGAAGAAATAACCATGTAAATATTTCCCACCGACCATTTATTTTTCAACAGCGCGTCGATCTCCTTCGTGGCTGAGGCCACACACATCGTATCCGAGGTTAAGCATGAACTCTTGCATTTATGGCTAGCCAAGGAACCATGGAAGGTATCCCACACAGTCGGCCTCTTAACCTCTGTAACCGTGGGTGTAAGCACAAGAAAAATGAGAGCTGCAATGCAAAACGAGCATAAATCGCGTGTTCTGCGAATTCTGGACCACCATCAAAATTGCGGAAAGTTGATATTTCACTGAGAATTGGCTTCATAAGGAGAAAAAGATAGACATCTATGGTTTACTAGGACATTTGTTCAAAGAGACCTGTAGTGGTAGACAATTGTACATGAAATAAGGGACCAATGTCGTAAAACGTGCGTAATTTTCTCGTCCGTTGTCCGATTCTCATGATTTTAAATGGTGCGTAGCTTACGAGCAGGCCAACACCGTAAAACAAAAATTATTTGAAAATAATTTCATGGAATTATCTCAAAAAAACACTTAGGGAAGAAATAACCATGTAAATATTTTCCACCGACCATTTATTTTTCAACAGCGCGTCGATCTCCTTCGTGGCTGAGGCCACGCACATCGTATCCGAGGTTAAGCATGAACTCTTGCATTTATGGCTAGCCAAGGAACCATGGAAGGTATCCCACACAGTCGGGCCTCTTAACCTCTGTAACTGTGGGTGTAAGCACAAGAAAAATGAGAGCCAATGCAAAACGAGCATAAATCGCGTGTTCTGCGATTTCTGGACCACCATCAAAATTGCGGAAAGTTGATATTTAACTGAGCATTAGCTTCATAAGGAGAAAAAGATAGACATCTATGGTTTACTAGGACATTTGTTCGAAGAGGACCTGTAGTGGTAGACAATTGTACATGAAATAAGGGACCAATGTCGTAAAACATGCGTAATTTTCTCGTCCGTTGTCCGATTCTCATGATTTTAAATGGTGCGTAGCTTACGAGCAGGCCAACACCGTAAAACGAAAATTATTTGAAAATAATTTCATGGAATTATCTCAAAAATAAACACTTAGGGAAGAAACAACCATGTAAATATTTTCCACCGACCATTTAATTTTCAAAAACGCGTCGATCTCCTTCGTGGCTGAGGCCACGCACATCGTATCCGAGGTTAAGCATGAACTCTTGCATTTATGGCTAGCCAAGGAACCATGGAAGGTATCCCACACAGTCGGGCCTCTTAACCTCTGTAACCGTGGTGTAAGCACAAGAAAAATGAGAGCTGGAATGCAAAACGAGCATAAATCGCGTGTTCTGCGAATTCTGGACCACCATCAAAATTGCGGAAAGTTGATATTTAACTGAGCATTAGCTTCATAAGGAGAAAAAGATAGACATCTATGGTTTACTAGGACATTTGTTCGAAGAGGACCTGTAGTGGTAGACAATTGTACATGAAATAAGGACCAATGTCGTAAAACGTGCGTAATTTCCTCGTCCGTTGTCCGATTCTCACGATTTTAAATGGTTCGTAGCTTACAAGCAGACCAACACCGTAAAACAAAAATTATTTGAAAATAATTTCACGGAATTATCTAAAAAATAAACACTTAGGGGAGAAATAACCATGTAAATATTTCCCACCGACCATTTATTTTTCAACAGCGCTCGATCTCCTTCGTGGCTGAGGCCACGCACATCGTATCCGAGCTTAAGCGTGAACTCTTGCATTATGGCTAGCCAAGGAACCATGGAAGGTATCCCACACAGTCGGGCTCTTAACCTCTGTAACCGTGGGTGTAAGCACAGGAAAAATGAGAGCTACAATGCAAAACGAGCATAAATCGCGTGTTTTGCGAATTCTGGACCAGCATAAAAAATTGCGGAAATTTGATATTTCACTGAGAATTGGCTTCATAAGGAGAAAAAGATAGACAGCTATGGTTTACTAGGACATTGTTCGAAGAGGACCTGTAGTGGTAGACAATTGTACATGTAATAAGGGACCAATGTCATAAAACGCCGTAATTTCCTCGTCCGTTGTCCGATTCTCACGATTTAAATGGTGCGTAGCTTACGAGCAGGCCAACACCGTAAAATGAAAATTATTTGAAATAATTTCACGGAATTATCTAAAAATAAACACTTAGGGAAGAAATAACCATGTAAATATTTCCCACCGACCATTTTATTTTTCAACAGCGCGTCGATCTCCTTCGTGGCTGAGGCCACGCACATCGTATCCGAGCTTAAGCGTGAACTCTTGCATTTATGGCTAGCCAAGGAACCATGGAAGGTATCCCACACAGTCGGGGCTCTTAACCTCTGTAACCGTGGGTGTAAGCACAGGAAAAATGAGAGCTACAATGCAAAACGAGCATAAATCGCGTGTTTTGCGAATTCTGGACCACCATAAAAATTGCGGAAATTTGATATTTCACTGAGAATTGGCTTCATAAGGAGAAAAAGATAGACAGCCATGGTTTACTAGGACATTGTTCGAAGAGGACCTGTATGGTAGACAATTGTACATGAAATAAGGGACCAATGTCATAAAACGTCCGTAATTCCTCGTCCGTTGTCCGATTCTCACGATTTTTAAATGTGCGTAGCTTACGAGCAGGCCAACACCGTAAAACGAAAATTATTTGAAAATAATTTCACGGAATTATCTAAAAAATAAACACTTAGGGAAGAAATAACCATGTAAATATTTCCCACCGACCATTTATTTTTCAACAGCGCGTCGATCTCCTTCGTGGCTGAGGCCACGCACATCGTATTCGAGGTTAAGCATGAACTCTTCATTTATGGCTAGCCAAGGAACCATGGAAGGTATCCCACAGTCGGGCCTCTTAACCTTTAAACCGTGGTGTAAGCACAAGAAAAATGAGAGCTGCAATGCAAAACGAGCATAAATCGCGTGTTCTGCGAATTCTGACCACCATCAAAATTGCGGAAAGTTGATATTTCACTGAGAATTTGGCTTCATAAGGAGAAAAAGATAGACATCTATGGTTTACTAGGACATTTGTTCAAAGAGGACCTAGTGGTAGACAATTGTACATGAAATAAGGGACCAATGTCGTAAAACGTGCGTAATTTTCCTTCCGTTGTCCGATTCTCATGATTTTAAATGGTGCGTAGCTTACGAGCA